>JAVTVJ010000545.1:0-486254 GCA_034509425.1 Eopsaltria australis
TCAGGTTTTTAGAGTCCTGTCTAGCTTGACCTTGAATGTTTCCAGGGATGGGGCCCATCTCTGGGCAATCTGTGCCAGTGTCTCACCATGGTTGTTGTAAAAAATGTCTTCTTCATATCTAGTCTGAATCTACCTTTTTTTAGTCTAGAACTGTTACCCTCTGCCCTATCACAACAGGCCCCAATAATAAAAGTGTCCCCATCTTTCTTACAACCCCTTTTCAAGCACCAGAAGTCCACAATGAGTTCTACCTGGAACCTTTTCTTCTCCAGTCTGAACAACCCCATCACACCCAGTCTGTCTTCATAGAAGAGGTGCTCCAGCTTTTTGATCATTTTTGTGGAGCTGCCCTGGACTCACTCCAACAGGTCCATGTTTTTCCTATGTTGAGGATCCCAGAGCTGGATGCAGTGCTCCAGTTGGGGTCCCATGACAGTGGAGTAGCAAGAAGAATCACTTCCCCCAACCTGCTGGCCAAGCCTCCTTTGATGCAGCCCAGGGCACAATTTGCTTTTTGGGCTGCAAGTGCACACTGCTAGCTCATGTCCAGCCTTCTACCTCCTTGTACCCCCAAGTCCTTCTCAGCAGGGCTGCTCTCAATCCCTTCATTCCCCAGCTGATATTTGACACCAGATGTTGCCCCCATTCAGGTACAGGACATTACTCTTGTCCTTGTTGAACCTCATGTGGTTCACATGGACAAACTTCCCAAGCTTGTGCAGGTCCTTTCCTTCCAGCACAACACAGCTTGGTGTCATCAGCAAACTTGCTGAGGGTGAGCTTAGTCCCACTGTCCATGTCTTTGATGAAGCTGTTGAACAGAACGGGTTAAAATCCCATATTTAGAATACTGCTGTCAATTTAGCAGTCTCACTAAAAAGTCTGCATTACCCTTATTTTACTGGAAATACCCAATTTCCTCTTTCAAATATAGAAAAAATATTTAAGCTTCTGTCTTGCAACAGCTGTTGGCAAACACTGCCCTCCCTAAGGGTGATCACATCACACAATGTAACACCTGCATTACCTAGAAAAGCTTAAAATTGGTTTTTGATGAAGAGAAGGGGAGAATGATTTAGTGATGAATGGCATTTAGCACAGTGCCCTGGTTGTGGCCATGGGAAAGCAGCTCAGAAATCAGAACTCGTGTTTGCACCTTAGAAACACAGAAAATGTCCTCCCAAGATAGCTACTTTTATTTACTAGAAGCAGGCGTAAATTAAATGTCATTACGTTCTTTCTTCTAATAAATGGGTAAAAGTGCTCTTTTACTTACTTTTGCTCAAGAATTAAACTAAAAATCAGTACCCTACCATTGTGAATTCAATTCAGTGGTAGCATATAATAAATCACTGTGATTCTTTTGTGCTCTGTATCTTTATGTCTCTATGAAATGTACCTTTTTGTAACAGCAAATTTGGCATCTGAGACCTAAAAATTCTTTGTACCTTCTGTTTTTCCGTTATTTTCTTTCATACAGATAGATAAAGAGGCAATCATTCAGAAACTATGGAGTGCACCCTTGTAGTGGTTTTAATTCATCTATTCGAGTTTCTAGCTAAATGCCAGGACACTTACTAAAATTACTTAATTTTAGTTATGAGATAAAGATTAGAAGTAGGCAAAGCAGGTTTAGACTTTAAGGAATATAAAGGGAATTTATTAACAGAGTTGACAAAGGAATAATAACAATCAGGAATCAGAACAAGGCCTTTAGAACACCCTTCTTCCCACCCGCCGCCCCCCCCCCCCGCCCCGCTTTCTTTCCCACTGACCATGCAAAAAGACAACACTTCGACTTTTAGTTAGTTTACCACCTTTGGAACAGTTCTTTTTTCAGTTCATGTAGGGAGAGAAGTTTTCTCTTGCTTTATCATGTTGATTCCCATAGGAAATACAGTTCCTATGGTTTTCAGCCCCAGTACAAGTAACTGACTGGAACGAGAAAGATCTGCTTGTTCTGGAAAACCCCTGCCATTTTAGTAGCTTTCCCAGGACTACCACAGTGGACATATGATGGTCGTTGAGGTGTTCTTTTGAGGATGAACATTTCTATTACAGCAGCAATGAAATCCCCTTTTCTCATTATTGGCAACATAAGTCTTCTATTATTCCCGGGGCAAGGAATCTTAACACTGGATCTTAGTCCACTGACTCTAGCTAGAACATTACATCTCCCCTTTTTCACTCTTTTAGACCATTGTTCATGTATTACAGGGTGTATTATAGCCGAGTTTATCAACATGTCTTTACAAGGGAAGTTTCAGCCTTGGTTAGGACACTCCTCATCTCCTCCTTCTCTGGATATAGCCTTTGCTACATTCATTAACTTGGAGTCTTTATGTTGTACCTTTTGTAGGTGTCTTCATTCTTTCTCTTTCTGTGTAGGGGAAAACGGATGTTCTCAAGTCCCATCCTGAAATTGAAAAACAGTTAATTTGTCTTTTGGCCAGGTGAAGGCCACATGACCTTTGCCTGTGTTGTTCAAGTGTAGCATTCTCAGCGTTTGAGCTGAGGGAGACGAGTTCGTCTGCGCCGTTCTCCGTCCATGCCGCACCTGAGCTGCAAGGGGCAAGCAGGGCCATGTCCGAGCTGCAAGGGGCCAGCCCAAGCCCTCTCCCGTGCCGGGACGCGCCATGGGGCAGCCAGCAGGGCCACATCCGAGCTGCAAGGGGCCGGTGGGGCCGGGTCTGAGCTGCAAGGGGCCAGCCCGAGCTCTCTCCCATGCCAGGCTGCGCAGAGTCAACCCAGCCCTGGCCAGGCAGGGCGGAGTCGACAAGGTTGAGTCACCTCGGCCTGGGGCAGCAGAATGAAGCCCCTCTCAGCTCAGCTGGAGCTGAGCGAAGTTCACCTGGCTTTCCTTGTCCACAGCTGCCGTGAGGGACTGAAAGGCCGGCATGGGCTTCTCCCCTCACTCCTCCGCGCCATCTCGGCCAGTAACCCAGGCCACATGGCCTGGGTGGAACTCACCAGACAGCGCAGAGGGGAGACAGCGGTCTCTTCTCAGTCTACCAGAAGTCTAAAAGAAGGCTTCTTCACATCCCCTCCTGGTTTTATGAGTTCTGGAGGCAGAAACTGCAATGCCTCCTTTTGAGTACCTCATTTCCAGGTCGAGCTCCTTCCTTCTGTACCAGAAACCTGACTAAGGCTACCCCACGACAACCCTGCAGAAGGAGGAAAAGTACAAAGTAAAGTAACAATCAGTTACAGCAAGCTTACTTTAATGTATTTTTTTTTTACTCTCTGAAGAAGATACTATTAAGAAAATGTGAATACTTTGAGATTAGTTATTTTAAAGGACACAGAGCAGTTTCATGTATTTTTTCTAGTTCAAAAAGACCATAGTGAATGTTTGAAAAATATAATTTTAAACTTACAACTGGATCAAAGTTTAAAATGTATAAAATTCAGTGCATGAATTCAAGAAAGTAAAATAAAATAATAAAAATGGTCAAGGGAGATAATATCAAATTTCTTAGCTTAATAGTCTCTTCCTTCATGCGGAAAAAACCCCAAAAAATACCATGCTTATTTAGTACAGAAACATGACTGCTAGGAATTCAAATGCACTTATCAACATGTCCTTAATCTGAGTGCATTTGGGAATTGTGGGTTCTTACATATTCAAGGATGATTGGGAAATTGTCAGACCAGTTTTTCTGATATTTTAGTACTATCTCTCAGAAAAAGAAAACTGACTGATGGTAAGTAATTTTGCATGAGGAGAAGACTCGATGAGTTATCCCATTGAGGGGTTGTCAGTTTGACATAGCCTCAACAACAGTAAAAATTTCTCCAAACCCTACAAAATATGTTGCATGGGCCTCCCTTATTCCTGTGATTATTAAGATTATTTAGACAGGGAAAACCCAGCAGCCTATCTGAGAAATGCATTCCCAAACCAAATAAATTTAAGTATACTCACAAAAACCCAAAACATTAAAGTTAGCGGAGAAACTTCCATCACTAAATCAAAATCCCCACATTATAGAATGGCTTGGAAATTTGAGGGTTTTAATTTGACTTTCAAAAGGCCTGATGCTATGAGTTCATGAGGACCCAGAGTGCTCCTTTGGGAAATCCATGGTTAATCCACAACTCAGATACAGTGAGCAGTTTCTGTTTCCCTCTGTAAAAAAGTGTATTAGAAGGGGAAAAGAATCAGGGAAGACAACAGGTATGATCAGAGGCATGGAAGAGCTCTTGCTACAGAGGAGCAATGGCAAAACTTCTTATGGGAGGTCATTTAGAGGAGATGTGACAGGTCTGCTGAGCCGTGAGGGGCATGAAGCAAATGGACAGGGAGCCACTTTCACTCTGTCTTCAGTGCAAGATCTGAAGGCAATCAAATGAAGTGCATAAGAACCCAGTTCAAAATGAAAAAAAGGAGGATTTGGTTCTTCACACAACAGGTTTTAGATCTGTGTAACTCCTTGAGGAAGGATCTCAGTGGATGCAAGGCAGCTTCACTGGTTTAAAGGAAGATTGGAAAAATAGGGCAAGTATCAATTAGTGATTATTATATAGGCTTAAACAGAGGCACCAAAAATGCTCTGCTCATATTTGCTTCCATGCTTCCACTTCCAGCTGGGGTTGAAAACAAAATGCAGACCTAAATGAGCAGTTTCCTGAACCAGTACAGCCACTTTTTATGTACATTTAGAGGTTAGAAACAACAAGTCTGTTCTTTAAAACTAATTAACTATTTTATGCCATTCTCAGAATAAAAAAACAGTAATTCCTCCTTGGTTTTAAAAAATCTTCCAGAAATGTCACAAGTTTACTTTTTGCTTCCATTTCTCAGCCAAGTAAACTGCCTTTACAAGAAGAGAAATATTTTGTTTTATTGTCCAGGATTTTATTGTAGAGTTAGTCTGGTGAGTAGAAGTGAGTAGAATCCATTTTGTTACACAGATAATAGGAAAAGACTTCAGATGAAAAATTTTATCAGAGTTGCAGAGAACAGCGATACCCATGATGTCATTTGTGGCTATACAATTTCTTTCCCATCAGCTTGTCAGCCCATATTAATGTTTGCTTTTGTCAGTATGGAAGTTGTTAAATATGGCAGGAAACTTGGGAGAGTAATATGTGCTGCAATTTATTCTCATCCCATTGCAGTCTGCAGTCAGAGTGACTTTATCCTTACACATCAGATTTTGTTGGTGAAGAAAGATGTTGGGATTTTGTTTTTCCCCATTAAGTGAATGCAGAAGAATCTAATAAGACTTGCATTGTTCCCTGCAAAATAATAAAAGCATAAATGAGATGTGTCAGACAGATCCCATTGTATATTCATGCAGACATCTACAGCTATTCTGGTGCATTGCTAAAGAAAACAACCCTGCATTGTTTACAATATTTTTTTATTGATGTAAATGAGCAATTGAAACTAAATTTCTGAGATGTGCTTTCTTCCTATTGCAGTTTGACTCACCCATATGTTCCAAAAAAGGAGGTCTCTTCTACTCAGGCAAAAAATCTCACAGAGGAATAATTGATAAGATATGAATCACTCAATTCCTCTGAAAGAAAGAGGGCTGGTTTTATAGTCTTGCATCTTTTGGTCCTTCCTCACCTTTAATGACATTCACATGGTGCCAGCTGGAATAAGTGTCACGAGATATAGGAACAGTTTGAAACAATCAAAGCCTCTTTTTTAGAAGAATACAGAATCTTAGAAGGAGAAAGCGTATAAACATATGGTGTTTAGACAGGTGCTCTGTAAAATACAGCTTTCCTCAGGTGAAGCTGCTGTCAATGCTTTTAATCAAAAGACTATAAAAAAGCATATTGTTTGTCCTTTTTCTTTCCCCTTGCTCTCCCTTGTGTCGGTTTTTCCCCTTCTTTTATGAGAAATAAAAGTCAGTCCACCTTTTGTGCTTCCATGTGTGGATTTTTTGGTTCTTTGATTTTTTCCACAAAATAAAGGAAGAAAACAAGGGAAAAGGATAAATTATTCTAAAAACCGTCTAAGAAGTATAAGAAAATTATGTGGGCAAGGAAGACACAACTCCTTCTTGACCAAGGAAGGGAATACAAATGACTTGATCTTTCACTCACTAACAGCCCCGCAGAGCTCTCATCAGCTTCTTTTGAGGTGGCTGAGCAGCAGCATGGACTTGCTGGGAGCAAGATCTTCTGAATATTAAAGGAATATAGCCCTTGGTTTTGGTTTGCACTTAAAAGGTGTGTGGTGTGTGTGTGTGTCTGTATGTATAGATAAACACATGGGCCTGCCTCACTACAGAGGTTTCATTGGCAGCTCTGGAACATCAGTCATTCTACTCTTCATTTACTACAAATTACTACTGAATTCTAACAAATTTATGCCCCAGAAATCCTGCAGTGTGCCTTCCTACTCTCTTAGTTGAGTCTAAGATTTCAAGTGTCCCTACAATTTCACTGTACAGATGCATTTCATGGAATGCAGGCTCTGAGGAAAAAGTCCCTAAGAAACAGACAAAAAGTGAGAATTCTCCTCCAGATTAAACCAGCTGAACTTAGGTTTCTGTCTGCAATGCCTACATTTGTGCCAGATATCCAAGCTCCTATCAGGCATCAGGGCAGTCTAGGTTTGCATATCCATTTATAGTATTATCTGAACCCCTGTAGATCATTCAAGGCACCTCCATGCAGATGATGACTGGGAAAAATTGTGTGTCAGAGAGCCAGACCATTTTTCAGACATGTGGAGATGAGGGAGGATGGCCTAAAGCTTTTGAGATATTCCTGGGCACGTACCTGGACTACTGAGTCAAGCCTGCACTCAGTACAGCCCTGATTGCAACTCAGCTCATCTAAAATAAGTTCTACTGCCTGGTCATCTGAAAGATGGGCTCCAATTAGGTCTCTGCTGAGTGCAATGAGAGCAGGCAGTCCTGAGAGCTGGATACACCAGTGCCAAAATTCAGTTGTCTTACTCTGAAAATAGACCCAACTCTGGAGGCACAATTTAGCTGCAGAGATGTAGGTGTCTACTGCTATGTGAAATATCCTTGCTTCACCTCCTCTCCCTTTAGGTATTGATCTTCTATAGGTCCATGTCTCCAGTGTCCAAGCTGAGGTGCCTGTGTGGGAAGAGGTCAGGACCTGTCCTGTGCTGGACACAGCACCTTTAGCCAGCTCCAGCAACCCCACTTCAGACCACAGCTCAGTCCAAAACTATGTCTTCCCTCCAGTCTGGGTCAGGTTGATATCTGGAAGTATCCCATTCTATTAAAAAGTCCAATTTCAACACTCTAGTTCCTCAGAGACTTAAAAATCCCACTTGCACCTACAGGTGTCTCAATCCTGCCATTTTCTCTTAAATATGCATTTTTAAAGCTATCCTCAAAAGATATCTACTAATCTATAATTTTCCGTAATAGTTTGAGTAATAACACCAAGCACAAGATGCATGAGAAGCTGCCAATTTATTTTGAAAAAAGATGGGGAGATACAGTGTCCTGTAGCAAGATGACATCCCGATGCTTAAAACAGTCAGTCAATCATTTTAGCCTGCTGCCTCTCCAGATAAAATCTGCTTTATTTTTGTTGTATAATAGATAAATGATTACAGCTTCATTTCCAGCTGGATCTTTAGCCACTGGTGCTATGCAAGTAATAGACAATTTCTCTCTCTGTCTCTCCACCTTTCTTGTTTTTTCCCCTTTCTTTTATCCTCTTTTTATCTTTCTTTTTTTTTTTTTATACTTTTTCTTTTAACCTTTTTCATCTTTTTCGCAATAGCTGGGTGTCCATTCACTATCTGAAATAATCGGCATATAGAAGTCCCATGCTGTTAATCAGCTCTTTCTGAATGTATATCTTGCCCTATTTCTTTTCCTTAATTGAGAATTTACCCTCTGACAGAGCTTTCCACATTTCCTCGGAATTTGATTTGTCTGTCAGAAGCAGAGAGAAGAAAATCTCATCTGATTTTAGACTGGGTGTTTTGAGCAAATGGAAGGGGGAGCACGGAGCCGCTGGTGCCGGCGTGCACAGCGGCACTGGGAGGTTACCAAGCAACGAGACAGAGATGTGTCACAGGGCCAGGGGAGATGGGGAGGATGAACAAAAGTGTGGACAAAGGATTCGACAAGATGAAGGGAGGCGTCGCGATTGCCTGACCTCTTCCTTATTTCTAATCTTGAGTTGCAATGGTGCCCGTAAATACAGGCTGTGTGAAGCATCCCAATTTATTTACGTGGACCCTTGGAGGCAACAGGGATGGGGAAAGCCTGGAGAGTGATCTTGTCATCGAAGGATTGTTCTGTCAAGAGTCCACTGTGTAAGCAAAAGGGGACAAATTGTGCGTGTGGACACAAAAAGTGCATGTTTGTCACTGGGAGAGACGGAGTCACCACACAAACATGGTCTTGTACTATACATAGACTAAAAACTTTTAGTCAGAACCTGATTTCAAAGGATTTCCACTCCTTAAAATGGCTTAGATTTGGAAATTAGATTTTCTTTGGTTCATAAATTTCTTTAAAATTGTTCTTGCACCAATTTCCCACACTTGTGACTCCATCCAAATAATTTAAACTAAATAGGCCTTCCCAAAATGAGAGACAAAGAAAAGTTGTGATGTAGACTCCTTATCTGCTTGCTTCAGTTTTTTCAAGGGAATTCATGTCTATCAGACCTTTTAAGGATCTTCTATTCCCTTGTTAGGTTTCCAAGCTTGAATGAACTGGGATATAGTAAATGCTTAAGAACCATATTTTCCTTTTGGGTAGTAATATGGCAAGATAAAGTGCCAACAGCTGTCTTCAGCTCCTCCTGCACTCTTTAAGCCAACTTAAATAAACCATTGATAAACATAGGAACCTCATCTTTTGTTTCCCTGAAAGGAACAGTTACTTAAAAGCATCCTAAATATGTAAGATAGAGGGAACTGGTGTAGTTAATGACATTATTAAATCAGTTTAAATTCATGGGGCTCTCTTCACTTGTGGATATAAATTGTCAGAATTTATAGCACTTCTAAAGTTAACCAAAAAAATTGGCATAAGTATTTTGTAGTGCCCTATATTGTCCCAAGATACTTACTTTGAAAATTATAACATATATGTAATGGTGTGTGCAAAATATTGTGAAAGACCTTGAAGCTCTTTTTTTTTTTGTCCCTAGCATGCTTCTTTTTCAGCTTTTACTGGTATTTTTCTTCAACACTGTGGGAAATTGAAAACTGATTTTTGAGCCTTTGACTACAATGACCCAGCAATTCGTGTGAACAAGTCAACTTTTTTTCTAGGTCATTATGACAGAGTGATGTTTTTAGAGCCTGGGGTTCAGGGAAATGTAGCAATTGCTTTCTCCTTGGAAAAATAAAGCCAAAAAATGGCAATGACCATTTCAAGATGCTGTTCCTCAGTAGTCCTCTCTTTGCGGAATATAAAAGTTTGAGCGAAGATATAACTCTAAATGTTTCTAAGTCAGTGTCTGAAACACCTCTGACATACAAAAACTGGTTTCCTTGTTATTCAGCTACCATTTCAAAGCGTTTCCCCAAGGTTAGCTTGAGGGTGAGCTGCACCAGCAGGAGACTCCATCATGTGGTCTCAGCATTTTTCCGCTACATCTTAGTGGCAATTCAGGTCACACATTATTCATTACAGAGCTCAGGGACTCCCGGACCTGCCAATTGAGAGGTGTGTCACCTGCACTTACAAGCTACAGAAACATGGCCTGATCTCTTAGCCCTTATAAATTCAATTTCTGGGCAGGCTTTAGAGCCAACAAGTTGCCATGTGATCAGCCTCTGTTAAGCTTTCACAGAATCTGATATAGGGGAGAGCACAGACTTGTATTTATACTCTTTTTACATATCTCCTATCTCCTTCAGCAGCTGGTAGAAACGTTACTGAAGTTAAAAATGTGATGTCAACCAAATAAAACACATTTTTGAAACTTAAAATTATCCACCCAGTTCATTTCCTTTTGCCCTGCTTGCCATGAGAATGGTATTCAGATTGTGAGATGCCCTGTTTGGGGCTGCAATGCTGCTCAGTTATCAGAATGGAAGTGTACACCATGCACACATTAGAGCCATACCATCAGGATAATTAGAGGAGAAAGAAAAGGTACAGTTTGTATCTGCCAGTGAAACAACCTCCTACAGCCCTAATTAAAAAAAGAATAATAATAAATAAATAAAAGAAAATCCACAACTCAGTTATCTATGAGTAAGACATAAGCTGGTATTTGTTCTCAAACAAGATGATCATTAAGGAAATTTATGTTACTTAAGAAAACATATATACTTCTGAGCTGAAATAACAGGAAAACAAATGGATTGAGTAAAACCTGTGGGAGTGAAAGAGAATACTGTAAATTGAGAGACCAGACTGGGCACAGAAATGCAACTCTCTGGAGAAACTGTGGATACACCAGGTATTCTCCTTAGAGCTGCCTTAGGAAGAGTTCTCCTAGCAGAGCAGAGGTCAAAAAAGCAGTTCTTATTGTTTCTAGCATGTGAATGCAAATTCAGATGCTGCAAGTTATTCACATTGAATAATGCCCTGAATGCAGGACTGGCAGTGAGGGACTCCTGTATCATATCTGGAACTGTAACTTTTTAGAAAGAGGACACAGCAGGGAGTGGAGGAAACAGATGATCCCACATCTGCCCGTTGTGGAGCTATTTTTGTAAAGGAAGCAAGCGGAGACCTGGCTAAATCTTTTTAGCAAAATTATTCTCCTAAGAATATGCTACTTTGTCTTAACCACTTCATGATGAAATGTGTCAACTGAATCTTAATCAGAAAAGACTTTTTTGGGTTCAGGGTAAAATTCCCAGTGAGAGAAAACCTACTTTACAGTATCCAATATACTAGTGATTAAGCCCTCTGTGATCTCTGCAGTTGAAGGAAACCTTGATTCTCTGTCCCAGTCAAACACTTTCCTTGTTACCAGTGAATATTTTAACCATGATCTGACCACATCTCAGGCTCCTAGTTCCTTCCTCCCCAGAGCTGCATACCGAGGATTTCCAAAGATGCTTTTTACAACCTGAAATGAAAGAGCAAAAACCTTCTCTTTCAAATACTGAATAATTTTTCCCATCAAACTCAAGCAATGTGCAAGTCAGCAAGAGAGATTGGGAAATTGCCATTTCCCAACTCCTGTGCTTCTGAGCTGGCATCAGGTACAGTTGGCACTAGAAAACACATCTTTAGTCTAATGTTTTTAAATGTCTTTAAGATAAAATATGGTAGTATCAGATTAGATATTAGGATGAAATTTTTACTGTGAGGGTGTGAGACACTGGCTCAGAGAAGCTGTGGATGCCCCATCCCTGGAAGTGTCTAAGGCCAAGTTGGACAGGGCTTTGAACAAATTGGTTTAGTGGAAGGTGTCCCTGCCCATGGCACGGGTGTTGGAACAAGATGATCTTTAAGGTCCTTCCCAACCTAAACCATTCAGTGATTCTATAGTTCTGTGATTCACTTGCACAAAATAAAGAGTACAGGAGGGTAAAACAGTCACGGCTTTGAAAGGTGATATGGATGGTGCTTTATTCTTGTCCTTCCTCCTCAAATGGAGCAGTCTGATTTCACAATTAATCTCTGCTGACCTTATTAGGCTGCAATTACTGTACAGTATCAGAAGTCACCACTCCTGCCTGTATTTTGTGCAGTAATTCAATTACAATGCACGTGGAGCAGCCGTGCAACACCAGCGTTGTGTATGTAGGCCACTTGAAATATAAATGGACACTATTTAAAGAGTGGAGGCATTTAGATATAAATAACTGAGGAGTGCAATCAGCTTCATAACATCAGCTTTAAAAAACCCAAGCTTCCCATTTGCTACAAATGCCTGTTTCCCATTTGCAACAGTTATTTCTGTAAGTTTGCTCTTCTGTTTTAAAGAATTCCTTAACCCCAGTTCGAAGTGAAACTTGCTGGTGTCAGCTATTGCTGGGGGGAAGGAGGGGAATCTCATTTCAAGTAAACTGGGTCAGTTCCCTTCTTTGTCATTATGAATAATTTCATTGCTGCAGTTTAAAAGAACTTATGTAAGTTGTCTGGATCAGGGAGATACTCAATTCACACAGCAGCAAACGGCCATGAGTTGTGTGGGGTTGCACCTACCTATACACAATTCAGAGAATTCAGAGAATTCAAACAATGCTTTTGTCTTTAAGACATCCCTCTTTATAGTAAGAAAAACCAGTTCCATGAACACAGAAGTTTATATCTGTATCTAAAATAAAATATTACCACACATATATTACAAATATGGCCCTTTCCATTTATATAACACTTCTTTTGTTTTATCCACCGTGTTTATTTAAATTATTAGATATGAATTCATAATTCATAGATAATTCACATTAAAACTGCATTAAAATGTTGTGTAATTTAACAAAAACATAAAAATCTATGCCACTTTCTCCATAAGCCTGTTGTGAATTGTGTGAGTCAGCATATCACCTATATTTTTATTTTTACAGTCTTTGAGGTCTTATTTCTTTCATTTCCAAATTTCTGGGGGATTTTTTAGTTCAGTATTTCTTTGCCTGAAAATATATTATGTATGATCCCAAAGAGGTGGAAAGAGAAGAACAGTAAGACTCACAAATAACATGAGTTCTTTTGGAATAGCTTTTCCATAGGGCTTTAAGATACCATAATATTTATGCATTGTCTTTGAGTTCCAATGTTATACTACTAAAATCTGTTTTGTGTTATGCAAGTAAAAGCTCTCCCAGAGAATCTAAAAACTCTTTTTTTTTTGAAATACAGTCAGCCATCAGAGATTTCAGTTTTATAAAAAGCATTTATCTTCATCAGATACACAAAATAGATATGAAAATTCTACAATTGTTAAATATCTTCTTTCTTTTTTGGAAGAATAAACATTACCTTTGAACACTGCAATATATCAGAGGGGTCAGCTTCAAACAAAGAAGAGACCATTTTCCTGAATTTAAGGAACTAGATCAGGATTCAAGAGATTCAGATTTATTGTTTGGTGCTGATACAGGCTTCCAAAGCACCCTTAGCTAATTACTTTGGCTAAAATGGCTCTGTTGCTTGTATGAATAGGACTGCAAATCATGAATCCTCTTACTTATGTGAATAAGATTAATTATGAATTATTTATGTCAAATGTACTGAAAAAAAGTTTCCTAGAAGCAAATTAATTTTTTTAAAGAACGAGTACCTTACCATCTGATCAAATTCCTGTTCTTCTAGTTCTTATACTAGAACAACATATTTGGTCTTTTTGCTTAGAAATCAAGATAAAGACTTTATTGAACCATATTTTCTTCTCCTTCATTACTACAACAGTCTTTTTAATATATTATGGAGGATTATGTGTGATATGGTTTGCAGGTTGTGGTCTGGAGATGCAATGTTTTCAGTGATTCCCCCAGGACTCTGCTGCAGTCTGAGGTACTGCATGTATTCATAGCAACACTTTCTAAATATTGACACACTGCCATCATGCCTTTAGCACTGCTCTAGATTTAAAATAAGTCATGATTGAGCAACCACCTCACTTCCTTTTCCTGGTGGCACATAGAATCACAAAATGGTTTGGGTTGGAAAGGATGTTAAAGATCATCTTGTTGCAACCCCCGTGCCATGCGCAGGAACACCTTCAATATCCAAGATTGCTCTAAGCCCCATCCAACCTGGCCTTGAACACTTCCAGGGATGAGGTTACTTCTCTGGGTAACCTCTTCCAGCATCTCACCACCCTCACAGTAAAGAATTTCCTCCTAATATCTAATTTAAATCTATCATCCTTTAGTTTAAAACTGTACCCCCTTTTCTATCACTATCTGCCTGTTGAAAAAGTAATTTTTTCCAGTAGATATCTTTATTACTTAAACATCAATCCTTTTTTCTCTTGGTCAATGAAAACTTTAAAGAAGGGTAATTTTTTCTCCTTCAGGGCTAGGAGTTTAGCACCTTCAGTCCTAAGAGCAGAAAATACCTAATCTCCATCAACAGCTTAAACAGTTTCTAGCATGAACTAACTGTGGAACAATCTTCCAGACTAGGTTTTTCATCCAAAACAGACATCAGTTCTTTGGCTGTTCCCCTAGATGTCCTCACAGGCCATCCAAAGTCACTCACAGGCCTGTGGACATCCAGTAAACCTTAATTCCTCACAGTGCTATAATTTCACTACTCCTACACCGTCTCCCACCAGGTTTTGATGCTAAGGCTGCTTTCACTAAGACCTACAGGCTCCAACCTTGTTATATAAACACTGTGAAAGACAGCATTTGACCCTTTGTACATGGCCAGATGATGTGAGAACGTTGTTTTCTTACACACAGAAACAAATACACAGGAAGGTGGGTCAAATCTAACTAAATTAATTGTAGATTTAATAGATGAAAAAACACGTACAAGAAGAAAGGTTTGTGAAAGAGGGATGGGGGGTCCTGCGCTTTATGCAGTGCATTATACTGTGCTGTCTCAAACATTCAAATAAGCTCATGGAGAGGTGTCTCAGATGTCTCTCCCCTGCACAATACTCAATAAAATGCAGAATAGGGGTGTCTGGAATATCACAAGGTGGAACGGACATTTGACTCTGTGTCAAGAGGAACCTTGAATAAAAGGGTCAAGGCGAAAGAGGGGTGAGAAAAAAGCAGCATGGGTGATGGACTGAAATAAAATGCTAATAAAGATATTAGAAACTTCTATTTGTAATTAGCTTGAATGAAATCTGCATAATTACAAGTCTGAATAGAAATGCTCAAGGGGAAAAAGTGGAGGCTGTTGTGCCCCATCAGTGAATAGTCATCAACAAAAGAAGAGGAAATGAGTCCTTGACTTCTGCTGGGTTCCCTTGGCAATAGGAATGCCTCATGGTATTTCTTAAGTTATAATTTGCCCTTCTGACTTTGCAGTCCCTTGCCTCTATGGTGAAGTCCTGCTCACTTTCAAGCCATAGACAGACTACTTTCTAGAGGAGAAATTTCACCCACATCTTGGAATAATGACTGGAACTAACAACATTTTATTTGTGCCACTAAGTCTCTCAGAAGACACTGAACCCAGTCCTTTTAATGATAAAATGCACTAAGGTATCCCCTAATGCTTAAGTGCTCTAAGGAACTGTCAGAGAAGGCATCAAGGACTCCTATCCTACTTTATGCTTTGCTACATTTGCACTAATGAAACATTATAAATAAGTGTCACTAGGATTGACAGTGCCTACCCAAACTCTTTATTATTATAACATCCTACTAGGATCTTGTTATTCATTATCTACAGTTTCATTATCACACTTGCTGTCCATGAAAAGCATTACATCAGGCCAAGTCTGAGGATGATGTGATGGATTTATTAAAAGAGACTTCTGGAACTTTACAGCACTTTAGAGTTTTCTCAAAGTTAGTGCAAAGGATGATTCATGTTCTATCCCTTGCCTTTAAGGATGATGGACCTAATCCAATTTGGGGGTAGGAAGGAGTGAAGCAGAGTAATGATGCACAAACACCCAGGGTTCCTAGATGGTATCTGGGGATGCAATTGTCTGAGTTTGGGAAACAGAAAAACAGGAGCAGTGAAGTGTTATCTCATGGGCAATGCTTGGATGCTGCAACTGCACTAAAGTCAGGCTAAGGAATGCATTTTCCATTTTCTAAATTGTCATGTTCCCAAATGGGCTCTTAGAGATGCTTTGCAATCTTAAAAAAAAAGAGTAAAATAGATTCATAAGGCTTCAAAGGTCAATTACTTTAAAAAATGCTGAATCCTTTTACATTAATGCTCTAATTGTTTTTATTCCAAGGGTTTTCACTCAGACATCAAATTCAATTTCTCTTTTTCTTCTCCTGGGTCACAGATACTTAATATTTTTACTGACACATCATGAACTCTTTCCTTTAATATGTAGCTTCTTTAAAATTAGTCTCTTAAATGATTAGCTCAATTTATTGTGCAGTGATTGGGTGACAAGGGACCTCTTGGGGGTTGGGTTTTGGGCTTTTTTTATGTTTCCTATTAGGTCTCTGCTATTACCAGGTATTGTTAGGAAGAAATTAGATCAAGCAGTAACACTAAGATATCATCAAGCACCACCAACACAAAAGTGTGGGGAAAACAAAATGTTAAAATTACTGATTTCTTCTTCTGAGAACCTCCTTTTCTTTCTCTACTGTAAAATAAGATTAACTAATGTTTGGTGAGAATTTATCTGGAAAAATATTTTCTTCTTAGAGTTTTGAGTTGTGCACTAACATATGTGTTAAACTGTCAGAGTAAAAACTGAAGAATCTGGAAACAAAAGGGGCATTTAGAAGAAGGGCTACAACTCCTGCACTGATGTGATTCTCCAGCATCTTGAATGGAAGAGGCAGCTGTGGTAAATGCTGTACTGAAAGCATCTAGAAAGCTTCAGATCTGAAAATCTTTTTCCCTTCCAGATATTTTCTAGTGCTCAGCATTAGCTATTCTCAACCCTCCTCCTATTTTTGCCAATCATACACACATGAACAAGATGAAAGCAGCAGGAAAAGAGGACAAAGGAGAGAACTGCAAAGAGAACTGTAATTCTCTGAAAATAATTTAGAAGTCAATGAAATTAGGATTGTTGTATTCATCTGTAATGATGGACTCTTCCTTTAGCACCTTTTAATGTCAATATTCTCTATTTGTTCCTTGGGTCAGGACATTCTGCAGACTCACTTTTGATTGAGCTTCTGCTCAATCAAATGATCTCAATTCTTCCCAGCATTCACCTGACATGTAAGCAGCTCACCATTTTATTGCACATTTGTTTTTACAGCAAAATCAGAAAGGGCTCCTGTTCCAAAACCTTTGGAAAAGGCAGGTTCTATCGATTAAGAGTAAACATCTTGAAAAGTGGCAGGCTGGAGTATGTTAAAATGCCACCTCAAGAGGCTCAGAGAACATCTGTTACCAGCTGAGGGTTGATGACTGAGCTGCATGGGATGAGCTGCTGGATGTGGTACCCATGGGCAGGATCTGCTCTGGGGCTCTCCCTGGCTACTCCCAGCAGAGCCTTTCCTGTCAGATTCAGCAACAGCTTGATTGCCCTGCCAGGGGGAGTTACCCCTTTGCCTTGCCATTCCTTTGCCCAGCTCCCACTGAAGCCAAATTCTTTCCCAAATCAGAGAAATCTCATTGTGGGTTTCTCAGGTCATCACTGTTAATTGTATCAGCACTGGAGCTAAGAGAGATGTGAAGCACCCAACAGTCTCTAAACCTTGCTTGACTCTTAAACATGATTCCATTGCTCAAGAGAGCTTGTCACTGGGGTAAATAATAATAACTTCAATAAAGAGGGAAACAATCATTATTTTCGAATAATAAAATAGTTATATTTAATATAATAATATTATACTGAATAGTGAAGGGATTTTAATATTAGGAGGAAAAAACCAGACAAGCAACCACAACAAAGAAAGAAAATGCTTCTAAATTAGAAGTAATACCTTTACAAAAGACTGTGCATTGTGCTGGAGTTTTGCTGGGCTTATCCAAGTGTATAGGTTCCTGTGTGTGAGCATCTGCTGCTCTGATCACTGGCATTAATCAATAGTGAAACAATCAGTTTAAGAGAAATCACTGCCACTCACAACCCTGTTCTCTACTCCTCTCTCTTAGTATGGATGACACTTACATGGCACACTGAAAGCAAAAAGGGAACCTTCCCTGTCCTGCCCAATTCTTGCAGATAGCACTGAATAAAGTTGTCCTACAGCACAGATTCTTGCTACATATTGAATGTTTCACATTTTTCAAGAAATGTCAATATTGGTGACCACTTTCAGTGGATTTCCATAAAATTTAGGAAACTATTTGCCTGCTCCTTTAGAAAGAATATGTACTTGCTACAAGGATTTTGATAGTGCCTCAGCTGTTCCTTGCAGCATTTACAGTGTGCTTAAGAAGCCTGTATAAAAATATTGGAGGGCAAGAATGCTGGGTATCCTGAAATTGGCTGTTTGCAAGATTAATAGAAATATAACACTTGATTAAAGTGTGACAGCATTATCTGTAGCCATGTCTTGTGTGTGCAAGCAGATGCTGCTCAGGATGGGATGTGCAAATCAGGGAATACACCGGACTTGCCTTGCTCCTTCTTTTTCTCTCTCACAGTTGTCAATGCAATAATCTTAGAAAACTGGAGACACTCTACTTAAAACGCAAAGTCTCACTTTGCATAATACGTGAATTTTTATTGTCTGATTTACATAAATTCCCTTCCATCAAATCCTAAATTTCCTCATTCTTCCTCCTGTCAAATCAGTAAGTCTTTTTCTTCTGGAAGTTTCCATTTCTCTCAAACCTTTTCTCATTGCTAGAAAACCTCAATGGTTAGTTGAGAGCATCATTAGGTCGAAAACCTCTACCTGGCCCAGACTACTGTAAAAGCAGAGTTGGTTGGGCTGCTCCTCCCCCCTGCTTCATGGCAGGGATTGTACTTAGTGCAGAGAGAGACACTGATATCCTGCAAAATCATCACGACGCTGAGCTGGCCATTTTGCCATCCTAGGCTGAGCAAGACACAAAGGCAGTACTGTTTCTATGACACTTTTCAAAATATTTCAGTATTAAATATTAAACTCTACAGCTCAGATCCAAAGCCACTAAATAGTACATAGTTAGAGACCAAAAAAGCTTTTTAAATTCTCAAGTCCATCAATTTTTCGACACAGAATTTTTGCTTGGGTTTTGTCCAATCTAGTCTTACATGTCCCAGCACTTTCCTTCAGAAGCTCTTCTCCTGCCAGAGCTGTTCAGGCAGATGGTATTAGCAAGTCAGGAAAAAAAGGACATTTCCTGTTTTATGTAGCTCCAAATATACATTATGATGTTTTCTTGATATTTGGCCATGATATTTGAATTTTCTCATGCTAAAATATAATAAATTTTAGTAGAAACATCCTCACTCCCAGCAACTACACTCCCAGCAACTCCTGATCATACTTTTGTCTGATAAAAATCAGAAAAGAGACATTTTTAAAAATTATGAAGTCTATTATGGGATTGTATTGCATGTGTTCCAGTATTTATTGTGATATATTATTATCCTTTCCATATATTTTTATTGCATTACATCATATGCATTTTACTAATATGAGTGTATGCAACTGTAACATAAACAATGCCTTATAATGTGTTGTGTTTACTATAGCAAACACTTTAATATGTGTTATGGCAGGACACAGTACCTGTATTTGCATACTATTTGAAATATAATCAGAGATAAAAAACCCTACAAATAAGAGCAAGATCTTTTTTTCACCAAGACCTTAATTTCAAGTCATTAAACCAATGGAAGTTTTGCCATATCCTTGAGTAAAAGAATAGGACAAAAGGTATAGGTTTTAAGATCAAAAAGGATAGATTTAGATTATTAGGAAGGATTTCTTTACTGTGATGGTGATAAGAAACTGGCACAGGTTGCCCAGAGAAGCTGTGGATGCCCTATCCCTGGAAGTGTTCAGGGCCAGGTTGGATGGGGCTCTGACCATCCTGGTCTATAGAAGGTGTCCCTGCCCATGGCAGGGATGTTGGAACAAGATGATGTTTAAGGTCCCTTCCAATCCAAACCTCTCTGTTATTCTATGATTCTATGTGGTTTTTACATGCATTTTGAAATCCATAAAATCCTATATTCTGAATAGAGAGATAACATTATAATTATCTGCCTTTTCTCCCCTGAGTGTTTGCATTAGCCGATAGAATTCACCTTAATTTAAATTACTTCTTTCAGTTCCTTTCAAATATTGGGTTTTTTTGTGGGTTTGATTCTTTTGTTTGTTTTTTGTTAGAGGCCAAAATAAATTGTGAAAAAGAAATGGAAGCATTTATTCTCAAATTTATTGTATCTGTTATATTCAACATTTCTAACTCACTGATTTTTTCCATGTCCAGCTCTAAAATCTAAGTCAGGAGACATAAGGCTTCTTTAGGAAAAAAAAATATCAAAACAGAGAAAGACTTTTACATAAGCAGCAAGCTCAAATCTTAATTACCTCTAGACATCCAGAGATAGTTTCAGACATTCCCAAAGGTGAAAAGGGGTTGTTCAAGTCACCTTCCTGTAATTATATGAAGACAGGAGTGGAAACCATTGACACATTGCAAATGAAACCGATCTCAGAGAGCACACTGTTATAAAGAACCAGTGAAGTATGCACCACTAGGCTTTGACCTTCATGCAGCAGGAGGCAATGAAACAAAATTCTTTGATTTAAGAGAGTGTGTTTTATAAAAGAAAGAATTGGGTAATTTATGAATCACACAGGGCCAGGATTGCAGCTGGCACTGCATGGGCGCACAAAACGTTAAGAGAAAGTGGTAAGGAGACTTCCCTCTCCTTACCTCACTTCTTGGTCCTTGCACCTTATGGATGTGAAGGCTTCAGTGGAGATAAAGGACTGGAGACCCAAAGGTGTGCAGAAAAGGGTAGTAGTGCTTTCGTCTTCTGGGCACACAACAGAGCAAGGTCAGTGGGAAACAGCACAGTGGAATGGAAAGAGGAGCTCATCCCCTTTACTTAAAAGGTTTTAACAGAGTGTTTTCAGTCCCCATGGACTCCCTAAATTCTGCCCCACCTTAAAACAAACCTCGACTATCTCTGATGACATATGTTCAATTCCACATTTCAAAATTGGCTGCAGCCTTCTTGGTGCCTGTGCACTACAAAAGACAGCTGAAGAAACTAAACCTGCTTTCAGTAAGCCTAGATTTTCAGGACAGGGTTTGGATAATTTGAAGACCAATGAACCAGGCAAGAAGAACAGCTAAAATCCTGCCCTGATCAAAAGGTATCAGCTGCCTTTTGCTTTTATTCCCTAGCACCTATTCAGTTCTTTCTGTGTCTCGAGAGCACAATGTTAAGGGGTATTTCAGATTCTCTTGCAGATGTCTTGGGGTGGACATCCCACAGAGCACCAGGGATGTTTTCTTCCAAGGTTGTTCCAGTACTTGTGAGCAATAGTAAAGCAAGGATGGACTGGAAGTTTCTGGCTATAAGTCAGGAGCAGTGATTTTCTCTTCTCCATGGTTTAAATGTGTGTTTGCAGAGACTTGCAGGCTTGCAGTAGAGTGGCACCAGGCTGGGATCTGAGCAGAGAGCGAGGTGGGGAGAAAACAGTCAGACCAGGGAATTATGGCAAAAAGTATCAGCAGAAAATTATGTTAATTCTTCTTCTGAAAACCAGTCTGGTTTTTAAGCTAGAATATACACTTGTTCACATGCCATGACACTGTTCTTAAAATCTTTATTAAACCCACGCTTTGGACAGGGAGAGAAATCTTTGCTAGTCCTGATACAAACAAAGTGAATAACAATCAGTGCTTATTAACTCATCCCGAGGGCGATGAGTTAACCCACCAAAATGTCATCACGGCAGTGGAAATGCCACACCATGCCTCATCAGTTACTGATTTTTGTAAATTGAAAATTTACAGCTAGAATGGAACACTGTGGGTGAAACTTTAAGGATAATATGTCACTAGGTCATGTTTAGATTAGCCAAGGATGGGCTTCTCATCAGCAGTTTCTGTATTTCAGGCAGCATCCAAAAGCTGTGACTGTTTCCTCTCTTGGCCATTGCAGATAGTTTGTGTTACACCCAAATTAGATAACAAACCTCATTATTTTAGTCAGCATTATGAGCCATTTTAATGACCTTATGTTTGTCTTGCCTTTCAGTGCTAAGAACAGCATTTGACTCTGCAACTTCCCCTACAGATGTTTCACCAATTGACACATTATTAAATTCTCTACCTGTAAAGGACAGGTCATGCCCTTAACACCATCTGCAGTTATGTTTGCTTTGGTTATAGCCATTTTACTTTCACACTTGACATGGATACCGAGAGCTCCAGCACTTCTTTCCCCATCAGTTCTTAACTACGACAATAAACAACCCAGCACATTCAAAATGCTGCAGCCAGAGAGGAACATATTTCATCATGCACTAGCTCTGAGAAAAATGTGAACAAATTAAGGCTCTCATGTTGCGCTTGTGAGACCAGTATTTTATCTTCTCTCTATTAAAAAAGTAATAATCAGAGAAATGCTGTAAACTAACATGAGGTCTCCTGAGCAACATGAGGCATGTCATTAGTCTGGCTATTTATATCCCACACAGAGCCCCAGAAGTCATGGAATAAGGAAAGGGTAAGCAATAATTAGTGCCGGAAGACTACTGAGTTCAATGTGCAAATGAAACAAGTAGTAATCATCCAGATGGTGTCATCTCTTCAGAGGTTCACTCTGACTGAGGATTATTAATCTTTCTCTTTTTTTTTTTAATTTTTTGTTCTTTTTAATGCAGCCCCCAGAAAAATAAATGCCAAGGGTTAAGAGGCAATACCGTATCATTTATTACTGCTGTTAATTAGTTGTGTGATGCTGATGCCTGGAGATCTAAGAGAACAGAGAGCAGGTCCCTGCTGTGCTAAGTTTGTGCAAATAGAGAGATGGTCCCAACTAAGAACTGTGAAGGGACCACAGTCAAAGTGGCTTAGCCAGAGAGCAAGGGTTTCCTGAAGCCCTTGTCACACATCAACATTTTGTGACATCCTTTTCATTTCTACTGTCATTTTCACCCTTTCTCTTTCTTCCCCTTCTCACCCTTCTAACTTTTCATTCTCTTCTGATTTCCTTCTCCAAAATTCTACTCCCAGACTGACCTTGGATTTCTGCAGGAATCCTGATTATGTTCACTTCTCTCCTCTTTTAGCAGCTCTTTTGAAAGCAGCACTTTTCCACCCAATTCCTTCCTGCTTTACAGAATCCACAAGCCCATTAGCAATTTATAGCACTGTATATGATCAGTCATCTGTGAGGCTAAAATCTGCTTTTAGAAACCAATATTCTGCTTTTGCTAAAGTCAGAGAAGTAACACAGTTTGTAATGAGGGCACATTCTGATGTATGTTCTTTTCTATATTTTCAGGCACTTTAAAGCCAGACTTAGCACCTCCTACAGTGATACACTACCATCAGCAAAATGTAGGGTAGAGTCTCCTTTGCCCTAAATTCTGAGTGATCTTGAGGTTTATTTGTCCCTTCCTAAAACTGAATATTCTCCTTGAGGTTACTATTATTGTTGATATGGCTATTAACCATAATCTCTCTCTATTCTGCATTTTATTTGCAATAGCCCTGATTTCCTCAATAGGGGTTACCTGGAACCATGTAAAACCTAAACCTCAATCAAAACTGACTCTTCAGTAGGGGGAGGGGTTAGTTTTACTATGAGACAACATTTTTAAGAAAGGTTGTTGGTTTTTCTGGTTCTTTTATTGTTGCTGTTGCTGCTGTTGTCCTTGTTTATAGATGTAGAAGATTTTAAAAATTGTGGGCCTGAATTCAGGCACTTGTGATCACATTGTGCACTTACCTTAAACTGATGCAAACAAAGGTATAATCAGATGTATAAAATCACACTTCAGTTGAGGAGACCAAAATTTAACTTTCTTCCATGCAAAAGATTTTCTCATATTTAACAGAAGGGGCTAATGCCCTTTGGTATTAAGATAGGATGCTACAGGGAGGAGGGAAAAGAGGGGAACTGTTGGTTGGGTATTTTATTTCACTCCATTTTGCCAGATCACCAGGCTCCTCAGTCCTCAGCAGCTCTGTCTGTCATTTTTTTTTTTCCCTGCAAAATGAAAATTCTTTATTTCAGCACATAGATGATCAAAAATCATAAGTTGCTTTGACTCTGAAATGGGGATACACTGTAAAGGACATGTCAGAGAAAACCAAGAAGGGCATGTTCTCAACACCTAAGTCTTTTCAGATTCTCAGCCAAACTACCACACAGAATTAAACACCTGAGCTTCTTGCACGGTGACTGAGGAGAGGTTAAAAACTGATTCCACAAAACAATCCTCCAAGCTGAGGCAGAAGTAGGAAATTCTGAGGAGAGAACGCCTGAATTTCTGCTCTGGCCCTTAAGTGCTTTTAGGCTTCAACCACCCTTAGGCTTCATTAGGCAATTACCTCCCACTGGGGACACAACTGGAGGTGGTTGAGGAGCTGTGGAGACGCAGCCTTGAGGCTACAGCTGCTTATGTGCATTTGCCAAGATGTTTCTCAGGAAAGAGAAGAACAGGGCTGTTTTTTTAAACTCAGATCTTCCAGAGGAGTACAAGATCTCAATTTGAATACCTCTCTTATTATATGGGGAAATTATTGCACAGGGGCTTCAGTGAACCTCTCCCCCATTAACCAGGCACTAGCCAGGCACTGTACATAACTCTAACCCACCACCTTCTTCTGGGTAAAATGTTTTCCATTAGCTTTGGTCTGGGGAATGAAGAACTAGCCAAACATTTTCCTGCTGTGGGTGCTCCTGATTATCTGTGCAGTGAGCTGTTCATCTTTTCAGCAAGCACAGGAGTGCAGAAAGCTGGTGAGTTCACTGCCATTGTCCTGCAGAAATCAGTCTGTGCCAGGTCTGGTGCATCCATTAGGTCCTTCAGTTGTGTGAGGGGCTGCACAACCTCTGCTCACCACTGAGGATACAGAAATCGAAGGGTATTTGGGGGTGGGAGTTGAGAAGGATGACTTTTCATGGAATGTGCTGCTTTTATCTCCACTTGCATGGTTAAAAGTCTCTCCTACGTGTCCAGAAATTGATTTTTTATTATTATTTTTCTCTTTTTTTCTGCAAAAGAAAGAGCAAAGAATGAAATGAGGGATAACCTGCAGTGTGGTGCAGCTGAGATGCCTGTCCCTGCTCCAGATATTGTGGCAGAGGGCCAACCTGCATGGGTATGAAACTAAATGCTGGACTACAGGGCATTTTTTTTCTTCCTTTGTGAAAAACATACCAGAATTCATCACATCCTTGAATAGTGCCAGTACAACAGGTTGGAGAAATCTTTCCAGAATCTCAAAAAAACAAGTGCTTCAGAGTGCAAGGGGAAACACAGTAACTACATTTTATAATAGCTTGTCTTGAGCTAGAGTAAGGGTCAGTGGAGTCAGTGAGCAGGCTTTAAGAGCAGAAATAAGACATGGCTATTCCTCACACTTGTTGTAATGCAGTTTTCTTCGATCACAGTTCTTGTTACTAATCCTTGAACAGTTTATTCAGGTCCCTAAATACCAGATGTCTGCCTCTCCCTTTCTCACTCAAAGCTGTACTGCTGAACTTGCATGATCATAGAATCACAGAATCATAGAATGTTAAGAGGTTGGAATGGACCTTAAAGATGATCCAGTCCCAACCCCCCTGCTATTGGCAGGGACCTCTCCCACTGAACCAGGCTGATTAAGCCTTGTCCAACCTGGCCTTGGACCCTTCCAGGAATGGGGCAACCTGATCCAGGGTCTCACCACCCTCACAGAAAAGAATTTCTTCCTAATATCCAGCATAATTTTTTTCCTCTTTCAGTTTGTGCTCATTACTCCCTGTCCTATCACTATGATTTCTCATGAAGAGTCCCTCTTTGGCTTCCCTGTAGCCACTCCAGATCCTGTAAGGTCACTCTGAATTCACATTAGAACCTCCTCTTCTCTGAGCTGAACAGCCACAACTTTTTCAGCCTGTGTTTGTGCTCCAGTCCTCTTATCAATATCAACTTCATGGCTTTCCTCTGGACTTGCTCCAACAGTTTCTGTGTGCTTTTTATGTTGGGGGCACCAGAAGTGTACACAGCACTCTGGGTGGGGTCTCACAAGGGCCAAGAATCCACTTCCTCAGCCTGCTGCCCACACTTCTTTGGATGCAGCCCAGGATTTGGTCTGCTTTCCTAAGAAACACACAAGAAGGTGTTTCATAAGAAGCATGTGAAGCACAAGGCTGGCTTTCCTCACCTTGGCATCTTAGATCCACCACTTGTAAAATGGTATGTTGATTTTGTTCATTAATGTGGGGCTCTGGAACTGGGAAAGAAAAAGCCTCCACCTGCCATTTCTTTTCCCTTTGCAATATAACCAGAGGAAAAATTCACAACATCATGGCTTTCAAATGAGTCACCATCAGGTGAATCTGTTCTGTAATCTCTGGAGGAGTCAGCAAGATGGGTGAGCTGTGCTGCGCTCAGCCATTACCTCATTTCTTGTCTTTCTTTTCAACCATGTGCTGCCTTCAATCTCTTGGCACTTCATATGTCAAGAGCAGGAAGTAAGTGGGCCGTAGGATCTTCCTTTCAGCATTGTTCAGGCAATGACAGGATGCAGCACAGATGGAATAAGCTTGTTTATACTGAATGTGCTGGAGTTATTGATAAAGGACAGCTTCATCCCTGTCTGAACAACACCCTCTGTCCTGGCATCTTGAACAGGTGCCATGAGCTTCACTCCAAGATTAGCCATAACCTGCAGACAAACAACTTTTTGGAACACAACCATTTGGGAAAAAAGTCCTGGTTTTGCTGAGTTTGGGGTTTGAGATTTTTTTTCCAGTTTTAAATGCCATTTTTTCTTTAAACTATTTTTTGTCTCTTATATTCAACTGAGATAACAGTGTTGTATCTTGCTTAGTAGGAGATTCTGTTTTACCCCTACTACGTGTCTCTTAAATTGGGGGTTTCCTAGAGATGTCCACACCCAAAGAAAGCAAGAATCACTGTGGAGCTCTACTCAGTGATGACCTCCAATCCTCTCAAACAGAAACCTCTTCTGAATTCCAAGAAAGAGTCCATCAGGTAAGACCTCAAAACCTACCTTTTGATTCATATTCTGTTACCACTTTTTATCCCACCAATGCCTTTATACAAAAACTTTATGAGAGACCCTTTTATTTCCACCTGTAGATTACAAAAGATACTGTTTTTTCATAGAATCAGGTTGAACACAGATTCCTCTTAACACAGACTCAAATCTTGAACATGCCTTCTCCATCCTCAAGAGTAGAGAGCATGGCAGGTGTAACAAACTTATGGAATCATTTAGTTGAAAAAATCCTCTAAGATCATCAAGTCCAACTATCAAGCCAGCACTAACAAGTCACCTCTAAAAAGAGTCTATAAGTACCACTTCTACCTGTATTTTAAATATCTCCAAGGACAGTGATTCCACCTCTTCCCTGGGCAAACTGTTCCGATGTTTGACAAACCTTTCAGTGAAGAAATTTTATTATAATTTACAATCTAAACTGCCCTGGCACAACTTGAGGTAATTTCCTATTGCCCTATCAGTTGTAATTTGGGAGAAGAGATCTATCCTCATCAAGGGAATTTAAAGGAAAAGGCACAGAGATCAAGGGAAGAAACACAGTCATTCTAATCAATAAAATCTTAATAGTCCTTCATCTTATATACTGCATCTATTGTCACCCCTATTAAAAAAAAAAAAAAAAAAAAAAGTATTAGGACTAGAAGAAACACAGAAAAAAAATTGCTGAAGAGATGGACCATTTTCTATGTGGACAGATACTTAACAGAATTTTTTTGTCCAAAAAAAAAAGAAGATGGGGAGACACAATGGTGAAATATATAACTTTTGAAATTTTTGGAGAAAGGAAATAGCCAATGGTCATGCATTTTTTCTCTCAACCTAAGAATAAGAGGGAGTAGGAGGATAAGTCATATGAGGAGTGGCTGAAGGAGCTGGGGCTGTGCAGCCTGGAGAAAAGGAGGCTCAGGGGGGACCTTCTCATTCTCTACAACTGCCTGAAAGGAGGCTGTAACAAAGTGGGAGTCCGGCTCTTCTCCCAGGTAAAAAGTGACAGGATGAGAGTACATAGCCTCAAGCTGTGCCAGAGGAAGTTCATGTTGGACATAGTGAAGAAATATCTCACTGAAAGGGTGGTTAAGCACTTGAACAGGCTGCCTCAGGGAGTGGTGGAGTCACCATCCCTGGAGGTGTTCAAGAAACTATTGGATGTGGCATTTAGTGCTGTGGTTTAGTTGATCAAAGGTTGAACTCAATGATTTTAGAGGTCTTTTCCAACTTTGGTGATTCTGTGAGTCTATGATAACTGAAATAATGAGGCAGGAATTTAGCAAACATAAAAAGGATTTATACCTTCATACAGAGCACGAGCACGTAGTGGAACTCATAGGAACACAATTCCAGAAATGTCAAAACATGATTTGGCAGATTCTTGAGAGAAAAGTCCATCAACACCTTTAAACATAACTACAGATGCAGCGTTCAGACAGAGAAGTACCTGAAATTCTGGTTCCTGGTATTTAGGATGTTGTATCAGGAGAAATGTCACCTTTGCCTTTTCTTGTCTTTCCTTTACCAGCTATCAGGAACTGGTTACTGCTTTAACAGGTTACAATCTCACTTTCTTTGGTTGAGAGTGAACTGTAATCACATCACTGATTACATCAATATCACTTAACTAATAACAGCATTGACATATGATACTTGGTGCTACTTGCTTTCATACAAAAAATGCTAAGAAGCAGAAATTCAGGAGAGGATCTTTCCCACCTACATCTTTACATGATAAGTACTTAAGTTACTGCATCTTGATTAGGAAATAACTGCATAACCTGAAGCCAAGGAAACACAGAGTCAGAGTTAAGAGATAAAATTTATTTCCTAGAAATCCATGTCCAAATGTTCTCAGTCTTTGTAGGACTGTGCAGCTGGCTGTACCCCTGCTGCCTTCTGTCAGGGCTTTTCAATGCAGAGCCTTTCCTTTGCTGTCCCTCCTTCATCTGTCACTTTGTTCAGTTTTGTAATTAATCAGAGGCATGGACAGAGAGGGTTTTTTAAAGTTCCCTGCAAACTACCCTCACCACATGAGTAATACATAACAAGAATAGGAAATGCAACAATTTCAGCCCAGCCCTTACCCTGGGAGCAACCCACAGTTAGACCTAAGAGAAAGCTTGGATAAGGGTTTCCCATGACATCTGTAAAACAGGCATATGTGCTTTCTCACAGTGACCAAGTCTAATCTAGTAAGACCTACTGAGAACCCCATAACAATTCCTGTGTCTCTCCAGTTCAAATAGAAATACTGACTGACCCACACATCAAAACTGATCTTAACTCTTCACCCTCCTTTCTGCTGCCAACATGGAAAAAGTTTCAAAAACAAGACTGAGACCATGACAGTAAGTACAAACTGCTGTTCTCTTTGAGAGACAGGTGGAGAACAGTCACAGGAAAAGGAATAGAAGCCCAGAAGCTCTGGTCAGACATGCTGCTAGCACTGGAGGATAAGCAGAATATTCTTCAGTACAATCTACCTGTTGGCCACAGTGCTCTCAGAGCCTACATGCTAAAGACAAGTATTTAACCTTTGTTATGCCCTGCTTGGCATGGCTTCTGCCTCAGCAGGGAACAAGATGCACAGAGATCAACTGGCCTGCACAGTGTGGCATTTAACAAACCATTAGCAGACTTGGTGAAGGGATGTGTTCCTGTCAGCAAACATGCTTCCTGCCTTCTGTGAAGATCCAAATTGTGCCAAAGTCAAGAATATACTAAAGACAACAGAAATTTTTCCACTTAATCCTTGTGTTCTGGAGATCTCCATTTTCACAATTAACATAAGACAAAGAAATGGTTATAGTGGTAGCCAAGGAAATAAAAAGTGGTTTTGTTTCCCCATCCACTTGCTGAACAGATTTTTACTACTCCTTGCTTCTTTTTGTTCCAACTGCTGGCATCTCTGTAGAGCTTCTGCTTTGGATCATTTCTGGGCATAAACAGGAAGCTGAGGCATCTCAGAGAAATTAACATGGCATAACAAAGTAACAGCAGTTAGTGGCATTAGCAAAAACAATGGTCTTATCAAATTTTTACTTCTTTCAATAGAATCCTATATATAGAATAATTCAGGAAATGGGACATATGGAGGTCATATATTAATTTATAGGAGGGTCAACTATGTATGATCAGAATCCGTATTTCTTAGATATTTTTCAAGATATTTGATTCTTGAAAGGGAAATTAAAATTTTACTAAGTACCTACATATCTTTGATTTTGCTGACTTTATTAAGTGAGAGGTTAGATGGTGAGATTTTCTGCAATAGCAGACTTAAGAGAATGACTCAGAAGAGCTCTTCCAGGTCTGGTGCCTGTGATACAGGGAAGGAAGCAAGTGACAACCTGCATCTTGAAAAAAACTCAGGGAAGAAATCTGCTGTGACTAAGTGATTATTGTTACCCAGGTCACTTCGATGCTCTTAATTTCATTTTTTCTCCCTTAAGAGGGTGATAAAATAGGTACCTTAATTGTATGGTGTGAATTCTACCCTGAGAAAGAATTGAGCCTGACAGGTTGGGTTCATAATTCAAAAGGATTCTTCTGATGCAAACATGGGAGCTGGCACCTACTCCTCTTTCCAAAGACTACACTGAGCTGAGGGATGCCTTAAACTTGGAAGGCTGAGCAAAACACTTACAAGGCCTTAATTGCCTTAAAGAATCCCAGGGGTGTAAAACTTAAAACCGGTATCCATAGAGAGGGAACAGAATTACCTTTTCTACTCCCAAGCATTTCTCTAAGCTGAGGTACCAGAGCTCAGGTACTTGGCTAGGTACAATGTTACACTTGCATGAAATTTTGTATAAAGCCATTGAACACAGATAACTGATTACTTTTCTTTAATGACAACTACTTGGATGACTTAATGGATTTAAGCTGAAAGGGGGTAGATTTCAATTAGATATTAGGAAGAAATTCTTTACTGTGAGGGTGGTGAGACACTGCCACAGGCTGCCCAGAGAAGCTGTGGATGCCCCATCCCTGGAAGTGTCCAAGGTCAGGTTGGATGGGGCTCTGAGCAGCCTGGGATAGTGGAAGGTGTCCCTGCCCATGGCAGGAGGGTTGGAACAAGATGATGTTCAAGATCCCTTCCAACCCAAACCATTATGATTGTATGATTCTACTTCCTACTGGAAAAATTGTCTTCATCCCTAATAAAAGACTGTGTATGCTTTATGCATTTCTAAGGCAGTGAAATTCTCATGGCTTTTGTGAGAAGTGTGGGGCCCTGGGGCTTAATTCAGTGGGAGAGTCTTGAATTTGGTTTAAAACGCTGATCCTCTGAATGGAAGAGAGAGATCAATGACAGCAAGATGAATATTTACTGAACAGCTGCCTTCAAATCACTCAATGCTCAATGTTGAGTTTGAGGATGCTGAATTCCCTTTTGGTTGCAGGCTTAGCTTCTGCTGCAGAGACAGCAAAGCAAGATGGAGCACATACTTAGCTCAGCAATGGAAGACAAGAAACAGTTTTCCAGGAGAAGCAAGGACAAATCTCAATCACTAATACAGGGAACAAAGGCAGCCCTATAACAAGAGGACATTGCGGGACAGAATTTATATTTATACATTATAATTTTAAATTTGTTCCCAAAGTAATGTACTTCTTCCATCTTTATTTGAAGGCACTTGAAGTTCATAAATGTGACTATTTTCAGTGCCAAATATCTCACGAGCCCACTAGTTCTATCTCTGAGCAAATAGAGGAGCACTTATTTTTTTTGCTGCATAGTTTGTTGAGCTGTTCAATATCTGATTAACAAACAAGCTTAATTGATATTAGGAAATTAGACATTTGTCCCCTCATTTTTCTCCTCTGGGAGTTATTGTGAAAAGTGTTCTCAGAGAATAACCAATATATCAGAAAAAAATTATTTAAGAAAAGAAAATTACAGCTAAGAAAATTCCACACTGCTGTAAAATCTCCTAATGGTCACATGTCTGCCTGGCCCTTGGAAGAATTGCCTTCAATTCTTTCATCAGAATGAAAGACCTCAAAGCTGTCCCCTCCTCGGAAATTCCCTGGCTCCCAGGAACAGGGCAGGCTGGGTGGAAAAGCAGTGAAATTCCCCCTGCCAGGGGCAGGGATACCTTCCACTAGACCTGTCTGCTCAGAGCCCCATCCAACCTGGCCTTGAACTGAGTCAGTTAGGGAAGTGAGAGAACTGGAATTTCTCCCTGTTCCCTTCTGAAAAGGGAAGAAAGCAGGAATATTTAATCCACTCTTCAGCAGTAAAGAAAATTGACCAAGACCTGTTGTCTGGCCACAAAACCATGGTGTAAATCCACAGAGCAAGGCTTCTCACACAGAACAGAATGGTCTCATCTGTGTTGTCTACTGAGAGCAGTCACTGGCTTGTGCCATTCCCCTTGTCACATCCAGGCATCATCCAAAAGAATTTTAGGTGTGCTTGTGAAAACTATTTCAGAGAAAAGAGTAACAGTTAAATCTGAGGGCTGAATTCCTGGCTGTGCTTGACAGCATTCCTTGGCCCAGTATGGTTTACCCTTCTTTGCCAAAGAGGCTGACACTCAGAGCATCTTGCTCCAAGCAAAAGAAATTAAAATGTATGAAGTTTTAGAAACTCCATCAATAGGCCATAACAAGGGAAAAATAAGCTTTGTGGAATATTTGTGTATTATGGCTTCTTTCATTGGAGGGAGAATATGGGTATGGAGGCATTAATTCCTAACCCAAAATTCTAGCAGTGGCCAGAAAAGAGAAATGTGAGTCAAAAAGAAGGCTCCTCCTCAAAATTTATTATTTTATTTAGCTCTGTAGCTTTTTCAGCATTAAATCTCATTTGGCAAGGAGAAGTGCCTTCTCACAGATGTACATTTTATAACAGGCATTTCAAGGATCCAAGGACTAAAGGAAAACATTTCTGTCTTAAGTGCACTCATCTCTCAAATGACCAGTCAGCATATGCAGACAGAATATTCAGTTACTGTAATTTAGTACACTAGAACAGAGAGTACTGAGAAGCAGAAGTCAATAAGAATATTTAATAAACAGGAGCAGAACAGGAAGACTACACTGAATTATCGCCAACTTGTTATCCTTACGGGTCCTATTCTATCCAATTTACTCTCCTTAAAAACTAATTTTCCTTTATTTCAGTCAGGCACTCAACCTTCTCCACCATTCACAACAATTGCCTCTTCAGAAAATAGGCAGGGGAAATATAGAAAAACATAGTCAGGCTGAGGAGGAATAATGTAACTGAAGCAAAGATTGCAATTGCAGAAGAGGAGATAGAGCCACTCATCCTTAAATCAAGGGCTGCTGGTGGAAGCTTTCCAGGGCTCTGCATTTTGCAGGGTTTACTGATGGGTTCATAGCAAAGTGACCTGCCTCATCCCTTCCCTTTTTTTTTCTTTTTTTTGTTGTAATTGGCCTTTCTTTAAGCAGATTGCTATTGTCCTAATCACTTTAAGCTGGGAAAGACCAGAAAAGAAATAAAGGAAAATTACAAAGAAATAAAGGAAAAATTAAGTTATCCACCCCAAAATAAAAAATAGTATTTTGGGTCCATCCTGTGAGCTCACTACCTCAGTGTCAGCCTTACTCAGTTCCCTGACTTCCATGTTCTCCCCAGGGAGCCAACATTCATAACAGATGAGAACAAGGGAACTTACCAGTAATTGCAGCAGGGATTTCTGATCTCAATGACAGCATGGGGGGTCATGATACAGACCATAAGATCCATCTGTTAAGTCTGGGTTTGGGTTGGGAAAGCAGACAGAAGTACTGTGAATTCAACAACTCTTCATCTCTTAAATGCCTGACTTGCTTCCCCTGAGGGATTGCTCACCTCTGCCTTTGGGAGGCTGCTCAGACATCTGTGCTGCAAAAAACAGCTCTGCAAGGTTGAAACACCAGACAGAAACATCAGAGCAACATTCTCTTGCTCACCTAAAGACCCAGCCAGAAAGGTCATTTTTGCTGCTGCTCTGGAGTGTTCAGTAAATTTAACCACTGACATGTACTTACCCTCCACAGCACATTATATATATTCAGAAAAAATGTTTTATGCAAAAAGTAAGTCAGTCCCAGGATTTAAGCAGGACTACTTAAAAATGTATGGGTCAGCCATGCATTTGAACCCACATTAAGCAATTGCTTTGAAAAATATTAATTTTTACTGACAACTGTCACTGAATTAATCTGAATTGCTGTAAAGCCACAGGCTGAACAATGTGCTAAGGTATTTTATTATAGATTCCTACAGAATGGGCTCACCCTTGGAGCTGGCTCCTAGTCACCTAAGAGAGAAAAAAGGATTTGTCTGTGAAAGAGAAGTACCATGTTTGAGTCCTGTGTGTTGGGTAAACAACAGTGAATCTTAATTGTGCTGTCCCAGGGAGTCCTCTAGGAACTGTCAGCCCAGTGTGTGATTGTGTCTATCCATCTGTACTGTTATCTCTGTGGCAATAAGGACTGGATTTCTGAGTGCCTTCTAATTAGAAGTTCAGTGCTGAGGTTTTCTGACTGGTGGTACAAGTTCTATGTAAACAAGTAAATACATAAAATAGGGCATTTTGGAAGTTGCAGTCTTTCCCCCTTGCTATCCATTTTTCTCCTATAGTAGGAAATAATCCCAGGACTCCATGTTAAAGAAAGCACAGACAACTCTCCCTCCTAAATTAGCTGACATTACCTGAAACCTCATGACCTGCCAGTGAAGAACCAGCAATAAAGGCATTTTGCAAAGTGAGTTTGAGAATATTATATATTGTGGGATAAATGTCAGAAGATGTTATGCATCGTGAGACTTCATGTGGCATGGAGGGAGGGGATTTAATTATTCATAAGTAGCTTTTAAAAAGCTCTAGTCACTTCTGCCTGCAGCAGATCAGGGAAGAAGACCACGGTCTCAAGAAGATAAAACATGAATGTCCAAAAGAGAGATCCCAGGGCAGCCCTGAGTTTCTAGATGTGCAGTCACTGCTCAAGGAGAAATGTGAAATCTTGTGTGATGTAGACAGAGCCCATCTATCTGCCTTTGTGTGTAGGGAGAGATGAGGACTGAGATGAAAAATGTGTGTGATAACAAAACCCCTACTTTTCCTGACTCACTTCAGCTCCCCATGCTGAGCTGCCCTTGCACAGTAGATGTGTTTTGTTATTGGTTTTCTTCACCCACACTCTCCCTTCTATGCCTCTTTCTCTCTCTCTTTGCCTTTTTTATGAAACACAGCATTTCCCATTACTTCTCCCTGAGTTCTCACAGAGGTTTTTGTAACCTGTTGCCCTGACTGACCTGAGCTGGAAAGTGAGCTTTGCAATACTTCATGACACTGACATGGAGAAGTGAGCAAACCCAGCTCACAAAAAATTGCACTTTCAACCCAAGAGCAAACTTATCACAGATTAATTTTTTTCTTTCTCCAACCTGTGCCTTTTTATTAACTCTGGTCAAAACCCCACCCATGCACAAGTCCAAGTGCAATGTAACATTGAGGTACACCTTCTCATATCCAAGACTGTATTGAACTGCAGATTTGCTGTAGAGGGAGCACTCATCTTTTGTGGTTCAAGGCTTGGTTTGACACCAGTGAAGTCGGCTTCGAGCCTTATGGATCTGAAATTTATCTTTGCACTGTGATAATCAGCAGCACTGACAGTTTTCTCAATGGTTTGTTGTGGAAATCTGCACTCTAATGCTCACATGCTATGGGTAGACAACAGCTTTTAAATAAATCCAGCCATAATAGTATGAGACAGTTATTGGTTAAAGAGCATCTGCTCTCAATACATAACCCTTATTACCTCTAATAGGACATACACACGCACACATGATTATGGGGAAGATACATCATGCCAGGACCAGCAGGTTTCATCTGCTCTTGTCAGGGCTGAAGATTTCAAATTTAGCTCTAATAGGACAGAGCTCTCCATGTAGGAAAAAGCAACCCAACTCTCTGTGACCCAGAATTTTCTTGTTAGAGGATAAGCAAAGGGGTGTTTGGGCTGTGCACGGTGGGATCAGAGATATTTGTTGGGCCAAACAGAACAATAAATGACATATTATCAGTCATCCTATAGTGGAGCAAATAGCAGCTATATTTAAAATTAAAATTAAGGAGTATCTGTATCATGCAGAGACCTACTTTCCCATGGCTCATCAACACTACACTCTTAGGAAAGGAAAAATCCAAGTCTCTTCATACAAAAAAGAAGGAAAGAAGCTCCTCACAAGCTACACTTTAAGCAGCACTGTAGCTCTGTTCACTGCCAGTGGGACTAATGGAAAAAAATCCTTAGGCTTCAGCCAGACTTAGGTCTACTAAAGTCACCTGAGAAGCAAAAGAAAAATGGTTCAGCAGGTGGGAGAAAGCCATCTTTAAAGGTCTGCCATGTTTCAGTTTGCTGGGTGTAATTGGCTGCACCTCCAGTCTGAGGTACCTGCTGCCACCTCACCTCTGCAGAAGAGCCACTAAGCCTGCACTTGACAGACATAATGATGGCATTTCAGTTTATAAATACTATATTGAGGAGGAAAATCTCACCTGGATTTTGAAACCCCTTCACCAGCAAATGCTTTATAGGCAACCAAGTTCCATGTCTCTGCTTGTTGAGCTTCATAACTTTCAATTTTTAATATTTTTTTTCTCTCTGATTAGATCTTTAGAATTTGGGGATTGTTCCAGAAAAAAGTTTATTTTTTGCTAGCAGAGGATTCTGCTGTCACATTCCAGACAACAATGAAACACCTTGAGTTGCTTCTGAAAAGGCAAGTTAAATAGTGCTCTACCTCTGAAAAGAATTACCACCTTTGCTTTGAAAGGCTTACCTAAATTGTAGAATGCAAAAAAAGGAGAGAAATACCTATCAGTGAAGACTCAGAAACCTGAGCAGTTGTTTGTACCATGATAACACTGTAAAAATAATGACTTTGATATTATCTACTTTTCTTTTCTCGTATCATATTTTTTCACATTTAGGAGTCAGAGAAAGACTGTAATTCTGTGGCTTTTCTTACCTAAGGCCTTTGAACTTTGTTTTAAACTGTAGTGCAGGGAAACTAAATTCAGTTAAAAGTCTGTCATCAGAGAATGAGGATTACAGCACACTTAATCAATTCTGATATAATCAGACTAGATTTTAGCCCCCTTTCCTAATCCCACAAGTCTTTAGTGAAAACTTTTTCTGAGTCAGCATAAGGCATACTGCATTGAGGCTTTAACAAACAAGAAACTTTATCTCTTAACCTCTCAATGTCTGCTTATGTCTGAAAGACTTTAATGATGGAACAGCTCTGATGCTGAGTGCCCAAATTTTCCTGGGCAGTTGCCAAACAGTATTGTTTGAACTAAAGAAAGAGACAGACACACACACACACACACACACAAGAATGAGTTGGGCTTTTTGGAAACAATGATTTAACTGTGCACAAGTGGAAATATAAATGGTCTCCTAGCACAACAGACAACCTGACAGGTTTATATTGGATAGGAGCTGAGACTAGCTCTGAAGAAATACAGATAGATGCAAACAAATTCCAGCCAACTGTGCATTGCTATATATTGATACAGACATGTTTGCAAATTCATACATTTTATGAAGCCAGACACAGGATTATTATTGCTTGCTTGCAACAGAAAATAATAAATGTCAGCACATGTAGGTGCATAAAGCACAAACAAATGTGCTCTTTGGAGGGTTATATTCTGACTTCCTTATTATAATCCTTCATTTTAACAATAATTAACTGAGGAAAAACCTTTACGTTGCACCCGCTCTCTGGCTGTCTCCAGTTCTTGTCCAGGTGAAGTAATCTTGCAAAATTATGAGCACCTTTTGCAAAAACCTGAAGAGAGGGAGTGACTTCAATGCCACTCTCAGAAGGGGTTTAGCCTCTCAGCCTTAATGGTATTACAGCTCTCATATACCCTCCAAGCTGCCAGTCACTGTGAGCTCCATGGGCCCCAGGCTCCCTCTGTGATGCTCCATTCCATCACCCAAACACTGCCTGCCTCTCTCAAATGCAGCATTTCAACACCTCAGTAATATTTGCAAGGTTCTTTGAGGACTGGCCATGAATGATTGCCTTGAAAACATGGAAAGCCTTTTTCATTGTTCCAAAGAGAAAGCAGTTTCATAACACCCCTCCCCCCAATTTTCACACTGAAAGTCCTGTTTCTAATTTTATTCTTTTCCCATTGAGACACTATTTAATAATCCAAATGAGAACGTTTTAATTTATAAGAAGCTTCATTCTCTCCCTTAGGATGAAGACTTTCACTTTTAAGCATTTAGCAGATCAAAAGTGTTTCACTTCCATATGAGATGTGCTGTCCCATAAGGAATACTTTAGTCTTTAAAAAGTGAGATAGCCCAGTCCCTTCCCTGTTATTTTCTTCCACAGTGTGAAAATTGTGGGGTTTTGCTCCCAGTGAGGAAAGATTTTTCTCAGAACTGGACAAATGGCAGTTCTAGACATAAAAGTAACCCTTTCAGATTCAAACAAGTCACACTGACTTGTAAGGTGTTTTCAATGGTTCAGGGATTGGATGCAAACAGCATTTTACACTCATCTCTTCCTTCCAGAGAAGCAGTGAACCTTGGTTTCCTCGGCTATGCCCAAAATCACTCAACACCAGACTGTTTTGGAGGTGAAAATAAGTTTGGGATTCAGGTTCTTTCGGTTATGCTTTTCTCGTTCTCCCATGAAAAAAAAGGATTATGTATTTAAAAACAATCTGGAATACCTCTCGGGTGTTATTACCCCCGTTTGCCCTTGATTGCTTCATAATAATCACAGAACCATAGAATTGTTTGAGTTGATAGCGACCTTAAAGATCATCCAGTACCAACTCAACTGGTTTCATTTGCCAGATGTTTTCCAGTCCTGTCTTCATGTAATTACAGGAAGGTGACCTGAACAACCCCTCTTCACCTGTGTGAATGTCTGAAACCATCTCTGGATGTCTAGAGGTAATTAAGATTTGAGCTTGCTGCTCAAGTAAAATGTGTTCTCTGTATTCACTTTCTTTTTTTCCTAAAGTTTTATGTCTTATGGCTGGACATGGAAAAGGAACATTAGAAATGCTGAATATATCCAATAAAATGAATTTGAGAATAAATTTTTCCTTTTCACAAATTAGCTTGGCCTCTAACAAATGACAAACAAAGAATCAAAACCACGAAAAATAGCCAATAGGAGAAGGGAGCTCAAATAAATATTTTAAAACCAGTAAAATCATATGGGCTAATATTTACACTGTGCATTCAGGGGAAAAATGCAGAAAATTGTAATGTTCTCTCTCTGTGTGGATGTCACAATGCAACCCAAAAAGCCACATAGAATCATGGAATGTTTTGGGTTGGAAGGAACCTTAAAGATCATCTAGTTCAAACTCCTTGTCATGGGCAGGGACACCTTCCCCTAGACCAGTTTGCTCAAAGGACCACCCAACCTGTCTTTGAACGCTTTCAGGGATGGGACATCCATAACTTCTCTGGGAAACCTGTTTCAGAGTCTCACCATCCCCACAGTGAAGAATCTCTTCCTTGCATCTAATCTAACCCTACCCTCCTTCAGCTTAAAGCCAATCCTCTTCTCCTGTCACCCCATGCCCTTGTCAAAAGCCCCTCTCCAGATCTCTTGCAGTCCCCTTTTGGTACTGGATGGTGCCATAAGTTCTGTCTGGAGCTTTCTCTTCTCCAGGCTCAACAGCCCCAACTCTTGCAGCCTCACAGCAGAGGTGCTCCAGCCCTGGGAGCATCTCCCTGGCCTCCTCTGGACTTGCTCCAGCAGGTCCCCATCTCTCCTGCATTGGGGCACCAGAGCTGGGTGCAATAGAAAGCAAAAGGTAATGGAGAAGAAAAGGTGAGGGTGACTCAGAGGCCCTTTTCAGAGCCTCTCCCATAGGGGGAATAAGGATTTCCCCACTCCAGTTTATTGTTCCAGTTCCTTGTGCATATTCTGCATTACTTATGAGAAACCCCTCTGAGCAGCAATTAGAATTGGGACTGTGACCTTAGAACGTCCCATCTGCACCACACCACTTCAGACACTCTTGTTTCCAGAGGGTGAGAATGAGCTCCTTGTGGAAGAGAAATCCATGATGGATCAAATTCCCACAGCCCCAGTGTTGGTCACACAACAGAACAGAGCAATGTGGGGAAGTTCATAACGAGGACCCCAGAAAAGGATGTGGGGTCACCAGAGCCAAGACACCACAGCCCACACCCATCAGTCAGCTGAGCTGCAGTAAATCAACAGTGACAAATATTTCCCCAGTCCCTGCTGATCTGCTGGCTGCCTTTTAAACCTGAAAGTTTGTACTTAATGAATTTTCAGGTAACACTCTTGGAGAGTGAGCAAAGGCACATGGGCTCCTTCGAAGGAGCACGCTAGAAGCAGTCCTTAATTACTGCCCTGTTATTGCAGCTCCCTCTCCATTTCAGGAATGGCTACTCCAAGCTCTGCTTTTCTCCCTTATACACATTCTAAATTAAAGTAAATCCAGTGAATCCAATCAGGTTAGTGTATGCAATTTAGAGAAGAATTCAGTCCATTTTTATTGCTCTTCTTTTATTTTGTTTCTTCTTAATTTTTAATTAGAGTGTAAAAAATGAAACCTGTTTTTTATTAAATCCTTATTTATGAAAATTGCTTCAAACTATGCACGGAAGAGCACTGCGTGATTGTTCATTTTACCATGATTATAAATATTGTATTAAATTACATATGACACAGAGAACAGTCAGTAATTTTAAAAAGTGATTTATAAAAAAGGCAGGGTAGGTAATTGAGATGATAGAGAAGCATGTGTATGGATAATGCATGCATGTGCATACATAAGCAAAAAAAAAACCCCAAGAAGTAGCATAGGAAATAAAAAATTGAACACTTCAAGAACAAAGCTTAAAACTATGATGATACTCAGACTTTCTTTTCCTCTACCCTATATATGTATGTCATATAACCTATATTTTAAAAAAATGAAAGCACAGCAGAGCTAAAGAATCAACGGATAAAACACATTGCACAGATTCCAAATCAGAAATATAAGAAATAAAATTCTTACACAGCTTAGCTTCAGTTTTAGAGAGTCAGTCGCCCACGTGGAAAATGTGACATCCTTCCTCAGAACAATAAAGCAGGTGGAGGTGTGGGAACCAGTGCAATGGCTGCTGCAGGCACAAGACTGGAAGGTATTTAACAATCAGCTGTCTTCCAGGGCTGTCAGCTCTTTGAGGACTTCTCCACTTGGATTTTCATTTATGATTTTCCTAGTGCATAGTTCACCTTGCACTGAATATTATTCACTAATTGGGGGAAGGGGGAAGGCAGACCCCAAGATAAATGTATTAAAAGGTACTGCACCCATAACACCTCTGTTGGGATAATTTTGATTTTTCATGATAAATATATATATGTAAAAGGCCTCTCTTTATGCTCAATGCTGCTGTCCAAGGCTGTCATTCAAGCAACTTGAAATAATAAATGCTTAATGGGGAGTTTTCTTTGTGACCTATTGGTTTATCTTAAATTATAATTTTGCTGCCTCACATGTCAGAAAAAAAAACCCAAACCTCTCTTTCCAGTATTAGATGTCAATTGTATTCTGTGCTGTCAAAACTTACTTATCACAACAGGACAAAGGGTTAAGAAATAAGTGACAAAGGGCATATGAAACCAGAGAATTAAACTGAATCCCTCCTTTGAAGAAAACTGGAGGATGCTGCTGGTTTTGGATGCCTCTTAGAAACACAATTTTATCAGATATTAGCAACATAGCTAAAAAGACAGGGAAAGATAGAAAACTGTGTGCAAAAGAGGCATTCAGGCAGCTCAAGTTTGCTACCCAGGTTAGTGACAGGACCTTAGTAACATGAAAACATCACAAATAATGCATCAGCCTTGAGCAGCATCCCAAGGAAACCTTATCCGTCAATTTTTCCCTGTGCAGGAAGGGCTGCTTTCCCAAGCTAGAGTTCTTCTGCCATAAAATTTAGATGCACATAGAAAGTCAAAACACCTCAGGGTTGTGGCTGATCACCTGGAGCCCTGGATATTAATGAAAATCAGTATTTTTTCTGGTATTTTGCTCCATATTTCTGTTCCCTCTTCTAAAATATGAGTGTTTCCTGTCTCCCTGAGAGCTGGAGATGCCTGTGAGGTGCTTAGATACTACAGAATGGAGATCATACAAAAATAAAGGGGCTAGATCAGCTCCCTGGCACCCTGAGGGTGGCTTTCAGGATCAGCACTTTCCACTGGTTTTCACTCTAAGAGACCTCAGAGTCCTTCACAGGTCCCTCATTACACCCAGTAATGCTAGAAAAGGAATATTTTTTCCCTGGGCGTATTTAGAGATATCCATATTTGTAATCTGTCTTTGTTACATTATCTCTACATCCTAGGGTGTCTCAGCACACAATGTACCTGTACTTGAATGCCTGTAAATCCATAAATCCCAGTAAAGTCCTCAGTTGCAAATCCACATTAAAGCTACTTGCAAATCTCAGACTTGGTCCTCCTTTCACTTGCAGTGGTTTCTCCACCTATGAGACTCAGTCCTTTACAACTGTGACATAAAATGAGGTTTTCCTTTACAGGCCAGGTTCTCTGGGTGAGGAAATGGCTTTTTCCCTGAAGATTCATATTTCCTGGAGTTGTGTCAGGTAGCAGGGTCTCACTTTGTGCACAAGAGGGGCAGTTACAGCAATTGATGACCAAGGCAATCAGTGTGGTTTTATCTGCCAAAAGGTAACTGGGAAGAGAAAATTCCAGTGGTTTGTCTACCATTGTTGTCAGGGTGATGCCACTGCTGCACAAACCACTCCTGATGCCCTGGGTGGCTGACACTGTCTTTGCCCCCAGGGCTGCAGTGGTTGCTCCATGAGAGCATCCTGAGTGAGCTGACTCTGATCTCCTCAGCATCCTTTCTTGAGAAGGAGCATTCAGGAGAAAAATGGCCTCTTTGGAGATTGCTGTGCCCTGGTCAGGAGGCAAAGTCCCACAGATGTGCAGAATCTCTTTGGGCAGTTCATGTCTTGCCATTGAGGATGCTGTTATCTCATGGATCCACTGACAGCCAGCCAGGATGAAATCAGCCACAGTGTGGTGAGCATTAGGTAGGAAGATATTACAGTTTTAGCTCAATATGTCAATTGCTGACATGCAAGTTTCATAACGAGAGCAATTCCAATAAACTGGGGGGAAAAAGAAAATGCCAGTTCTATCCAGATTAAATCTATGTAACTCTGCATGCTTCTCAACTACATGAAGGTGTGCTGATAATGAGCAGTGTATATGCCATGAAAAACATGAAGAGTTGACCAACTTTAAAAACTCAAGACTTTTTCATACCAAGTGAAGCATGAAGTATCTTGTTCACTTGTATATACATGCATACATATGAAGCTTGAACAAAATCTTCTGGTTTTTTTCTTTACAGCTCCTACAAAACATCAGCTATTGCAGAATGTCACTGGTGAAAATACGAGCATATGTATGAAATTGATTTAATGCCAGCTAAAGGAACATTAATCTAGCTGCAAATTTTCACTGCAGGGACATGATGCAGTAAATTTCTGCTGGTCTAACACTGGAGTTGATATTCCATGATATATGACACTTTCGTTTGGAAAAGAAAAGAAAACTTTTCTTCAAAACCTTAATTGACTCTCATATATTTCTGACTACAAATTGTACTGGATAATAAAGGCAATAAGTATAGCAAGTAGACCCATATTTTTCAAACACTCTGAAAGATATACAATTAAGGTACCCAGCTCACTGTGTTCTCTTCATTCCCTTTATAATAACTGGGAGTTAACATTCTTAATTCACATTGATTTCCTTCATGGATTTTTTGGTTACTAACATACAAGCAGAACAAAAAGAAAAAGCCTGTGCTTCCAAGAAATTCTTCAAAGTGAAGTCAGTAATTGGGCTGCCTCATGGGATGATCTCTAGTGGTTCCAGGTAAGGAAAGTCATGGGACTGCACCATCACTCCTTAGCAAGAGTCCAGACACAAGTGGTTTTGTTTTACTATATTTTGTACATTTTACTATGTTTTGTACATTTTACTATGAAATTGTGTAGTTAAAGGAGTAACCACAGTGACTTCAGATGCTCCAGAGATTATGGAGGAATAAGCATTTTATATAAAACAGTTCACAAAAAAAGGCATTGGTCCCATCCCCATTTCACAACATCAAGGTCAGAGCTTTGGGTCAGTGGATGGGGACATAGTGCTGCTCTTTCAGAGTCAGCAATCCACCAGGCAGGCCTGGAAGGTGGTAACTCATAGTAGAGGTGGTTAGAAACATCTTTGAAACCCTCTGTTAGATCTACTTCATTGACTGTTATGTAAATGATTTGGCTGCTCACTTGTACAGGGTAAGACATCAAGGGTAAATGCCTTTTTCTGCCTGATTCAGACCAAGCATCACTGATCTGAATTTGAACTTTATCTTCTGCCATTAGGCAATCTGAATGGCAGCATGTCCCTGTTTCCTTTGGCAGAGCTATTTTTCTTAGTGCAGGAAAGAATTGTTCTTTACTGCATCGTTTCCCTTTTCAGCGAAGATAGAAAAACAGAAGCATCTGCAGCACCAGCCACTTGTGCTAGAAGTACTTAACATCTTCAGAAACTGTGCTGACCTTTTGGGCTGAGCTTGCTTTAGATTCCAGAGACAGTGTAGCCAACACCCCTTACATGCACCACTTTCCTGATTTCTACCAGCATTCCAGCTGTTCCAACATGAATTCTCCTTCTGCCTTTCTCTACACATGTGTTCACATGCACACACCCCCAGATGCCCAAACAAATAAGTGATTTATGCTTACAGACAGCTGGGCTTGCAACTGGCCATGCTTTGTTCACAGAATCCTGGGATGGTTTGGGTTGGAAGGGACTTTAAATGTCATCTACTTCCTCATCCAAAGTAACGTAAGAAAGCAACTCTGCTCTTGCAGCCTCAGTCCATGCTTTGTGCTGCTTTTCATCAGATCTCCAGCTGGTGCACCCTGAGGAAGGCAGGTCCTCCTTCCTTGTAATGACTTGCTGGGTCCCATGAAGAAAGGCTTTTTCAATCTGTTTTTTTTTAGCAGTTTCTGGTTGCCAGTCACTGTCAGGACTTGACTGGTTATAGGGGTGAGCACTGGGTCTGACTCCAAAGATGCCTTGAAGAGTCCAAAGGCAGGAGATTTTTGTGAAACATTCCCAGTCCAGTGACTGTTTCCCAAGTTGGACATGTCCTCTACAGCCCTGAGATGCTGCTTATCTATATGCATGACTTTTTTGTCCTGTCTCTCCAGATGGGACAGCTGGTATGGGATTTTAGAGCATTTCCAGTGGCAGCCTTAAAGAGCCCCTGATGTCCCTGCACAGGAAGGGGACATGGCCATGCCAACCATACCAAAAAGCAGGTGTTGTAGTGTTCTGTAATAGACATTTTATTGCAACCTGTAAAAGTGATCCCTCTTGCATCTGTTAATGAAGGCAGAGCCATCTGCAGCCTGTGTTCAGCCATTCCAGAGTAACCTGTCCCATGGATTAGCTGAGGTCCTGCATTTGCCACCTCACAAACAAGTGATGAATGTCACAAATAGCTGGACCCTGAGGGTTTTTTAGGACTCTGCTGGGAGCAGTCCATTCTGAAATCTAAACTCCCCCAATTGCCATGCAGGGATCAGAAGTATATTTCAGCAAGAACTGAAAGGAAAAAGCTCAGAGGCAGCATAAATAGAGTCAGAGTGTCCTTAGCTTGATGGAGGAAGGACAAGAAAATGTAAACAAAAAGTGTCCAGCTTTAATCTAAGAGTTATTCTATCAGCCACACATGCAGATTAAACCAAAATGTTTGGATAAGAATAAATGATGGAGGGGAGGGAGAGAAGATGGTCCAAAGGGATGCAGGTTTCTTACCTAATATGTATTTTACACAAAAAATAGCTGAACTTGCTTTGAAGGTGACCTTCTGGCAGAGGATAAACCTGACAAATTTCACTCTAAGGCTGGAGATTCAGAAGATAAAAAATGGCTGCAATCAATAGTGGAACAAAGAGGCAACTTTACCCTTTGGCAACAGGGACGGGCATGTCTCTGCTGGGTGAGGGAAATCTTGCTCTACTACTTCACAAACTACAACCCTAAAAGCTTTTGCTGCTGCTTGCTCAGAGACTCCTGCAAACCCTCTGTAGTCACATAATGTGACATCAAGAAATTTTTCTTCTACATCTTATTATATACAGGTTTTTTCTGCCATTATATATGAAAAGCAGATGGGAAAAATGGAACTGGAGCCTTCTCTCTGAAGACTGAAAAACTGAATTCTAACTCACAAGTTTGTATTTTAAGCTGAAAAAGAAAACCCAAAAAAACCCAAAACCCCAAAAAACCTACTCTGATGATTTTGGAAACAAAAGTTTTCAATTGTTTGCTATTTTGAATCCCCAGAAATTCTTCTGTTTTCCAAAAGAATTAATAATATTGCATTTTTGCTTACACTTGAAAAATTTTTGTTCCCCTTTGTTGTACATAGAATACTTGTTTGTTAATGGTTTCTGTTAACTGATCAGTAGCTTTAACCATTAAATCTTTCCAAGCCCTTCTTTTCTTTTTTAACTTTGAAAAAATAAAACACATCAGTGGCCAGAGTTTTTTATTAGAACTCTGGAATAAAAATTCTTTATGTTGAACAGAAGCACAGGATGATCAAGGTTGGAAATTAACTCTGAAGGCCACCTGCTTCACTGTCTTTCTCAAAGAAAGGGCAGCTAAAATCAGGTTGCTCAACACCTCATCCATCTGACTTTTTCACTGACCAAGGGGAGATTTCGCAGCTTCTCTGGGCCCCCTCAGCCTCTGCTCACCAGGCAAGTGCTTCAGCCCATCCTTCCATCCATCTCTGTGGTCTTGCTGATCTCCTGCACTTTGCAATGTCTTTCTTTCAAAGGGGAGTCCAGTGCTGGACACAGCACTGCAGATGTGGGCTCAGACTTCTGCAGTCTGATCCTTTTCAATTTGCACCTTACATAGCAGCAGGTGAAGGTACACAGAGCCTTCCAGGCTCAGCTTTCACCCTGACTGCTCAGGACCTGTGCCTGCATTTGCTATGACAAATGATCCTCAGATTTCTGGCAGTAGAAGTTGTCAGCTTTCCGGTATTGCCGTTTCTGAGGTCTTAGGACTATCGGGCTGTCAATGCCATGGGCTGCTGACCTAACAGGATTGTCAGCAGATGTCCCCACTGCATCCCTCCCCATCATTGTGACTTTCTAACACATTTTACTTTGGCTTCAGGATGCTTAACAGAGCTGCAGAACACTCCCCAAATAACAAGGGTAACAATGACAGCAACAATAGCAGCAAAAGGAAAAAAGACTCATGCAATCAGTCAGGGAGGAAATTAGGACACTGAGGTTGGGAACTAGGGGTAGGGGGGAATGCTGCAACTGACAGGAAAGCAGATTGAGTTTGAAAAGATTTTTTTAGGTCTGTATACAAGAGGACTCAAGAATATCCCACCTGAGGCTATCTCTGAGCTCACCTTCTGAGATGGCTTCATTGCACAAGAGACAATGCTTTTTGGAAACCAAGACGGCACAGACACAGGAAATCCATAGTTACACAGTCAGGTGGAAGCAGGCTTAGAGAAAAAGAAACACATATTTCTTAGACTATCCAAGAGTAGCTTCAACTTAGATGTAAGCCAGCACAATGTAGGTACAAAAAAAACCCAAAAAAAAACCCAAAAAAAAAAGAGTAAAACTGACCTAGAGCTACAATAGACTGGTTGGTTAACTATAAGCCAAATTTCAGTTTCTTCAGGAGACACATCTGTAATCTCTATATGCCAGAGGTGGAAGTATAGGGATTTCTGAAAACATTATTTGGGGATTATTTTAAGCTTTTTCTTTCTGAGTTGTAGTAGCTTGGCCCCTGCCTGGACAAGGAAAGAAAAATGGTGCTTTCAGAGGTTTTTTTTTTCACACTGAGATTTGATCTGGCTCTAACAGCATGCTGTTGCATGCTATGAATAAAGTCAGCTAGCAACATGATCATCTGGAAACAGGAGATCAGAATTATTTTTCTTACTCTGCTAGTGACTTGGGATTAGACCTTGAATAAATTATTGCACCCCTCTGAGCATATTTCCCAGAGAGACTCCCCATCCCTGGAGGTTTCCAAGGTCAGGCTGAATGGGGCTCTGAGCAACCTGGTTTAATGGAAGATGTCCCTGCTCATCGAAGGAGATTGGAACTGGATGATCTTTTAAGGTCCTTTGCAACTCCAACCATTTTGTGATTCTACAATTCCATTATTTTGTCTTTAGTTTTCTATTTTGCTGTGTGAGTAACAGAGTTGTGGTAGCTCCAAGGATTTACAGCAGGTCTGGCTTTGATCTGAGATCCAGATTACTACAACATAGCTGGACCTGAGCATCTCTGTTTGCTCTGGGTCTTGCATCACCCTGTTCTTACGTGCTGCAGTGCTCCTCATGATGGAGGGGTTTCAGACTACACACAAGCACTGAACTTTCTTTTTTACCCAATATATCCTCATCTTCTAACAGAGCCTTTTCCTAGGAGTGAAAGTAAAAATTCTCCACTAGCTGAAAATGGTTCCTAGTTTTTCAGTGCTGATTTATGCACAAGGTGCCTGGTCAGTGCTCAGCAGGCTACTTGACATTTTAGTAGATGAAATTCGAATCATCTGATCCCCGTCTGTGCTTTTAATTCCCAATCTGTCTCTTTGGCTACATCCTGATCAATGAAATAAACAGGACCAGAACAGCACAGGACTGGGGTCTCAGTGTTGTTTGAAACATAAATTTTTGTTTCCCTGCATGCTCCACTTTCATAGAAAATGATCAGGCTGGTTCAGGGAACCAAGAGCAGTTTGGATGCAGGTGTGTGTTTTGGATAAGGGAATTTAGCCCCACATACACAATCTGCAGTGTGCAAGCTCTCCTCACAGCCAGTTTGTTAGCAGAAACGTAGCCTTCCATATTTCAACTGGCTTGAATTTTGAATTTCATCCTTAAAGCATTCTAGCAATGCCACTACCTAATTTTGACAGCCAAAAAAGATTTCCCCGTGAGGGAAGGGCTTCTTAGAAGTCACATCTGGGAGAAAAAACCCTTTCCAAAAATGACCTGCAATTCCTAATAGCAAGAGAGATGAATGACTAGTGCACTTCCATAGAAATTTTGTTCTCACATTCTCTAGTCATGTCTGAAAAAAACTCTTGGTCTTCCTATAAGATCTGTCCTGTCACGAAATGGAGGTCACAGAAAGAACCTCAAGGAAAGTGCAATGCAAAAGCAAAATATAATTATTGCTGAACAACTTTTAGATTTTACATCAAATTCTTGGGTTTTGATAAGAAAAGGAGGTGAGAGCCAGGATCATCACAAAGCACAGCACAGAAAATATTTGCACTGGCTTTACACCTGTGCATCTCCACTGAGTTTTGCTGATCTACTTAGAGAAACAAGAAAGAAGATTCTGGCCTAGAGACTCAAACATCAACAGCAAAACTAGGGGGAGAATTTGCATTTTGTTTTTCACTCTCCCAACTTTTTTCTTAATAAAACTTCAGACTATAAAAGCACAATAAATACAGATAGCACATTAAAAATGCTTCTCAATATCAGGAAATTATGTTCTTAAAGCAATTTTGGATTCCCACCTGTCTTTACAATGGAGCCCTGAATAGCTTGTTTGTGCTGAATCTATTGTACAAACTATTAAAAAGCCAATAAATCCAAATTACATATTAAAATATGAATTGAGTTTAGGAGCTAAGACCAGATTAAGAAGAAAAAAATTCTCTTTTTCTCTGAAACTATCTTAAAGCCTTTACTGACATTCATTTTCTTTTCTCCACTGATTTTATTGACAGCCAATTTTGATAGGTTCTCTTTTTTGCCAGGTTTCAATATTTCATGGCAGTTGGCAATCCAGTGTTGACATAGTGATAGGACTTGATATGACCCCCAATACTTAAAAGCCAACTTTATTTTGGAAGCAATAGCTGCCAACACTTTAAATAGCTATGCTGTCCTGATATATTACACCTTTCTTGTATGAGAGCAAAGTATGATGCAAGGTGAGCCACCAAAATCTTTGCCTTGTTTTCCCTTGAATTAAAGTCCCTAAGGGAACAGCTTTCTTTTTCTCGCTTTCCTTTGTGTTTATTTATGTATGTTGTCCATGCTGCCATAGGAATACAGGCAGCAGGTGTTGCAGCACAGCTGGAAAGGGTATCAGTGAGGCCACACAGGAAGTTTTGGGGTGTTGCACATTAGCAGGGCTCTGGCCAGACGAGGGAGAAGCCACGTGTGAAGTCTTCCAGCTCCTGATCCTAATGGTCTGCTGTCCTCATGGAACACAAAGTCTATGACTGAACAGGGAACCAAAACAAAGATGTTCAAGACAATACTTCGTGTTCCAAAAGCAAGAGGAAACAGCCTCAAAAGGTTTTTATTGGATATTAGGACATTTTCTTCACTGAAAGGGTTGTCAAGCATTGGAAGAGGCTGCCCAGAGCAGGGGTGGAGTCATCATTCCTGGAGATAACTAAAAGATGTGCAGATGTGTCACTGAGGGACATGGTTTAGTGGTGGGCTTGGCAGTGCTGTGCTGATGCTTGGACTCAGTGATTTTAGGGGGCTTTTCCAACCAAAGGATTCTATGATTCCATGACTTGGGATTTTAAGGACTGACCCAATTCTAAGCCTTCCCCTACACAGACTCTGTAGCAGAGAGGAATCCTTTGAGGAAGGGAGACTTCTGAGGAAAGTAACAAAGGCATCCCTGAATATCCCTGGACTATGCTATGTCAGAGGAGAAGCCCCCAAGTACTGAACAAAATTTTGAACATTGTTCCAATTACGAACATCTGCTTCATCAGCTTCCAGAGTAGCTTTGGCTTTAGAAAGACACAAAGATGTATATCCCTAGGGGCAGCAGTTGGGACCATTTAATGGGGTCTGACTTACATTCTGACACTTCAGTTCTGTACCATTCATTGAAATGGTGTCAGCAGATAAACTACCACTGTAAATTTGACTTAAAATCTATGCAAGTACAACAGTTATCTATATAATTACATAGATATATATAATATATAATATAATAATAATAATAATAATAATAATAATAGTAAAATCTATATAAGTACAACATCCTGATATCTAATTGTTCCCTTATGCTCACTTTTGGGACAGAAAGACCAAATTTTTCCACATTCTTTCACTAACCCAATCTGCACCAGGTGTCTATTTAAGGAGCTGCTAACAAGCAGCTTATGCTACCTTTGCAGAGGCCTTGGCATAGTCCTATCATATTTTTTAAGGTGCTTTAGCACATCAGCTCTGCCAAAACGAGATTTGTAACCTGGAAAACGTGATATCTGAAGAAAACATTTAGGCCTTTTGTCTTTTAGGAAAGTAAAAAGCTCTTTCCAGAAAGCCATTATTTCCTTGTTCCTACTGAATGCAACATTAGGGAGCTGTCTGATTATTAGTTATAATGTTATTCATAATAAGTGGATTCCATTTAAGACCCTAACAGAGCTGACCTGACAAAAACAGCTATTACTGCACATCAGCCCCATGTCTATGGCAATGCCTTCTATTTGGGTGTCAGAGTTTCTCCTCCTCATTAACACATCTTACTTCAGGTTGCTTTTATAAAGAAGGGAAAATGCAGTTATGCCCATTTTGTGCACAGGAGGTGAGCACAGAAACACTGCAATGACTTACATGCAAGGAAGTGAATCACACTCCAGAATCTAAATTGCAACACTACCGTAATTTCCTTCCCTATTCCATTAAAAGAAATTTGCTTAAACTAATGTGGCAGCAGATGCTCTGTGCACAAGGGTAGTGTTGCATCAAAGGTTTCCCCTCTGCTAGTCACAGACTACAAAAGGGGAAGGAGTCACCTGAGCTAACTTGAGCAATCTGCACTATAGATATGTACTGTCTGATCATGATGGTGCCATTTGGGAGCTCCTAGAGTCTCACAATCTGGCTTTTAGCATCTGGTCTTGAAGACTGTCAGTCTATGAAGTACTGCCTCACTTCAGACTTCCTTGTGCAGTTGTTCAGACACCTTAAGCCATCTCACGTGGCACTAGAAACCTGTTTGTAGGCAAACAAATAAAGATCCAGCTTGGATCCAGCCAGCCCCAGTGCCTTTAGGTGGTGCAGAGTCACACAAGGAAACAATGCCTCTCTTTCACACCTGGCTGGTCCTGTCCCTTTTAAAGCCTTGTTCACTGCCCACTCTTTGCATGGTCAGCAATTTCTTACTCCAGTAATCTCCTAATGTTCCTCCTTGCATTGCTATAAAGGTAATCCCCAATGAGTTAAAAAATCTCATTTCTATGATTTTATGAGATGCCATTTGAAGGAGGTCAGGAGAAGGAGTTCTCATGTTTATTATTAGTAACTGGCAATTTAATTTTTCAGCTGCTTTACCTCCTTTAGCATCCCTTACCTTAAGTTTAAGGCAGCTGCTCTGGGAGGTATTCAGCTGTATGAATTATAACCTGACTTTGAGCAGGAGGTTTAAGTACACAAAGTGAGTCACTTGATTGATGGCTCGTTTGATCAGCTGTGCAGTCAGGGTCCTTGCTCTGCTGCAAACCTGACTGTGCAGTCAATACTGCAGCATCCCTGGCTGGCAGGAGGATTCAGCGTCAGCAGCTGTACTGTAATAAAATCTGCATCACTGTAGAGCTGGTGTCTTGTATCTTGCCTATCTCTCCCACTCAGCTGCCTATCATTGTTCATGTAAGAAGTCCAGGTCTGGGGGCTTCCTTCTTGTCCTCCATTCTTCTACTCAAGCCAGTCTGTCTCCTAGCAGCTGCAAAATTTCCTGTGGCCTCTTTTCCCCAGCTGGCTGACCAAGAACGATGTCTCTGTTGCACTGCTCTGTTTTCACAGGAGTGAATTTAACCTCAGGGAAAGTCCCTGAGCTTGAACATAATGGACAGTGAAAATATCACCAGTAAGAGTTGATCTACTTCTATTGATTTGTTTGGTTTTTGATGAAAGAAAACTGTCTGAAAAAGTTATATCCTTTCTGCTTTTCAAACAGGAAAACTTCCTGTTCAAAAAAGGTGACACATGAGTCACGGGGACAGCTCAGCTATCAATGGAACCATGGTGCCTCAAGGGAAAGCAAACAGAGGTGAGGACACCAACCTGAGGAAGAGTGAAAAGCTCTATCTTTTCATAATTCACCACAGCTTAGCTAGAATAATTCAATGTCAATTGAAAGGAGGTTGTGGTGAGGTGGATGCTGGTCTCTTTTCCCAGGTAACAAGGGACAGGATGAGAGGAAATGGCCTCAAGTTTTCTCAGGGGAGATTTAGATTAGATATGAGGAAAAAAATTCTTCATGGAAAGGGTTGTCAAGAATTGGAACAAGCTGTCCAGGGAAGTGATGGAGTTGCCATCCCTGGACGTGCTCAGAAATCTTGTGGGTTTGGTACTTGAGGACGTGGTTTAGTGGTGATGATGATGGTGGTGCTGGTTGGACTCAGTGATCTTAGAGGCCTTTTCCAACCTTAATGGTCGTATGATTCTATGAAATATCTCTGAGCTGCAATAATTTGAGTGTTTGTTAGAATGAAATATTTGGATGTGAGGAGGATAGACATGAAGAGCAAAGTTTCATTTCTATTCTGCCAAATTCACTCAACAAGTCTGTTCTCTGGCCTCCAAGATCCCTGATCCCACCAGCTGATTTTGTGGGAAGGCAACACTGACCTCTCCAGAGGAAGATGTGGGTAAAAAGCACTTAAACCAACTGAACATGTTCACGTTGATGGGATCACAGGATACACAAATTAGGGTGTTGAGATTTGACTGATGCCATTGGCAAGACCCCTGTCACTGTTTCTGAAAGGCCCAGGTGAGTGGTGGAATCACTGCAGATGTGGTACTTGGGGACAAGGTTAAGTGATGGACTTGGCAGTGCTGGGTTAATTGTTGGACTCAATGACCTTGAATGATTTGGAGTGGTGGGGTTTGTCTTCCCAAGAAACTGGTATGAGAGATGGAGAGCTGCTGCCCTGGGCACAGCTGAACACCCACCTGAACATGGGAAGTGGTGAATGAATCCCTTGTTCTGCTTTGCTTGTGTGCATGGCTTTTACTTTACTTATTAATGTGTCCTTATCTCAACCCACGACTTTTCTCACTTTTACTCTTCTGTTTCTCTTCCCCATCCCACAGGGAGCAGGGGAGGACTGGAGAGAGTGGTTGTGTGCTGCCTAACTGCCAACTGGGGTTAAACCACAACAGTATTATATAAAACACATTTCATTATATTATATTAATATGGTTATTTTTGTACAACTGACAGTGCATTTGTTATGAATACCTCACGTACTGTGCTCTATATATGTTACATGAAGTGCATAGCAGTTCACATGCAGACACTACAGCAAAGGCTTTTTATAGATGCCTTCAAATGTGTTTATGGAGTTGGCTATTACATAAAACCACCAGCAACAGCTTCTTGAGGAGCCCAGTTCTGTCACTGCATGTTAGGGAATATCTAAAAACTGCATGGAGCTCCTCAGGAGACACCAGCCTCATGCTGCCTCCTTCCTGCTCCTTGATTAGATTTAGACAAGAGGTAGGGGCTCAGAGAGGGCTCTGCTGAGGCTGAGGAGATCTGAAGAGGCAGGAGAGTTCAAATGTCACCAGTCTTGAATGACACCTAAAAACAAGTTGTGGGAATGAGATTTTAGAGCCAGACACCTCAGTCTCACTCATTCCTTGTGCCAGTTGTCTGCATCCATACCCAGATGAAGCCCCCAGGCTGGGAAGATAACAGTTTCATTCCAGAACCAGCCCCATGGTTTCTTTCAAGGCTGCACTTTTTCAGCCACTCAAATATTACTTTACAGCCATGTTTTGAGTCAAAGCTCAGGTAGAAGCTGCTTGTGGAGCTTGGTGATGTCACTGGATGAAGTATCTCTCTCCACAAATAAAGTACTATTCGTTTGTACCAAACCTCTTCATGATCACTGGAATCTGTCCCACTTGCTAATGCAGAACAGAGAGGTCTGAGTAACAGGAAAATACTCTTAATATCACAGATTATTTCTCCATGGGGCAGTTTGTCAGAAACAGTCGTGAAGGTTGTGATCCACATTCACTCCTGCAAGATCACAGCAAGGGAGGGTACAAGAGAGTAATTTCTGGAATAAGGAGCAGGAAAAGGGTGAAAAGAGCAGGATAAGCAATTCTCAGAAGCTCCTTGGAAAAATATAAACAATCTGGTAAGGGGGAGGAGGTGTGGGAGTTGAGCAGAAGAAAATTAAAAGGATAATTAGAAGAGAAAAAAGATTGCATTGCAGAGAACATTTTAGCTGGTGAAGCCAGGGATTTCAGATGAATTCACAGCAGACAGATGGTAAAAAGGGGGGAAAAAACCACCAACCAACAGCACACCCTATAATCAGTTCCTTAGCACGAATATTAGGGGGATTTAGTTAGGGATAGGGAATAAGGAGCTGGCAACCTTAACACACAATTATTTTGTTTGGTGTCTTTGCAACAGAGGAAAAGGGATCAGAGCAACCAGAGACAAAAGCCACAGCCCTGGGCTGTTGTGGGGTGTGAGCTGGAACAGTCAAATAATCCACACCATCCGCCTAGACTGGTATTTTAGCTGCAGTTTTCACATTTCTGTGTGATTATGGTTGGGATTCTCTTTTTTTATTGGACAGAAATATCTCTGGTCACCTGGAAATTTAATTGATGAACAAATGGTTTAAATAGACAAGTCTTTTTGCCATATCAATAATCAATGTATCCTAAAGAAAAAAAAAACAGAAGCTGTAATAAACAAAACAGGAAAGAAGGAAAATTATCTTCCCAGTGAATAAGAAAGAATAGGGTGAAGGACAGATATTTGAAAGCTTCTCTGACTGCAATGCACCCTCATGACGTGGGGCAGAGACCAAGAAATCAAAATTGCTTTGGCTCAGCACCACAAATGCTGTTGTCTTGCTCTGGATGCAAAAATGACTCATACAAATCAGCTTGGAGGTCCCCTCACAGTATTCTCCAAAGTCCTGGATCTGTCTCAGCCCTTTGGGAGCAGGTAGGGTGTCCCCACAACAAAATCTTTGGCAGACATGCTTCTCTTTGGTTTTTTCCTCTTTTTTAGTGGCTAAACCAAGATGCTTTACACAGTACAAGTTTCCTTGAGGGATATGCTTACAGAGGTGACCTGTTACTCCTGTCTAGTCTAAAGCTGGGCTCAACCTATACTTGATGAAAAGAACCCTCATGCAGACTTGGAGAGGCCCTAAAAATATGAAACATTTCATTAGAAAACCATTTCCCACTGAAATTACATGCAGAACTCCCATTGATTCAATTAAGAGAAGAATCACAGTGTTAATAGCCCCCAAACCTGCTTATACATGAGGACATCTGACTCCTGAGGAGAGTAACCAGAGGCAAGCTATTGACACACTTTATTTTTCATGGAATCATAACTCTGGACAACACAGTTGAGACCAAATTGATTTTAAATAGAGAAGTATTTTAATGTGAGGCCAAAGCTTTCGGATAATTTTGCTGATTTCACTGGTAATTTAAATTTGCACTGCCATGTTAATTTGGGATGTTTTTAACAGAGGTATTACTGAAAATGAATGGAAATTAAATGAGAATGAAGGAAAAAAGCCCACAACCTTTGTGATTCCTCTAGGAGAGTCTCTCTCATGAAGATGATTTGAGTTTCAAGTGTTGCAATTTACATGTTATTGGTTCATGCCTTTTTGGAAACATTGACTTTTAAGTGGTTTGGTTTGGTTTCTTTTGTTACTGCTGAGGTACTGAAAACTGTGTAAAAAGCAGAAAAAGAATTTTCACAAGCAGGTGTGTCACAGATAGTTGGGAGATCAGGAGAGAGTTATCCATCCTGGCCATGGATCTCCCATATTTCCCATATGGGGGAATACATCCATGGGGCTCTGTCCATGAGCTCTGAGTCTCTGGACATAATCCTGGCTACAAAGACCACCAACTCCAGCAGGGAGCTCCAGCCTCCCAGCCCTGGCCAGGGGGCAAGCAGAGACCTGCCAGGCTCTCCCAACACCATCTTTGAATGGTGTTGTCCACAGAATCCCTCAGAGGCAGCTTCCCAGCCTTCCCTCCCCTCCATGACAGCACTTCCACACATTCAATGGGCTGCATTAAACAGCAGCAGCTGTGGGAAGTTTCTTATATCAGCTCTGACCTAGATCATATTCCCTCCAAACCTCTTCCTCTCAAAGCTGTTGGACACTCCAAGACCCCTTTTGAGCAGCCCAAAGTTATGAATAAAATGCTTGGAGGACCTGAAACTTAAAGAAATGTCAGATTATGTTGGGTAACACTGTTTTACTGGAAGTACAGACCTCCTTTCAGAAGAATTTCTAAAGAATAAAAGCCTCCATTTCACCCTGGCACAAGGCCTGGCTTTGCAACAGCCATTTCCATATTTCAATTGTTTCTTCTCAGAGGCTGTGATTCCTTGATAGATCAGAACTTGCATCACTTCATCTCCCACTTAACTAATTTGATGAAGAAAATGGAACTGCTATGGTGGCAATTTAAGTGTATTAAAGGAAAAAGTTAATCCAAAATTTTGATTCGCCAAATTTAAAGTCCATTTCCATTACATTTAATAACTTCAGCCTCTCTTAGTTCATCTGCACTTATCTTTAAGTCTGCATGGCTGGGTGGCATTAGAAATAAGAAGATTATTCATAGTAGGGTGCTCTGCCTATGAACTTTTTCTTAGCTCTCAGTAGAGATAAAGAATATTTGCTCAACTGTATATCATTTCATAATCACATGAGTGGTTGGCTCTTCTGTTCTTATAAAATCATATCTCACACCATCAGCCACAGACCTTTCAAAAATTCCAAAAAGGGTATAATTAATTCAAACAGAGTAATCATTAAAGTATGAGGATAGTCAGACATGCTTTTTCATTTCCCTCCAAGCCACATGAATTATGAGACCCAAGTCACAGCTCTTGTAAGGGACTAATTCATGCATTTGTGGAGAAGGGGGAACTTGCTGCATGAATTCTCATCTTTCCTCTGAAAATCCATGCACAAAGCATTTGGGTCTGAAGGCCTGAATCGTGATGTGCTTCATCCATGGAAAAGTAGGCAAGGAAGGGAGCCCGAGGGAAAGGCTCTGCAAGGACTGACACTGGCATGGCTGGGAGGGAGCAGGATGGGTGAATTCCTCTTGGGCTGGCAGCAGGTGCTTCAGTTCTGGAGGATTTAAGGAGTGACTGGGGCGAGGGGAAAGGTGAGAGAGAAAACTTCTATGAGATGCTGCAGCATCTGGTGTTTCCTGGCCTGTGGAGTCAAGGAGAGAGAGCGGAGCCCTTGGAGCCGGCGTGGGAGCAGGTGGGGGAAGGTGCTGCTGTTATTTGCAGCAGACGTTCCTTAGCAACAACCTCGAGCAGATGGAAGGCTGGGTACCACTGAGCAGAGCCTCCACCAGCAGCCCCTCAGCCTCCTCAGCCTCTCCCTGCACAGAGGGAGGTGAGGCAACACAGCAAATCCTACCAGAGAGATTTTCTCCTGACAAAGGGAAGGGGTAAGGAGATCACTCTGACTCATGCCAGATTGAAGCCAAAGAGATGTGAGCAAATTTCATTAAACAAGTTTGATAAATGCCAACAATATTGTTGTAATTATATAGTAGTTGTTACAGATACACATACATACATACAAACATATTCTGTTACTATAACTGAGTAACTTGCATTTCTAGGAGCGCTGGGAAATCTCAGTGTTAAAGAACATAAATGTGATTACAAATACCTTTAGGTTATACAAAACTTGATTAAAAAAAAAAAGTAAGATACCAGGTCTTAATCTGTATCTGAAGTAAAAGAAGATACCAGATCCTAATCTGTGTCCAAAGTAAAATACAAAGTGATTGATAATCCACAGTTAAAAAGGTTATTTGAAAATGGACAGTTCACAGATGCAGAGGATTTCAGAGAAAGTCTGCATTGACAGATGGATGTATTACCAAATTAAAGAAAACAGGAACCTTCTGTGGGATGGCTAATTAATCTTGAACATGGGGAATGTGGAGAATGTGGAGAATCATCAAACTTGAACACAGCTAACAGCAGAGGTAGGGCCTCCTGCAGAGAGTGTCCATAAAACTATTAAAAATACCAACTTCTGCAGGCATCTCTCTCTTCTTCAAAATCAGGTGTGCAGAATTGAGCACTCTGATATCCTCTATTATGATATTCCATATGTAAATATTGTCCTATCATTAAAGGAAAAGGAATTCTTCTGTTTGTATTTGATCTGCCAACACGCCCTTGAGGTTTGGCTGCAATCTACATGCAAAAGCAAGGGGGAACAAAAGTAAAAAGGCCATAAAATTTCATGGTCAGTAAAGAGCCATAATTGTCTCTAGGGGGAAGGACAAAAGCTCTCTTTTCAGAGTTTGTACATAACAAGAAATATTGGTATTTCTCATGTCTTCTCAGGGGTAGGATGTTTGAAACACATCTATGGCCATATTGGAATTATGTTGGTAAAACTCATGCTTTCAATTCCTCTTTTCTATTAATATCACCATTGACAAAAATCTGATAGATTAATTGATTTATCTTCCTTGATTACCTTGATTAATCAGGACCTAGGTGAACCTTTTAAAGGCTTAGCAATAGCTCTGTAGCCAGCAAAAGCAGACAAACACTTGATTATGTATTCTGGTGAGTCAAGCTCACCCATATGGGATCTCATCTCCATTTCCCTTCTGCTAATCTACCTCTTAGCAACATTTTAGCAATTCCTGTGGGTGATACATCAGTGAACAGAAATTGGAAAACGGCAGATGAGTCCGAACTTACTTCCATTAAAGACAATGGATGCTTTATTCCATTAGCACCAAGGACACCAGTCTGAGCAATAATGATATTTAATACTATTTCTTTGGCAATGGCTGGACAAAAGGAGAATTCTTTTTTTTTTTCTTTTTTTCCCTTCTGTAGAAGTAGAGATTAAAAAGAATGTAACCAAAACAAGGCTGAAGTTTTCTGCCTTAACAGAACTTAGAAATTGTCCAAAATTGTGCAATTTTGAGGAGACTGTTAATTTTTCAGGCATCTCATAGGTGTCCTACAGGTTTGTCTAATTCTAGCCTTTCAGCCCACTTACTTGTCCACCAAGTTACAAAATTTTCTGATAATTCCCAGCTTCTTTACAGCTCACCTGCCAGATAAGACAAGATCTGAGCACAAAGCTGCTTCATGGATCCTCAAGAGCCAAAACTCCCTGTCTGAGTTACCAGACCACCATGCTCTCAGGCTCACCAGGGCTTCCACAGCTCCAGAGCCAGGGCTCTATACCCTGTCACAGATAATTTCCAGTTGTTATTTTTCCCTGAGAAGCAGTAAAACAAAATTTCAGAATATCAGATCTTAGGCAACTGACTTCCCTACCCAGGCTCCTCAATCCAAAAACCTGGGTGCATGGTGAGCCAGCTTTGGCACTCAGGCATCATTTTGTTGTGGATGTTGCCAGACAAGGGTCACCTGATGTTCTTAAATGTGGTCATTCTTAATTTCCAGTTACTGCCCTATCAGGTCCATTTCTATACCATATAAAGTGTTTTGGAGTAACCCAGGGGCTGTGTGTGTGTAATTCATTTGTTTGTTTGTTTTTTCTGCCCTGTAGCAGTTACAGAGATTTCACAGAATGAATTTCAGATCTCAGATAAAAGGGCCCCAACCTGCAGGCAAGAGGCACAATTGTCGCTCATCCCTGAGATGGGAGTCCCTGCACAGATCTGGCAGCACAGGACCCATCCCCTGATTGTGCTGATCTGTGCAAACTCCCATCAAGTTCTCCATGGACTGCAAAACAGCAGCTTTAGCATCTCACCAGGTAGTATTCCTGCCTGCCTTAATGCGAAATAAGTTTGATTTATACTGATGTAGGACTGTCCAGGCAGGGATTTGCAGTACTTTTGTTATGTTGATTGGTATCACTCCCTCACTTAAACAATAATTGCAAGTACTGCAAGAGGGCAGGTAAGGGTAAGATAAGGCAAAATAAGAGCAGTATTATTATTGTTGCTGTAATTTTAGCATAATTTTCAGCTGCAATCTTTCTTCAACCAGTAGCAGCAATTACAAGATACCATCTTTCAGCAGCCTGGTCTGGTGGAAGGTCCTTGCCCATGGCAAAGGGCTTGAAACTCAATGATCTTTAAGGTCCTTTCCAAGCCAAACCATTCAGTGATTCTATGACCTTCTTAGCCATTATAAGGCAATAGTTCTCAAAATGCAGTATGGGAAGGAACTGAGATCAGTAGGTGATCCCATCCATGACATCCTTGCCTCACAGCTGCTGCCAGCATGTCCATTTTCTTTATGTTTAATTAAGTAATTTAAAATAGCTTCTCCCACTCCTTTTCACACCCACAAAGTAAAAGACATTATTGATATTGTATCCTTTATTATTTTAATCTCCATCATGGCTGATTCTTTTGCCTGCTAGGAGAGCCAGCTTTACATTTCATAGAATACTTTTTTTTTTTTTTTTTTTTTTTTTTTTTTTTATGCAAAGAATTAGCAAGAATGACATTTCAGCACTGATCCTGAGAAAAGGACATTGCAAAGTGTCTTCATGGTGAGATAAATCCAGTGTAGCATGAATAAAAAAAATTTCCAGTGCATTTACATTCTGATTGCATGTCTAGTTGGAAATCTAGATTGCTTGTTTAAATCATCAGTCTGCTGGGTTCAATGCCATGGAAAGAAAGAAATTCTGCTTTGCAGGACCTCCTGTACTGCATCTTGTAGAACAAATTTGAATGTGCCTATGACCAGAGCAGAGAAATTTGATTGTGACACCTTTTTTTATGGATTGTGTCACTTTTCATACTACACTGACTTTTCCAGGCTTCAGTTCAACAGGTTATGTCACTTGACTGCAGAATAATTATTTTGAAATACATCCTGTTTTTTCTTTACTTCTGTTTGGTTTTGGGTTTTTTGGGGTTTTGGTGTTTTATGGGGGGATTTTGTTTGGAGAAGGTTTATATAAGACTTTTTATAAAATAGCCACATCTTGTATAATTTACTAGAGTCTTATTGCTAGTCTTATAAATATTATTATTAATATTACTACTTCTATTTTCCACTCATAAGAGTAATAACTTGGGAAACAACTCCTTACTTTATCTTGTGAAGATTCATCCAATTATAGTAATTCCATTTTCTGGCTAATCCCTAAAGACAAAGAGGAGATTTCCCTGCCAATGATGAAGGTATTAAATAGCAAGTGACGCATTTCTGGTGCAATCACTGAAATTGCCACCAAGCACACAGATGGTGACCTGGGGGACATTAAAACCTTGATGCAAATTTCTCTAACCCACCCCTTTGGCTTACTTTGATTTCAGTGTGCTTCAGATATTACACAATGACCCAGTCATTACAGGATACACAGGTACAGTGCTGAGGCTGAAAGGAACAATTGCAGAACAAACTTTAAATGTAACTCTGATTTAGAGGGAGGAAAAGCTATAATCCCAAAAATGTTATTTAGAAAAGGCTTTCAAAGACAATAAAACCTAAGATGGAAGAGGTAATTCCTGACATTGCATAGTTATTTAATTCCATTTCGGTTTTCACACTGAGAAATATCATGATATGAAACTCACTGTCCCTCATGCTCCTAAGGATAGTTAAAAATACCAGTCTTTTTGTGTGTCTTCATGGCCTTTCTTTCAATATACCTTTTTCCTTACTTTTAATTTTAAAAGTTGTCTAGTGTTAAATATTTTAGCTGTTCTGTCTCACTCTTATTTAAATTCTCCTGGCACTTCTGAAAAACTACTTCCTGCAGCAGTGAGAGGCAGCTTTCATGCTAGATTGCCTTACAATTCCCCAGTGACAGCTCCCCCTCTCCTTGTTTACCTTACTGGAATTAATGCAATGCCACCTTCATGGTACAGGGGCAGATAGCAGCTTTGTCCTAAATTCTTGTGTAGCAGCATCATCTCTTGTGCAAGGTAGAGAACAGGATTTTGGTGAAGCCAGCACACAGAGGCTGGGGGATAAATCCCCTCAATGTCTCCAGCCAGTTTGTGGTGTAGTCTGAAAGAAGAGTGCACCTAGACAAGGGTTTCTCAGAACTGGCTTGTCTGGATACCAGCACAGCTCTAGGTCCATTCTGAGCTCTGCTTTTGACAATTTGCACAGGTAAGATGAGTCAACCTCCCATTTCTGTACCCTCACTCCCTTTCCTTAAAGGAAAACTCCATGCCCTGGTCCAGGCTTCCCATTATCAAGAACACAAAGCTGTGTCTTCATGACCATCACTCCTGTCCCAATGCTTTCTCCATCTGTTCCTGCATCACCAATTTGTGCCTTATCAACTCCAATAATGAGTTAATGACCAAGCAGCTCAGACACATCTCTCTGAAGAAACCACCAGGTGCAGCTGCCTTGCCCCTTTTGGATTTGCTTAAGCACTGTCAACAGCACATCCACCATGCTTGATAACCCTGGAATAAACTATTCCAGACTCCTCAGCTGCCTGTCTGTCTCTTCAGTAGCAATAAGGTCATTCTTTAAAATAAAGAAATACAAATTCTTCTTAGTAGAAGGAAATGACCTTTGTTTTTTGCATGTCTAAGTAAGCTGCATTAAAATAAGATGAAGACTTTGACAGGAGATAACCAAAGATGGTAAATTTAGGCTGACACTTCGTCCTTAACTTGAACTGTTCAACAAGAAAGTGTACAGTAAAAACAAAGATTTGGCCTTAAATCAGATTCTTTGGGGACATGGCATTGTGCTATATGCTTCATATATTTTCAGGTACTTCTTGAGCAGCCTGCTTTAGGAGAGAGAATCACTGGGAAAGCAGGAGTGCTGTGAGAGCATCACTGGGGATCTGAGTCCCTTAGGACCGGATGCTATAAAGTTAAATCACAGCAACAGAGTCCCTGCCCAGACAGCTCTGAAGTTAAATGCCAGGAGGGATACAACAGATGAGTCATTCAGGCAGAGGAGGGAGGGGTAAGAAGAAAAGGCACTGGCTGAATGGATCTGATAACAAAAAGAATGAAGGTCAAAAGAAAAAAGGCTTGTGAGTTTTGACAGGGCAGTTTCTCACAAAGGTGGGAGTTATGGGAAAGCACCAGGGAGCTTGAGGAAGAGTCCAAGAGAAACATGAATGGGGGGCTGCTTCTGTGAGACATCTAGAACAGTCTTTTGGATGACTGTCAAGTTTTATAATCTATCCAGTCTGAAGCTAAATGTTCTGAGATTAAAATCATACAACAAAACACTGTAAAATATAATATGCAAAACCACATCAATCTAGACTTGGGGACACTCAGGGGAAAAAATTCTCACACTGAGAAGTCAAGACTGCTTTCCAACCAGGTAGCCAATGAAAGCCCTACCCCAAAGATGCTTCCAGTGAAGTTGAAACTGAACACCTGTGTAGAAATGGGAAAACCGAGAAAACAAAGGCAAAAATCCAGGTTGCAGAGGGGATGGCTGCAAAGTGTTGAATTCTTTGTAGGTTCATGATGAGGATGGACTTTGAGGGTATTTAGGGAGGATGAGGCCATGAATTTTGCCATTTGTTATGGGAAACAAACGGCTTTAAGGGAGGGGGCAACTAGTGGAGTCTGGCAGATCATGAGTGGAGCAGAGGCAGGAGCTGACATTGTGATGCTGATTGAAAGAGGCTGGGGAGATGGTTCAGTTCAGTTCATTTGGTTCAGTTCAGGCAAATAGGTGCTTTGTTTTGGTTCCCTTGTAATGAGAAAAGAGAATCCTGAGGGAAGCACAGAAAGACGTCATGGTGGGATGATGTGGTCTCAGCAGCCTGGGAGGTCACTCCTGAAGCAGCGACTTACACAGACAAGAGGAAGGTCAGCTTGTACATGGTGGGCTGTCAGGGAAGTTTCTTGTTTATGAAAACAAGAGCTGATCAATACCTGGGCAGGAATGTCAGAATGGCTACAAAAGCCTTTAATTTGGAAAAGACTGAGGCTTAAATTTGAACATTGCTAAGGACTGAAAGTTCAACAGAGCTGTGGGATTATCTGTAGCAAATAATTTTAGACTATGATTTTAGGCAGCAACATTATTAAGAGCAGGAGATGGACAAGGAGCAGAATTTGAGAAGGAAAACAGTTTGGTTTGTTTGTTCTTTTTGGTTTTTTTGGGGTTTTTTTGTGTATATTTTATTTTTATTTTCTTTTTTTCTTTGAAAATATGTGAGAGAAAGGAGCAGGTAGGTCAAGGGGTAAATACTTGCAAGATTGGAGGGTCACTGGGGAAGAAAAGACAGAGTAGGCAAGTGGATGAAATTTTCCTACCTCTCAAATTGGTGGAAGAAACCTAAATTTAAATTATCTAATTTCTTCATGTTGTGATGAAATACATGAAGAAAGGCCCAAGTTAGTGTCATCCCCAAGGAACCTCAGCTTCAGCTATAATTTAGGCACCAAATAATCCATATGGAAGGGGCATGGTATGGATTCTCCATCCATGGAAACACTTAATGAGAACAATTATGTTGACATGAGAGCCAGAGTGGATGTTTCACTACACGTTTCACTGCTCACAGCAGCACTTACTAAACCAATACTCAATTACTTAAAATATTTCTCTGTTTCATTTTTGTATTGATGCCTTTCTGATGTATATTTTAATCCTTTTAAAGCAGAAAAGCGAGATAACTGAAGCAAACAATCCCCCACCCCCTGAAGCTGATGTTTTTAATCACATTTTTCTGGGAAGGTTGACCAGAAATCATTAGTTATTTGGGGTTTTTATTATTATTCATGACTTCAACACAGTGTCACTGGTATCTTACTAATTTGATTGTGCTTGTTCCTTCTGCAGAATGACTCCTGACTGAGGAGTCAAATGCTCCTGGTACAAATTCACAAAACACATCAGAATTTCCTCCCAGCACCAATAAGAAAAAATAATACTGAGTGGTCTTTTAGACTGACTGAGTTTCTTTCCAATCTTATTTTGAATATGGTAGAAATGTTGCTATTCTGAGCAGATGGTTTATTAAAGTAAAGTTTGTAGGTAACACCTTACATTTTGACAGTGTAAAAAGTTACCACCAGTTTAAAATTGTAACTTTTAACCACATCACATTGTAAATAAATTCCATTATGAGAATTAACACATAAAGTCTTATTCAAAATCTTATTTTTATTTATTTTTCCATTTCAACAAGAAAGTTTTATCAATGTTTTTTTTTTTTTTCTTTTCCATCTATTTAGACCCAGCTCCAACTTCAAGGTGAGATGGGAAATATTGTGTCACTCTGTAAAAAAAAATCTAAACAAAGTGGTAGTTCAGCATGACAAGACAACTTATCAGTGCCCAGCTGGGATGCCAAGAGGAAAATCAAAGCAAGCTCTGGTGTCTGCAGGCTCCTGCACAACATGACAAATGTACATTGTGATCTCAAGAGAAAGGAAGATGAGCTCAGGAAGGGTGTAATGAGCAGGGCTCTGCCTTTGGGAGTCAGCAGCACCAGGAGCCACTGCAGTTCCAGCAAAGTTCTGCTACCTAAAACATTTTTATATTGAGCTGTTGCTAATCAATAGCAAGGAGAACTCCTGTTGCTGCATATTCCACAGGAAAGACACCACAGAATCCTCCTATGACAGGTTCATGGCTTGCAGGGGCCTTGGACACCCTTCTGAGAGCCAGCAAGGAAGGGCAGGACTGCCAGGATACATCGTGCCTCCCCTGCCAGGGAGAAGCTGCATCTTCTGCAGCCTCTTGGCAAACAACCCCCATTTCCAGTGGAGGGAGGCAAGAGGTGTTTGATGGGGGCCTGGACCCATCCTAGGGTGACTCCTGAGGGAGTTGCTGAGGGTCTTGGTGTGTGGGTGGGATGTGATTTCAGTTAAAAAGGGCAGGAAGAAGGAATGAAGAGGAGAGAGGGACAGGGCTCAGTACAGGTTGGTGTGGTTCCCCTGTGCCCTTCCTCCTGGGCTCTGCTCACACCATGAGGAGCCTGTCACAGCCTCACAGTGCAAACAGGAGACAGGAACTGTCTCATATTCCCTGTAAAAGGTGTGTCTGATACACTCACGGGAAAACATGCACTGAGTTTCTCAGCTGATCTTCAAAAGGGAGGAGTTCCAGTGCTGAGGCTGACTGCAGAGAAGGGCAGGGGAAGTGTGACAGGAGGTTGTACGTGGCAGATAGCTGAGTCTTTCATCCCCAGCTATGCAGCAGGATGGCATTAGCTCCTGTGATTGAATGGAGGCCTGTACATAGATGTCAATAAATAAATCAAAACCCCTTGCACAAACATGAAAGCTGAGAGTGTTTAATTCAGGCTCGACTGTTACTTTCTTCTCTGCACCAGGACTGGACCACTGTGAAATATAAAGAAGCATTGACTCTATTAGGTTTGAGCTATTTACCATATTAATCATAATCCAACTCACCCTTCAAAAAGTAAATAACATATTTAAGATTATCAGACTCAGTTTTGAGCAACATTTTTCTTATTAAACAAGCACACAGGACTGGCAAAAATCAATAGGAGAGTTAGAGTAGCCTCCCTGTAGAGGGTGTTTGTTATCTCCCCTAAGTCATGGTAAAAGATGACAAAGCTGCCACATCATGAGGAAAAGTAATTTTACAGGATTCAGGTGGGTTCAAGTTTCCATCTTCTCACTGTAATCCAGTGCCTCATGTGTTTTCACCAGCTAAATGAACCTGCAAGCCTGTCACACAGGTGGCCACAGAGCTCAGTGTGCTGATTTCCATTTCCTAGGCTATCTTCCCTTAACTTTTCTCTTTAGCAATAAAAAATGGAATTCTAATTCTTCATGGGCAGTGCAAGTTGGTGTGATTGGGTGGGGGTAACAGCCCCCAGCTGCAGGTGGCTGGCTGACCACATCCATATGGGGAGAGAAGAGGATTCTCATTTCAGCTGGCAAGAGAAAGCTTGAATGATGTCCAACACATTCATCACCCAGGTGACACAGTTCAGCTCCCTCACTCTCCCTGTCACCTCAGATAACTGCAAATGGCCATGCAAAGTCAGTGAAATTTCTATAATTGAGATTCAAATTATCCTGTATAGAAAGTTTCCAGCTAGTCTAATTTTTCTGTGCAGTTTTGTAAGTGTGAAACTTTAAAAATTAAGAACTAAGATTTTTGGGGAAGGCATGGTATTTCTGGTTAATTTATTTGTTGTTTGTTAAGGGAGGGGTTTGGTTTCTACCAAATCTTAAATTCTTAGTTGGTGTGTAAGAGCTATTATTAATTTGTATTATCATAAGGCATTAGAGCTTGCAGCTGTAGTGGGAAGATCAACTGGAACAAGATGAGGTAAGGAGCCATTTCAGATAAATGTTTCTAATGCAAAGGAAAGGTGGTAAAAGCAGAGAAGGATTAATCAAATGGCCTGTGGTTTTAGAGCATCTTTGTTTCAGAGAAAGAACCCTTATATTTGCCCTCCAGATAGTAAATTGCTTTTAATGGAAGTTACTGTCCATTGGTGAGAACAAACCTATATATGTAGAGATGTTAAGGACACTGGGAACAGTAATAATAGCATTAAAAAGTAAATATGTGGGTTTGCAGTTGTCCCTGTTGCAGCACCAATCTCAGACATAGCAGAAAGACACCACTTTTCCTTCTCCTCCCCTCTATAGCCCCTGCATGAGTAGAATAAAACTGTTCTACCACTGACTTTCAAACTTTGCAGTTCACTTCTGTTACTGAGATTAATGGGCTATTATTTTCTGTGTTTGTCTAACTACCTTTGTTATTTCTGACTTGAAGTGTAGCTCCTGATGATCAATAGGGCTTCTAATATGCACACCCTCACACTATTAGCAGTACTAAGTCATGCCCAGGACTCACAGCTGAGAGTTCACTTTGTTAGCTCTGTTCTCCAGGCAGTTTCATAACCTTTAGCTGTCCTCTGCATATATTTTGATAACTAGTATTAAGTGACTCTCCAAAGTGAATACTGTACCCTGTATAATGAAATTAATCAATAATACTTGCTATCCTTGATATTACATTCTGGGGACATGGAATTGTACATCTCTGGAGCACAGGGTTGCTTTTACAATGTTTTAATATTAATAGCGGGTTGAATTGAAAAACTATTTTTGTTCCATTTTTAATGATAGAAGAATTTCTCCTCATTTGATGTAAAAGAGAGCCGCACGTTCCATGAAAAGCAAATTATTTGCAGGGTCTCTCTAATTCTGACGTGAAATTCTAGGTTTTGCTGCAAATCTCCTGTCAGGCCACTAAAACCGGGATAGTTTGCAATCAGGTTAAGATCATTCCAAGCCAACATTAACTTTTGGTGTCCAGGCCACAAGATCTGTATGAATGTGTGGTTGATGCACCACCAGAAGGCTTTGACTGCAAGAAATCACTATTCAAGGAAGTACATGGTCACCTAAAAAAGCGATATATGGAGATGTAAGCATGGGAAGGGAGCTGCCTCAGGGTCTTCTGAGAGAAGCAAAGATCTTGGCATGAAAAAATCTGCCATCTGATTAATCAGAAATTCCCCCAGGAACTACTTGAATACCCCAAAAGATCAATCTAGATACAGCCATATATGATTGTTTCACAAAGACATAATTCCTGCCTCTTTCTCCTCCACACTTTTTGGTTAAGGAGGACAATGAGTCATGGCTGCTTCTTTGTAGCCCACTCTGAATTTGCCTACAACCAGAAGATACAGACAACGGCCACTTTTCTGAGGTGTCTTAAATAAAAGTTTCCCCCTTGGACTCAACTACTGTCTCTGAGTCTCTCATGGAGCATTTCTTGTGAGCTGTGCACTGGGTGGGGGGATAGAATCTAGTTCTTCAGTTCAATATTCAACCATGATAAGCAAGAAATCCTCACTTCCATCCCCACATTCTCTTTCTTATCCATCATATTACACCTAATTGCTGCAACAAGCCACGTTCCTAGGCAGTGGAGCCCTTTCCCTGCTCAGTCCTGATTCCTCTGTGGAGCAGGTCCAATACACAGATGCAATATGTGCATGTATTTGTACAATCAATGGCTGGAAGGTAGGAGATACTTATGAACAGCACCAATTCAGCTGGCACAAAAAAAATGACAGTTCTAGTGATTCCCAAGCTATGTGCTATACATGTTAAAAAATAAAAAAGGTGTTTTTTAAGGTCAGTAATCGTGATTCTTTCCACATTAAGAGGGAAAGGGAGAATCCAAACTTGTTTTTGGGTTCAATATGGCTCAATAATTATGCTACATGTGTCTGGGATCATTCTTTGGCACAGATTTGTCTATATCTGTACTGTTAAACTCTCCCAGCCTTGGAAACAGGGTGGGCATCCAAACTGCTTTCTGGGAATGGTCCCGGGTCTGTGCTGTTTCCCCAACTGTGTCCAGGATGCATCTGGGAGAGTGCCAGCTGGATGGGGCCAAAAGCATAGCAGGAACCATTTAACAGGACAGTCTATCAAGTTCCCCTTGCTGGGAACGTTCCCTGGTGCCATTCAATTAACCAGGATAGATGTAGTCCAAAAGTCTGAACTAATTACCATGAAGAGACAGTAATTCAGTGATGGTGTTTCATGGCCATATGCTGGCATCTTTGGGGTCTGGAGAGGAAGTGCAAACATCTTAAGGAGAGCTTTGCCAAATGAGAGCTCCAAGTGGCAATTGCAGTAGGGAAAAAATATTAGGCATTGACAAACTGTGAGCAGAGTGAAAATCAGCGAGAGACGAAAAGATGAGCCCACAGAAATGGGGCATGATAAAACTGCCCTCCCTTTACTTCCAGAGCATTTCAATAGAAAGGAAACATGGTGAAGAACCAAAGAAGCAAAATACTCAATTATTTACAAAGTTGTGCTGTTTCATTTTTAAAAAATACTCTTTAAATGCTGTGTTAGCTCTAGTGGAGTGCAGAGTTAACCACAGCCTGTTCCACAGGGAGAGCTCAAATCAACTTCTGTTTAAAACAGATTTCAAACTCTGGTATCCCAGACACAGTAATGTGAGGAACATTTACAAGAAACAGAAACACTGTCAAGAAGTCTTATCAGGATGAGCAAATGTGCCACATACATGCTGGGGCCTTGTAAAATTCAAACTTTCCCAGTGAAAATGCAATTGTAAATGATAAATCCCTTCTCGGGTTGTACTGAAGAGGTTGAAAAATTATGGATATATGTGTTTTAGACATATCAAATACCCTTCCCCTGGCACAGATTTAAAAATGGGATAAATTAGATGAAGTAATCTAGTTGCACATGAGACACAACTGTACTGTGATACTTCATTTTACTACTGACCTCAGAACATTTTTTTGTCAGACCTCCAGGGCTAGCAAACATCTGGATCATGAGAAGCTACTGCTCAGCAAGGAGATAAAAAACTACTGCACAGACCCTTTCTTGCACTGTGGCCCTGAATAGTGTGAACTATTGGATGTACTTTGAATAAAACCTCCAAAGGTGAATAAGGAGGGTAAATGCCCTCTTTGTTTATTGGACCACCAGCTGGGTATGGTAAATGTTCTTCCTGCTCTTGTTAAATGAAAAATATTTATCTACTGAACACCTCCAACTAAGCATTACAGGGAAAAGAGGAAAGGAAAATGTACACACAGGACACAAAAGTAACCCCGGTGCATCTCAATCAGTTCTCCTTTATCTGGAAGAATACAAAATTTGCTTGAAACCACTGCATATGTGAAATGCCTCACTTGCACTTGTAAGGAGAAGTTGTCATAACATGATGTATCTACCCTGTTAGCTTTTACCAACTTCCATTCACTAAATAGTGGGAGATGCATAAAGGTCAATTGGTAGCTGAGATAATTGAGTTTAATCATGAGCCACCTAAGCGAGGGAAGACATTACCAGCTGCCATTATATAGTAAGTACATTAAACTGACTCTTCTCTGGCCTATAAAGGTCATTGTACATTGTATGGCAAAGGTTGTGCTGTGAAAATGCTAATTGATTTTTAATCCTGGCTGCTGACTTTCCTGTAGAGGGTGTCAAGTGCCTCTTGGGAGTACTTACTGACACTCATTCCAAATCCAATCATCATTGTCATCCCATGCCAGCAAAAACAAATGGATTTTTGAGGTCCAGTCCAGCAAAGCTGGGAAAGGAGTGACTCTGTCCCTGAATGACTGGACCACCTCTGTCCAGCTTGGGTAATATGCTTGTATCTCTCATCCTGAAAGAAGGATAGTCCTGTCCTCTGGCCCATGGGATTCAGAGATGGAAAGGGCAGGTCATTACCATTCACAGAGCAGGTCTGAGCACTTGCTACCAGGTCTAGAGGGGTTTGAGTGATTAATTCATATTTCAGCTGACTTAACTAAGAGTCAAATAGATCAATACAGAAAATACATCACCAATCCAGAACAAGCTCTGTGGAGGACTCTGAGGTGATCAGGGCTGGAATGCACCAGAGGAGAGGCTGAGGGATGGACAGTGTCCAGCATTGAGAAAAGGTGGCCTTGGGGGACCTTACAGCAGCTCCCATGGGAAGGTCCTCAGGAAGATAGAGCCAGGCTTTTCCCAGAGGTGTGTGGTGTGAGGATATCAGAGAGTCTCGCACTGAATAGAAAGAGGTTTTTTTCCCCATGAGGATGGCCAGGCCTGAGCAGATTGCCCAGCTACATTGTGCTTCTCATCTTTAGAGCTTTTCAAGACCCGAATGGATCAAACTGAGCAGTGTTACAGGATCCTATAGTTGACCTTGTTCACAGAAGGAAGTTCCAATAGAGGTCTCCTGGGGTCCCATTTAACCTGAACACCTGTTGAGCCCATGAAATGGGCAGGAAGGTGCTGGATACTACATTTGTCTCCCAGAACCATCTGGGAGAATGGACAGGTGGGAATATCCATCATTCTCCACCTTCAGCACACACAGCAACCATTATGAGCCAGATGTGCTTCCAGCACAAAGCTCAAACACCTCTGAAGGGGGATATTGCATGGTGATACTTTGCCTTCTGGAAAGAAGACAATTGATGATTTTGTCTGGCTTCTGTATAAATGTCCAGTATCCTGCTCCTGACCCTCATCTTCAGTGGCAAAAAATGCATTTGAATTGTACACACAGTTATGAAACGGATGCAAAATTCAAATCTTCCTGGTGCCTATCAGAGTCAGATGCATTTCTAGGAAATCCTGAAAGAAAGATAAGATTGAGATTTGGGAAGATGTGGTTGGGAGGGCTGTGCTGTGACAGATTGCCTGGCTCTACAGTGGGCTGCAATGACAAAGGGGATCCCTGGCAAGGCACTGGCAAATTTCTGTGTCCACAATTCCCTCAGGTTTAAAATGAATTCTGGAAGGATGATCATCATTTGTATTAGTTCACTACTATGTAAGAACAACAACAACCTGTAACAGCAGAGAGACAGAAGTTAATAATGAAAGAACTTTAACAAAAAACCAAAACACAGAAACCAACCAAAAAAATCCAGTCAACCAACCAACCAACACTCCAAAACACACCTCACTACAAAAAGCAAAACTTCCCTATTTCACATTGTGCTCAAAATTAGGGAAAAAAAGCTAAAAAGTCCCAAAACAACAAAAAGCAGATGAAAAAGCACTGCCAGGGCTTAGAAGGAACAGGTGAAAACAAAATTCATTCCCAGTGCAATCCAAGCTCCTTTTGTCAGATTTAAAGAATTTAATCCAATTTCCCCATTAATCAGCTGATGAAGCAGACCCACATTCTGACATGAAGCATAAGATAATGTCAACATTATTTGCAAACTGCTACATTACGGTGACAGCCTAATGTTTATTACTGTCAAATTACTGTCATTTTATTAAAAGGACCAAAAGCTCTGGCTTTGCTAAGCACAGCTCCCAGTCCCACCAGAGCAGTGGAGCTGCTCCCTCTTTCCCTGTGCTGTTCTCTGTGATGGAGCACAGCATTTGCATCATCTGCACAGGCAGCTCTGTGAACGTGCTGGCTGATGAACAGGGCAGAGAATTTTACACTCCAAGACATCTTTTACCTGAGTATCACCCTTTGGGTTTTGATAGTTTTTTACTGGGAGGTTTTGACTGTTTTTTTGTTTGGTTTTTTCCTCCTGAAGCCTTCCTATGTACTATCCCAACAGTTTATTCTCCTAATAGCTATTCTCCCTGTGGTGTCTGTGTTGTTTGGGACAGATTCTACTTGACTTCCTCAGACTTTCTCAGCTGTGTCAGTTCTGGCACTTGTGAAGTGACATGCTATGAAATTTTAGAAAAGATATCACTGTGCCCCCTTTTAGACTTGCATTTCCTAGTCAAACAGAATGTAATATTCTCATCACCTATGCTTTTCTAGTGTAAAATAAAAATACTTGGTAGCAGATCTGTGTTAATTCATTCCATAGGATTGCATGCAAACACCCTAATATTTATTTTGGCATTGTTAACAAGAGCTGGAAGCTGGAGACTACAAAATTTAACCTTAAAATCAGTGATGATTCCCAAGAAATATTGTTAAGAGCTGGAAAAAGCACAATAGTTACACAAGGAAAGGAAGGGCAGGTAATGTCTTCTGTGGTCTTTTAAACAAGGTTTGAGATCCTTTTATCCAGCTTTGGATTGTTGAATTTGCATTTTTTTGAGGGGGAAATGACATTTGAACCTATTCTGCTGAGTGAATACAAGCACCAGCAGCAGGACTGGGATTCCTTGTGCTGCACTCAATGCAATCATAGCACAGTAATTTAGATAAGGCTTAATAATTTTTTGCAGTACAAGTTAATGTTATCAGATTAGCACTTATAAGGTGCAGAAAGATTTCATTACATTCATAAAGTATGAAGAAAAAGTGCATCAGATTTAGGTATTCTGTGCTCCACTTGGTGTGGCCCTTCCTTCCAGTTTGCTTGTTATAGTTAGTAATGAGCAAACTGCAATTACTGTTGGTTCAAATGGGGTTAGAATCACCTTTTCAGCTTTTGTTACTGAGGAAATAAATGCAGGATATGTCTCTCTGTACATAGGTGAACACACTGCAGAAATACACATCCATTAGCATGTCAGCAATACTTAATATGAGAGGTGGGAAATAAGATGGAAGTGCTGAGGGATAAAAGCAATTGGCTTTGGTTGTTGCTGTTAAATCTTCCTAGCTAAGTCAAGCTTGGTGTCCAAACCAGGCACCATCTCACTGAGCTTTAGCAGCTGATTTCCAGATATGAAATTGAGGTTTGTGGACTCAACCATTGTGAACCAGAACGAAAAGAAACTTTATGAGATGCCTACATGGGAAACTCCTGCCTCCTTTCACCAATTGTTGCAGCCTGTTCAGCTCTTATGCCCAGAGTTGTGGATGCCCCATCCCTGGAAGTGTCCAAGGCCAGGCTGGACAGGGCTTGGAGCAACCTGGGACAGTGGAATGTGTCCCTGGTCATGGCAGGGGAGTTGGAATGAGATGGTCATTAAGGTACCTTCCAACCCAAACCATTTTATCATTCTATGAATCAGAGAATCTCATATAAAACTGAATTACTTATAATTCATATTATGTCTTTGCTTTGTTTGGATTCATTATCTGATGTCCATCATTCAGGGAAGCACTCCAACTCATCATCCAAGCCAGTTGTGACCATGACTTGTCCTGTTCATGGAGACACAACCCTTCTAACATGTCAAATATTTATTTTACATTGTGGAAATTCTTCCAACCCTCTACTTTAAAAAAAGGTAAAGTTGCTGGAATGGAGGCAGGCTATGGAGCTTGCTCAGCAGGAAAGTGAATTTCATGTATGCACAGAGAACCTTTGTGTGAAGACTATTTCTAGGTGAGCTGTGCACCTAGATCAATCCTGAGGGTCTGGAAACATTAGCATCCATGAATTTTGCAGGAGCCATTTCTAAGCTTGGCTTAGCTAATCCTGAAAACCATAAACAGCTCCTGCGTAGACTTTCCTCCGTGACAGGAAGGAGCTTGCACACCACACATGGCTAATCTGAAAGAGCTGCATCAGGGTCACTTCACGGTCCTCATTCTGTGCTATGTGAAATTTCCAAGATGATTCATCTTCCTTCTTGAAAGAAAACTATATTCTTGATGTATGGATGTGTTTTGTGGTGTTTTTTTGCTTCCTTTTTTTTTTAACATCTTGTTTACATAATAGATTGTTTACTTATTATCTAATTTTACCAAAACACTTATGTCAGATCTTCTGGTATAAATGGAGGAAGTCAGCTGAAAAACTACAGCAGGAATAAACACAAACTCAAATTAAATATAACTCATCTCAAGAACAGGCAGAAGGAGCACGTCTGGTAGGATTTCAAGGCTATTTTTTTTAGTTTCAAACACAAATGACCTCTAGTACACTGATATTTAATTACAAACATTTAGTCTGATTTAGTAAGCCTAAAAGTCTGTTTCTTCTAGAAGAGATCAATAAAATATTTTTTCTGTGGGGGGAGGTAAAAAGAAGTAGTTATCTGCAAGGATCTAATAATTTAAGGATGCATCCCTACCAATATCCAAACAGCGGATCTTAAACCTGCAGATGTTTGAAAAGGATTTTAAAGTCAAATAAGGCAGAAGATTAGGAGCTCTTTACTCCCAGGGAATTTCACAGGCTTGAAGAACAGCAATTGCTTTGTCTTCTGCTGAAATGCTGCTCTCTCTGGGGTAAAGAGAAGCAGCTGTGTAATAACACATAGTGATGCCACACAGGAACTTGACAGGAAAGGAAAAATTGCATGTGAAAGCACAGCAGCACCAGGAACTTCACCAGACAAACTGAGCAGTCATTACCCTTTCAGATTTTCGGGACAGAAATGGAAATGAGGCTTCCTGTAGCACAGGGCCTTTAAACACTCCTCTGTGGCAAAGCCTGAAGTCTGATATCTTATTTGAAGCCTGGTAACCACCACCTCACAGAGCCCTTTGCTCTGATGCTGCTGCCGCTGCAAGTGCTGCTCTGATGTCACAACAGCAGATGTTGTTCATTCACGAGCAGTCTCTGGTTACAGACAGAGTTTGCTGGTGCAAATAACTTTGGCTGCTTTCAAAAAGGGGGTGGAGAAAAGAAAAAAGGAAAAAAAAGAAAAAAAAAGAAAACAGAAAAAAACCCGCTGAAAACAGGAAAGGCAGCAATCCAAATATGAATCAAAAGCTGTACCACCTACTGAGTCAACAGGAAACTGAAACGTGATAATAAATACCTGGCTCTGGATGAATATTAGAAGCTCATCAATATGGTTTACTTGCTTCTTAAAAGGGGAAGTGCAGGGTGAAAATTAACACTCTTGCTGGAAATCTAAGAGACAAATAACAAGCTTCACCAGAGGCTTAGGAGGTGGGGATGGATTTGCCCATAAAGGAATTTTGCTACACCTAATTAAAGCATTGGCAAATGTGAAAGATACCCATAGAAGGAACACAGAGGCAGTTCTTGTGGGGCTCACAAATCACTGCTCTAACCAGGAAGAGAGGAGGTGATCTGATGGTATCTTCCTGAGGTCATCAGAGCTGTGTTTTGTACAAACAGGGTTTGTCTGACCTGCCTGTGTGGCAGGAGTGTGGCACTCTGTCACTGACCTACAGGCCTGGTCAGGAGAGCAAGAATCATTGAAACAAAGGTTGGAAAATTGAATCCAACCATTAACCCAGCTCTGCCAGGCCCAGCACTAAACCATGGCCCTAAGCACCACATCTACACATTTTCTGAACCCTTCCATGGACAGTGATTCCAGCACTCCCCTGGGCAGCCTGTTCCAATGCTTGACCACCAGTGAAGAACATTTTCCTAATATCCAGTTAAGGTTTCAGTGGAGGGTGGAGGCACAGCTGAACAGATGATGCCAAGTCCCACTGGGGGCCTGGTCTATACTCACAAAACCCCCACCATTTCCAGCAATTTGTGAGTCAGATCTGCTCCTCCCATTCCCTGCATATGGACCCAGGGTCCATCAGCCCAAAGAACTGAGGCATTCAAACCCCCCATCTGGAGACTTCTGTGGTAAGCAATGCTTATCTACCTCAATCAACACCGTGATGGTAACTCCTGAATTATGTCTCTCTATCCACATCTCCACTCATAAAAGAGCATTTCATTATATTTTCTCCTCCTGTCCAGTTAAGAGCAGGACTGATAGTGCAGATAAGTGGGCAGGAAAAGAAATAAAATCTTGCAATTTCAATGGAGATCAATTGAGCAAGCTTTAATTTAATTTAATTTCCATCCATTTCCTGTCATCCCATTCACTTTTCTTGTTTTCACTTTGCTTCAGAATTTTCTTTCTTTATTTTCTAGCATTTCATTTCTTCAATTTCTTCTCCTGTCTCTTTGTTTACCTTTCTTGCCTGATTTTGAGATGTCAATGGGAATAATTTCGTCAAGTTTCAGTCCTTTTCACTGCACTTTGTTTCATCTCAGTCCATTTGGTTGTAGTCTCTCTTTCTTTTTTCAATTGCATTGGATTAGATCACATCTCCTTTCTAGAGTGTTCAACTTTTTTCTCAGATTTCAAGATTTCATTTCTTTTCAGCCCTGATTTGCAAATATGACCCCTGTGACAAAGTTTTGAACTCTGTTTGCCTAAAGACCTGTGCCTTGTACTTGGGTGAGCAGCTAAATCAAAGCTGTCAATCTTTCAAGACTTGCCCAATTCTAAACAAATATATTGTGTCCAGGGAATTAAAATTCTGATTTTTCTTTTGAAAGATACCAATAGATCATGAGGCACGTCCTCAACTATACTTTTTAAATGTTAGGCTTTTTAAATGTTAATGCCTCTTACACGGAGCTAACAGGTAAAAGGCATTCACAGATAGATAGAATATTGCACAGTTGTGTTCTGCTCACTAGACTTCAAATACTCAGAAGGTGCTGAGAAGAAAATAAATAATAAATTGCAGACTCCTAGATTTTCTGTTGCTTTAATACCGAGAAGCCCCCTGAAAAATAAATGCCTGCATATAATTGAAAAATTTGCCTGTTCTTTAGAGGTACCTGTAGTAGAACAAAAGATCTGCAGGGTTAACCACTGAGCAGCACTGCTGCTCAAGTACCATCTGATTAACAGCATTTCCACTTACACAGTCCTTCACTGGAATTAGCAGAACAAGGTTTCAGCAGAAAAGGACAATAACAGGGCTGGTGGTGGAGTAGCATAAGGAAATCAACTTTTTCCTGCTGGCATGTGCTGATCATTGTGAACTTATTCCTGATCAGCTCACTTAAAGTCTGCGTTTGCACAGTACAGAAGACAGAGGAGGGAGCACAGACTTCATATTTAGTGTGTTTGTTCACTATTAAATTAATTTTATAACTCTATTAACAACTGCAATTACTTCAAAAGCCATTCACATGAGTCAGTAAGGAGGTGTGAGATAACCTGAGGCAACCAAATGAGGCTCCTGGCCTAGGAGCAGAGTGCCTGATGCTTCTCAGGGTGGCCAAATCACACCTGGCACACTGTTCCCCCTCTCCTCCATGGCTTTCTACCACAGCTGGCTATAAAGGAGCCTAGAACAGCCACAGGCCAGACTTAGGGTCACACTACCTGGGTCCAACACACCTCAAACACACAAACCTCAATAGACATTGACACTGTGCAGATGCTCCCAAACTACTGAATAAAACTTGTAATGGTTCTAAGGCCTGCTGGCTGATGGAGAAATAAAGATATGCAAACATCTTTCTTTTACCTTGATGGATTTGAGAAGAAAAAGTAACAGCAAGAAAGCGTGGAGAGTATTTTTAACCTCCTCCTCAAATATTTTTTTTACAGAAAGGGAAGACAGAAGGACCTGTACAGGTTTAGGTACCTCTCAAGTAAATAAAGCCATCCTTTAAAAATATACATTATTTGAAAAGAAATTTTGAGACAAGTTATTTTAAAATTTAACAGTAACTCTGTTCCCAATACACTTTTTCTGAAAACCCATGTTTTCCTGGGAAAATTTCAGCTTCCAAGGAATATTTCACCAATGCTAAACTTCAGGCTTGCTTTGGCTCTTTTTCTGTATAGTGCAAAATTATCTACCTGTATCACCACTCCCTTAACAGAAGAGTGTTTGAAAGTTAGTGAATTCCTTAAGTGTTATGAGCCACAGAGGTATAAAGTCTTAGATTTTCATTAGCAGAAGTGCTGCATATTTTCTGTTTCCTAGTTAAAAGATACCTTGCACATATTCCAAAGGACAGATAATGTTATTTAAACAGCTCTGGATAACTGGATAAGTACACTGGAGGTTTTTATTTTCCTTCTGTGTAACATCTAGTGGTTATTAGTGGGGACTGGATACTAATATTTCAAACACTAGACTGAAAGAGGAAAACTTTTACTTCACATTGTTCTAAGTATTTATGCACAGAAATTCATCTGCTTTTTCTGGTCTCTAGGCTTTCCTAGAGAATTTAAAGCTTTCTCTTAAGCAGCAACTAACATTTACAGCATAACCATAAATCCACAGAATCATTGAATATCCAGAGCTGGAAGAAACTCACAAGGATCACCAAAGTCCTACTCCTGTCCCTGCACAGGATAGCCTCAAAAATACAGATTCACAGAATATCCTGAATTGGAAGTGGAATTCTCTCTTGTACAAGTCCTCTCAGCCAGTGTTCCACCTAATCCTGAGATTTAAGATGCTTACAAACAAAAACATGTGGCTGTGTTCAACACAAGGCTCTGGAAACAAACACTGGGCATGAAAACCTCCTGATCAATGCATATGCTAAGAAGGCTGATAGGGAAATATCTGGAGCAGAAGCCATCAAAAAAGACTCTGCCTTTCTTTGTTCCTTGCTATTGTTTTTCAAAGTATATACAAAGGTGGTTTTGGAACAGAAATATGAGCAAGATTCATCATGCTTTGCTTCAGATACCTAAGGTTTAAACATCCAAATAAGTTCAATCACCCACATGAGTTAAGGGGTAAGATCCAGCTGCTTTCAGAGTGTGTCAGTCCCCTGAGCTCAATGCATTTCTCTCTCAAAAAGCTGATTTATCCTTTGAGCTTGTTTCTCTTGGTCAATGATAAGGGGAGCCTGGGCAAACAGTCAAGAGTTTGTCATCTGAGTTGTACACATATAAGTCAGAACTAAAAAAGTCCAGCCTATTTCTTTGACAAAATTTAGAGCCTTCTGTTAATTTAAAAAGTAGATGGTGTTTTTTAAAAAGTGTAATTAGTGAGGTAACCACAGCAATACCCAAAACTTCTAGGTGAAGCCTGCATGAGGAATAAGAGTTGTGTAAATACCGACTCACATCCCTTTCCATTTGAAAGGCAGTAGGATGTGCAACAGACAGAACACAGACAGAAATGGATAAATCACCCCTGCTAATAAAAGGAATTTTGATCATCTTAACTCTCACATATTACTAGTCTGAAGATCAGTTAGAGAAAGTAACAGTGAGAATTATTATACAACAATCATTGATCCATGACTCTCAAGCCAGACACAGTTATTAGATCATCCAATCTAGCTGCTACACAGGAAAACCAGAAGCCCATTCTTTTCCATATAGCTTGCTGTGGTTAATCACTCTCATTTCAGCTTAATTTCTTATTTAAGACTGCAGGGTTTTTACTCAGCATTAGTTCTTATTTTTTTTCACTACTAGATTAGAGTCATTTAGTACTTGTTATTTTCTCCCTGTGCGAGCAATTATAAACCATAATCAAGCTTTTTAAGTCTCTCACAGTAAGATATCATCTTCTGTCCTTTGAATTATTCTTCTGAAGGGCCCTTACCAAAACCGTTAAATTATGTACACATGCCTATAAATATTACTCAGTACACAAAGTGACCTTTCAAAGGAATATTGATTGTGGCATTTACAAAAGTTATATGCTTATATCTTTGAAGAGTATCATCAAAAATTAGTGCTGCTCTTCCTATTACGTGAGGAATTTCAGTGCCAGACCAGTTACATATAGGTAGAAAAAAAGAATGTTAGTTATCACAGACCATAAGTGTGACCTGTGTTTATCTTGCCCCTGTGGACTAGGATACATCATTTCAACTTCCTAACATCAAATAAGTCTAAATTGAGAGTGAACTTCTGGGAAAAATAGCTGGAATAGCCTAGACCAAAAAAAACCCCAAACAAAACCCAAACCAACAAAAAACCAAAACCAAAAACACCAAACCAAACAAAAACAAAACAAAACAACAACAAAAAAAAAAAAAAAAAAAAAAAAAAAAAAAAAAAAAAAAAAAAAAAAAAAAAAAAGAAAAAAGAAAAAAAGAAAAAAGAAAAAAGAAAAAAAATATTAGAAGCTGTTGCATGGCTTCCCAAGGTGGCTTAGGGAAGATATGCTTCAGACCATGGTGGTTTTCCTCTTCTATTCCAGATTTTGATACTCAGACTGTCTTTCAGGATTAAGCCTGCTTTTTAACAACTACTTCTCAGTTTCCCATTGTGTAATATGCTTATATTATTTTTTACATTTTCATTTCCTCGAGCCTGTAATTAGTCTAATAAGGTAAATGCATTTCATGGTCACCACCATCAAACACACCACAAAACTTTGCCACAATCCCTTATGCATTCATCCTGTATTTCTTTCAGAACTGCCTGAGGATCAGCTCTGCTTTCTTGACTTATTGATTCTGTCAGTCTTACAAGGACCCTATTTCTGATGTAAATATATATATGTATATATATGCACATATATATGGTCTTAAAGTAAATAAGGAAAAAAAACCCACACGCTTTTCTTATTAGCAAGTTACATGAGAAAATCATGACTAGAGTAAGGGAATTTTCTATTCAAACCATTTGAAGTTAGAGCCTCAAGTACTGTAAAATAGTGAAATGGTATGTGCATGGTATATGCTCCAATTTTGAATTTTGAAAGCAGGTTTGTGCAGTCTTAATAGCTGCTTATAATTGAGATTGGCCCAGTTGGTCAGAGCACGGTGCTGGTAACACCAAGGTTGTGGGGTCAGTCCCTGTATGGGCCATTTACTCAACAGCTGGACTTGATGATCCTTGTGGGTCCCTTCCAACTCAGAATATTCTGTGAATCTGTAAACTTCTAAACAGATTAAGGTCAATTTTCACATGTGGATAATTCTGATAATCAACATTAGTCCGATGATTTCCAGTATGCATGCAGGCAGAAGTCTATATAGTCTTTTGATTTGATTTCAAACTGTAATTAACTATCCTGAAAGGTCTAAAGAATTTTCTAAATAGGAAATATTTATATTGCAATATAAACATTGCAAAATGATTTAGCAAAAGCCCAAAGTCCATGAATGCAGGTTTAACAGTGTAATCCTGTAGCAGTCTCACTATCTGAAGCAAGAGCATTTTCATCCATGGATTTTCGAACTGGTAATTGCACTATCAGAAGAATTAACTTAAGGACAAATGTATTTCCCTTTGTTTTTTTTCTTAATATCCTAGTGAGAGTAGTAAATTCTGAGATGGAGTCTTCAAATTTTCTTTCAGTAAGAAAGACAGCAAACAGCTACCTCCACACTAAGAAACTTCAACTCTTAACAGAGGAACAAAAAAAACCAAGGCAGGTATTCAAATGAATAAAAAGTATTTAATCCTGCTGAAGTGTTTAGGACTTCAGGATCTTTCACAACCAGATCAACAGCAAGAACACAAGTTACCACTAACTTTTGCCACTGAAGACAAAAAACTTGAGTTCCTGAGTCACTGCTTGAGCATTTGGAGCAGTTCACTGCGTTTTGTCTACTGAAGGAAAAAAATCACTGTGGAGGTCAGTAAAAAACCCCACAACTTCCCATTATCTTCACAAAGGGGCCAGAATTTCAATTCAGGTGAAAATCTTTTTTATCCTAATTTTCAGTAAGAACATAAAAACAAAACCATTTATGCTATTTCATGCCAAATGGTTCTAAGCATAAAGAATAGATTTAGTATTTAACTTTGCAAAAGACTGATTTATATTTGATTTTGACCTGGGTAATAATCAGAATGTTGTTTAGTCAGGAATTCTGGCTAACTTGAAAGATTGTGAGGTTTTGTTTTTTTTTTTTTGATTGTTGGATATATAGATTCCTGAGAAATTTTGCCATAAACCTTTACTAAACATAAATTATTTTAATCTTGTATTTTTCAAGTACATCTTTGACCAAAAAATGGAAGTGTCCATTAAGCCTATTCCCTAATGTCCTATTTTTAGGAGTGTCAACATCTCACACTTTTTTAATACTTCCCCACTGATGGCAAAAAAGACCTAAAAAAGAACTATGCACAAAGCAGCTTTATTTCGGCCTCTGGCTACAGCTTAAACATCTTTAAAATCCAGGTTTGCCATATATGTTCTCTTGAATTGCAGTCATGTGGAAAGCCTGCCTGAAGACAAGGGTCAATGCACAATGAAGTATCTGAGGCTGCACAAACATTTATCTTCACAGTATCTGCTTTAATACTAAATACCTTCAATAATTTCCATTACCAAAGGGGTTTTTCTCCCCATTAAACAAATGCAGCTGTCTTGGACAAAACTGCTGAGCTTGTGAAAGTAATTCTCAGCCCCCTCATCCAATTAGTCTTTTTCATAAAGTTATAAAGTCAAAGATACTTGGATTCTTGGTGTGTATTTACTTCAGCTGCCAACAATGCTGGTAACCTGGAAATTCTACTGCAAATTTAGCCTTTTAGCACACGTTTGTGAAGTCGTTACAAAAATCCAATTATGACGGCTAAAGTAGTTTTAAAAAATTGCAAAATTCTGTGTGGGGAAATTGGAGCAGAACCACTCAAGAACAGATTTGATTTATCCCAAACTATAATATATACATCTTAACTCTGCCTTCAAATTTTGGCCTTCAAATTTCCAGTTCCTTCGTTACCAGAAGGATGAAATTCCAACATGAAAGGTATGTTCTGCAACATCACTCAAGATGTCTGACATCAAATGACATTCCAATTCATGGTCATGGACCATCTTTTTTTTATTATGTACCTCAACGTGGGGTCATCCCCAATGGAGCAGACACAATGAGAAAGGCTGTGAGGCAGACTGGACAACTCATTTGAAGCAGCAGGTTCAGGTCCTTGCTCAAAACCTTTGAAGTAAATTGATGTCACCCAGAACTGGCACCTGGGAACAGAGCAGCAGGACTGTCCCACATCACTGAGGCAGCACAGGCTGCGTGTGTGTGCTATTGAAGTGAGTGACAAGACCCAGACTTCACTCAAAATGCAATCACAAGAACTTAAATTTTTACCTAGTGGTGATAAAACCCAGCAGAAATGGAGCCACAGGGTCAGAGAATGGTTTGGGTTGGAAGGGCCTGAAGTCCAGGCTGCAAAGGCTGGAGACAGCCACTCCTTAAGTTTTTAGTGAAACAAAGCCAAGTACTCGTAACCCCAACAGCTGGATGGCCACAGTCAGCCCACTCTGACTGGACCCCTGTGGTTCCTGTTGGGCCACTCAGCAATCAGACAAGACCCCAGGAAAACCACATTTGATAGATAGCCGTGATAGTCGCGTAAGTCACACTAGGAAAATATTTTGGTATTGCCATTAGGCAGCCCTATTGCTCATCACTCCCGAGTGGAAGGTGATACTTCTCTCCTTGAGCAGCTCCTAGCACTCCTCAAATGAGCTTGTGTTGGTAATCCTGGTGTCCAAGTTACAGAAAGTGAAATTGTATTCTGCTTATCTAAATTCCCCCCACAGTATCTATATACAATTTTTACACTTGGCCTGAATTTAAAATGGCAGGTGCTGTTCCACACCAGAGGCTCCTGCCAGTCAGTCTGAAGGAATCATTATTATACATCTCTTGTGCTTATTCAAAGAGGTTTTTTTTTCTTGATTTTGCTTTCATTTATTTAAATAATTACTATTGCTGACTGTAGACAATATTTTAGACATGCAGTTTTAGCACAGTGAGAGATGAAGGAAGGGAAACCCTTCCAGATGGCGAGATTAACCAACAAAATCACCTTATATATTCAGAGGTTAAAAATACACACTTTATAATGGTTAGTTTTCTAAATCTATTAAAAATTGTCTTACTCAAGATAATTTGATCAGTGCCACAGTTAATAGGAAATCTCAGTTTTTATCCACATCCCCACAAATTCAAAGCTATTTTTCAGTAGTATATGGAATTAGAAGTTATGAAAACCTGTTGAAGAGGCAGCATTTTGGTGTGAAATTATCAACTGGTATTATTTATGCTCAAAATAACAACACAGAACCAAATTATGCTTTTGTTAGCAATAAATTGAGATTCAGTGAAGAAAAATGTATCTGATGGAACCATAACTGAGGAGTGGGACACGCATGCTCTGCAAGCACTATTTATGAAAAAGAACACAAGAAAATAAATTATCAGAACTTTATTTCTGTTACAAATTATCACAATCACAATTAATATAAAACAGAAAGCACTGAGGAAACATGACTGTTGGAGACAAGATTTATCAAGGTGTAAAAGCCTCATCCAAGACTGTACTACTAGAAAACCTGTGACTGTGTATTAGGGGAAAGATTTCTATGCATCAAACACCAAGTGAAAGAGAATAAGCAGCATAGTATAATTGACAGGGATTAAACACCTTCTTGTTATACAAGTTTTTGAAGGAAATGGAAGTTTGGAGCATTATTTCTACCCAAGAGTCTTGTCTGGAGCAGACTTCTTTACAATTAGCTATTAAGAAAAGCTTCAGCAGAAAACACCAATCTTCATTTTAACTTATCCATGTTGTTCATACATTAGACAAGCTATTTCCAAAAGCATTTAAGTTCTAGTCATGAGACTTCACACACTCTCTTACACTTGCTGCATAAGGCTAAAAAAGAGTCACTAAAGAACAGGAGGTTGCTTTATTGCTTTGTAACAGGAACTTAGATGGAAATTCTTTATTGAGCTCCAAATAAAATGTTGCATCACTATACAATTAAGAGTTTCAATATACAATTATTTTAAAAAGTGTATGCTGTTATACACTTTAAGGCTTTCATACAAGAAATGCTGAGCAGGATTTCCATACTCGGTCTCGTCGGTGTCTGAGCACACGGGCAAGTACAATGCTCTAAGCAGTCCATAATTAACATGGCAGAAGTTCCTGAAAAAGAGCAAAATACACTTCATTTGTACATTTCTTGAGACTAGAGACCATGAATTCTCTGAAGCCTGTCAGACTTAAGTAGGGGAATCAAACAACTATGCATATAATAAATATATGTACATCTAGGCAAGCATTACAGAAACTGCTATCACTGAAATTCAGTAGAAATTTTATAAAGATTCAATAAAGGCAAATTATTGCTATGATTAATTATGACCATTAACATTACTTGTTTGACCAGTAACATGCAGTAACAATCCAGTGTCAAGAGTACAAAACTGTACTAGAATGAAAACACACTTCTAGGTTTGTTTGTCACAATGGAAGGCTGCCTTCTACATTGGTTTTCTTTCATGTAGATACTTTTTTAGATTATTTTTCCCTCTGCTCAAAATCTAATGGATTTAATTTAAGAGATTACTCCACAAAAAAAAAAAATACCCACAAGAGAAATGCAATAGTAGAACAGTGCTAGTCCACGTTATTTTAGGAAACATCAGGAGTTTTGCACTGCAAAAATATAGTTTTGAAGAATATCCAATAGCATTTGTTTGAACTGATGTAGTTTATTGTGCACACATAGGACATGAGAATTGATACAACATATTTAAGAGGCATGAAAACATATTTTCTTAGGAGAAATAAGATGTATCAGTGTGGAGCATTGGAAGAATACTTAATTCATATGGAAATCATTCAATGGTGCACTTCAAAGAGCCTCTATTATCAGGGAGACACATTTTTCCTCCCTAAAAAGAACCTAAAACAATTTAAGGTTTCAGGGCTGAGTAGCAGAGAAATGGCACAAATCACACATGCTGATCACACATTCATCCTCCACACTGGAGGCACTAAGAAACCATAGCATTAAATAAAAGAGTTGGATAAACAATACAGAATACCGAATCCACTTCTGATTCACTGATTTATCTACCAGCCACCCTTGCTACTGGGTATTTTAGTTTCAACCCCTGAAGTTGTGTTCTGTTTAATATAATCCAGGTTTGCAGATGAACCCTTCTTATGTAATTCATCATAGTATGTGATTTAAGATGTGACCAGAAGGAGAGATTGTGCCAATTGTTATAAATATTTTTAAAAGATATTTATATATTCAGCTTTGCCATAGCAATTCTAGCGGCTGGTACTAAATCTTTGCCCTCTCAGCCCAAAGGGGAGAAATCTTCTCCAAGCTCTCCTACTCTTTAAGAGTCCTTTGATTTAAGCCCTCAAAATGCTCAAAACTGTTCTAAAGCCATTTTGTATGTACAAAAGGTTCCTTTAGCCAGTGACAGCAGCCTCTTAAATTTACTGCAGTACACAGAGGCAGTGCAACTTCTGCAATATTTCACAGTATAGAGCTCTATTTATCTGAGCCTTGTCAACTAAAAGCACTGAGATCATGAGGTTAGCAGGAAGAATTACCATTCCAAGTAGAAAAAATAGTTTTATTTAAAATATACACCATCTGAGCATAAATACAGTTAAATTATTTCTTACTTCATATATTGAATTGACCAGAAACCATAGAGCCAACTATTCTTCAGCTAATGTTTCTTAATGGATTTGTTCTTCAATTAATGCCAGAAATCAGTCTGCTACTTGTGCAGAAATGCTTGACTTTGAAAAATCAGTTTACAAAATGTATTTTTCGTATTTGAGACATGTTTGTTGAACAGATTAGAGTTTTAAATTCCCATTTGAAAACTACAACCATCAAATTACATTCGGTTTTTTCAGCTTCCTCTGTCCAAACACTTAATTTTTTGAGATGCAGTCAAAGCTATGCACACCCTTCAATAAACTGCCAGGGCAGTGTCCACACATTGTGGCAGCTTAAGGTCCTGATTAATGATAGTTTAAAACTATTAGTTTCCTACCAGAATTGAACACAGACAGTGATACCTGACTTAAAACTTTTCGCAGAATTAAGGACCTGATCAAAAGTTCCATTATTTACCCAATCATTTCACAGATGAGTAAAGACACCTACCAAAGCATCAGAAGATTAGGGTTTTTGTTCTCTTGGCTGTCCAAGGAGGTGAGTTTCCTGACAAGAGAAAAAAAAAAAAAAAAGATATTTTACTAAATTTTGAAAAATTTCAAATAAAAGCCAAAGAAAACAATTTAAATCAAACTACAATTAACAGAAACAATGCTTAAAAAAAAGCTTTAGATAACACTTGCAATGTTTAAGTTACTAGAATTTATGGGAAAATAATCTATTACAAACTATTGGTTATGAGGTTTTACAGTTGTTTAATAGGGAATAGTTTGTCCAAATTTAACTAGCTAAGCTAAGGCTTTTTAGATGACTAACACAAATTAAACGTTTTAAAATGAGAATTTAGGTGTCCTCACAAGTCTTTCCTACATTCTAAAATGAAACTTTCTAAGTTGTAGCCTCCCTGTTTTTATTGGTTATATTAAGATAACTTAAGTGAGATTAAAATCTTATTTGATTTATTTACCTTTGCAAATGAAGACCGTTTTAAGGGTTACACATCCTCTGCCTCTGACGAAAGCGACCTCAATTAGTCAAGTCAGAAAGTCTTTAAAAGCTTTGTGTTTATTGCTTCCAGCACGGAGCGAGGTGGTCATTAACGTACCAAAATTCTCATAAAAATTCCAAAGTTGCACTAGTGAAAAAATGCTCAACAAGGTGAAAACTAGTCACATCTTTTTCCAGAAAATTCATTAGCTATTTTAAACCATTTTTTTTTAACAAAAGTATTTTGATTTAATGTGGCACTCAAGCAGATCCATACCATTTGGATATTTTAAACAGCATTTATATCTACTGTGAGTATATAGAGAGATACATTTAGGTTTAAACCATTTTGTTTTAAAAGAAGTTGCACAATGTTTAATATGAGCCTTTTATGCTGATCACTGTTAAACATTTCTCCCTGTTTACTACTATTTATGAAGTTTTATTATAAGATAAAGCATAAAATTAATCTCACACACACTGATTTTCTTTCAAAAGTTTATTTAGTATCAAGCAAGGGTAAAACTTTGCTTAACACTACAGAACATTTCAAGACTTGAGTTACAAAATACCACATTATTCGCATTTGTAGTTTGCTTCCCTTTTTACGCATGTTTGCAAAGAGAAAATCTAGCAAATGGCTGAAAATAAAAGCTAAAAACTAAATTGTTGAAAACCTTTAAAATAAAAGGTTACGCTTATGTTAAAAAGAATGGACTAACGTATTTAGTAAACCTATTTTTTGTTTAACACTAGTTAATCAAAGGTTATTTTTTTGATCACCTATTTTTTCAAACACAGTTTGGAAATAACAAAGTTCCTTGTTTTACATATCTTTCTGTCCAGGTTGTTCTTTCAACAAAATGTTTTAAGTTCAGTCCATCCATTCAGATTTTTTATGCACTTTGAGTTAATAAAAAGGGATTGTTCATAGAAAAAATTACTTTGAACAGTATACAGGACTGGTGGAGATTGGATATTTCACAACATCAGACAGTACAATCAGTATCTGGCATATGGCTGGTCTCTGTAGACTCCTTTTGTTGTCCTTGCAGAAGGTGTCTTGTGTCGTGAGTTGGTCCATTCTTCTTGCCCTACAAGGAAAGAAAATAAGGTCAGAGCCCTTCCAACATTCTCAGCTGCTGTACTTAATTTTTCTTATCTGTGAATCAAATTGCCACATTCTGTTTACAGAAACCAAGGTGTACTAAGTGAAGTCTAACACTTGAAACAAGAAATCTGTGTACAGCACATCCATCTGAGCTATCCCACAGTGATTTCTCAGCACATAGGGGCAGGGAGTGTGACAGGCTAATGGCAAAAATATTTAGGGCTGTGGAAATTCAGCTGGACCTGCCTGTTGCAAATGCACAGAAACGTCAGCTCCTGTTGCAGACACACCAATAATTGCACTGGGATGAAATGAATGGAGGGTATGAATTATGGATAAGGAAATAAGCTGCCCTCAGAAATAGGTTTCTCTGCATCAGTACCAATTTAGGCCTAATTTAAACACGCAAACCAAACCTCAAGTATCACTACAAACACCTGTGGCTTTTAACATCCTAGGGCCAATATTCCATTTCCCTGGAGGTAAACAGACACCTTCTCTGAAATGCAAGAAATAGGAGGGTGGATTATTAAAAAAAAAATTATTAAAAGGACAAGGAACACTGGTTGTTTGAATTTTGGGTATAAAGTAAGTTTGTAAAAAAACTTGTGCTATATTTAATGATTCATAATCCTAGCACCTTTTAATGGTAACAAATATTTTAAAAAGTAGCAAAAATTATTATCTTAAATGATACTAAGACCAGGCAGTTACAAAAGGGAAAATACAGGATTAAATGCAGAATATAAAGAAACAGTACTTAGGTACACTTTAATGATGCAAACAAATCAGAGTCCTATATCACATCTGCAAGAACAAAATAAAAAATGCAGCACCAAAAAAAAAAATCCCCCAAAGTAAAAACACCTTAAACAGTGTGTATGTTTCTACAGTTATTTTTGCAGAACTGCCCTGCCATAAACAGACAGGTGCCTCAGTGAACCCAATGCAATCCAGAAACTAAAGGTTGAATCCAAATGCATGGCAAAATAAAATGTAGACATCACTTTGTCTTTCTAGTACATTAAAAAAGAAAATGAACTCAAAGAACCCCTGCACTTTGAATGCTAAGGTAACTTGCTCTGACATGAGATATCTGAAGTTAGATGACGAGGATCCCAAATGCCAAGGGTTCAGTTTCACAATCCCTTCGCAGAAGCCTCATCCTAACTACGTTTTAATAATGTAGGTGGTAGGTGGCTGCCTGCAGAGTCCAGGCTATAAATCATACCCAGGAGTTCAGGACATTTGCTTAGGAGGTAAAAGGAACAAGTTCAAATTCAGTGTAAGGCTGAAAGAATTAAACTTGCACCTCAGGCAATTTCCACGGGCAGCTGGTAACAACCTCTTGTGCTTCATCACACAGAAAGCAAGACTTACATTAAAAAAAGAAAAATACCCTGGGTCCAACAGTACAGGCAGTTGACTGAGGGGTAGGAATTAAAAATATCCTGGCTTTAAACACTGCTGCAAGAACTGTTCAAATGTAAAGAGCAGCCTTGGTTACAGTTTAAGGGGAATACTTGCTCTTTTTCAAGCAGTTGATCAAATCAGAAGGGTAAAGAGTTATCTTACTGTTGTTCAGTTTTCATTGTGGTGCTGTTCAGGGCTCCAAATCCTAAAAACACTGATATTCTTCCTACATCCTCTGGATTATCACCTGAGTTTCTCAGAGGAAAAGTTCAGATACCTCCAGGTAATCTGAATTTCCTCCTGCCAACACTAGACAATTACCTGCTTACTAGGGAGTTTTACTTACTTTGAGGCACCTAATGTTCTTTACATAAAGTGAACATGGTTATTCATCTCTAACTCTACTTCTAAGGGGTATACTTAAGAAATAAAGTGTATAACTATTTATATGTGCAAAAACTATAGTGGCTGCAACCCATAATCATTCTTCAAGGTATTTATAGTCTTTCTCTCAACTTGAATAAATATATCACTTAATATTCTGAGTGGCTGTGCTTTGATAAATAGAAAACCAATTTTAAATGCAAAAGCAATGAAAAATCCATATTTTCAACCTTAAATACTGCAATCTATATCTCTCCCCATCAGTCTATCTACATTACGCAGTTTCATACATTTTTTCCCCCATCAATTTTGCATTAATGAAATAGTCTTAGAAATATCAGATTTATAATGGCAAACAGTTTATTTTAATGCTGAAATAAAGATTTAAGCTATATATCTATCAACACCAACTGAACGTGCTGGGGGACAGAGGAATTTCAAGTGACCTCTTCTTTTGATGAACTGACTTTCTCCTTAAGCAAAATAATTAGTTTAAGCAGACATGTTGGGCAAACTACTGCATTAGGTGCATTTATCACAACTGAGTTAAGGTCATTTTAGTTTCAAGCAGGAAGCACTTCCACATGGAGTTAAAGAAACAGACCTTAGAAAATTTCAAGTAGAGTTCTAAAGTCATTGAAGCACTCATTACTCAGAATCACAACTTCTACACAGGTTATTAACAATCCTCAAATGTTTGAGATTTGAGAGACCTAGATGGTATTTCTCTGATCTCTAGCCAGAGATTTAACATTTATCCCTAAAGCAAAGGTGCCTTTTAATATGCTTTATGCTTCTAACCAGTAACAGATTTCTTTAATTAAACCTGTCACTACCACACTTCTATATTAAAATAAAAAAGTGGTCTTTACCACTGGCATATGCTTTTTGCTTCATTAGGCATTGTTTTGTCTCTGTACAGAGTAACCCACTGCCCTCATGTCTATTAGCTACCTAAAGTACTTCCCTAACCTTTACATAATGACTCCCTGCTTGATTTCCCAACACTGGGAAATCACTGCATGAAAATGAACTAATACAAAAGGACCATACAAGGCTAAAACACACTCAAATTAGGCCCTAATTCAGCTGGGAGCTTCAGCAGATTCCTACCTTGTACCAAGTCTCAATGCAAGCTGTGCCACACCAGAAGCATTTGCTTTTGGCAGCCAAAAGTTCCTGGAGAAAGGTCCTCCACCCCCATTTTTTTTTCTTAAATCTCATTGAATGTGACATGAAAAGGCCGCGTGCATCATGATTTAAGTTGTATTTTCTCTACTTCTTTGGTTTTAGTTTCCCATGACTGCGTTAGCTAACAGACCACAGAGGGCATTTTTCTCAATAAGCGCACGAGGAGCTCTGTGACAGCTCAGGAATCCCTGAGCAGCCATTACCTGCTGCAGGACTGAGCCTTGCCTCACAGAAATCATCCTTTCATTACATTTTTTTCCAAGAGTCTGCTGCTGCAGCCACTGAGCTGATGAAGCCACTCACCATAGGAGTCGTAGGTGTCTTCACTCAGTCCGTGGCCATAGTCGTAGTAATCTGCTCCACTGCAGGGCACGAGGGGCATGGAGAGGACAAAAAAGAAAACATGAGAAGAAATACTTGTTACACATTCTACCTCTGAAAAGAAAGCTTGAAGGATATAGGGCATGCCCTAAGAAAGGTAAGTATCCATGTGATGGTGACAACTGAGGTCCTGCTTGTTTATTAATTAGAAACTGCATTTAATTTTATTTAGGATTTCTTTTTTATCACTCAGTTACTCATCCACATTGTAAATGTAGATGTGGGAATTTTTCATTTAAAATTATATTTGGGAAGGTTAAAGAGCTTTTAAGTGTTAATGAAAAACTGGAGATGTAGGTACTGAGCCAATTCATTTGTCTTATAAACTCCTTTTCATCACCTACTGCTACCTAGTGTTTTGTCTTTGTATCTTCAAATTCATTGATAAGAATAAAATAAAGGGCAAACTCTTTGCTGACTGGAGGTTTATACAGCTGCTGTGTGTGTACAAGTTCCAATGTCTTCCAAACAAGACATAAGAACACAGATACTAACTCTATCATTTTAACAGGAAGATAAGAAATGACAATAGGAGCTATGTTAAAAGCTGAAATCCATAGCACTTAGGATTCAAAAGTCTCTATGAATCCCATAACCATGGCCTAACACAGTCCTCCATTTCATAATGATATTTATATTTGTATTAAGACCCCTGAATGGAATCTGAAGAACAATCCTTATTACACATAATTCCATTATGCTTTTGTATTTCCTGCAAGTTTAGCTCTGTGTAGTTTTTAACACGGTTTGTAGGATGTGAAAAGCAAGTGCCTAAATAGGTTTTTCCTTTTCTTTCTAACCACAGCCAGACTCAAGACTGACAATATTTGGAAAATACTCCACTAACTGATGCTACCAGACCAGTAGACTCTTAAACTTTTTACTTCCCTTAATGGATTTATTCTGCAAGGAAAGGCCTTTTCATAGAAACACCTCCTGAGTGAGAAGGAAATCACTAATATATGATCACTAGCAAGTAATTACTGATATTGACAAAATGTTCCTAACATTAGATTGATTGCTAACAAAATAAACACCAGAGAGAAAATAAACAATTTATAGCCTTAACACGAATTAGCAGGTAAAGCATTTGTATAAAGCAAACAACACATCACAATTACTTCCAAACTGACAAAAGACTTTGTTGTGCTTGAGTTGTATTTTAGTTTGTTGCTTCTTTTTTCTTAAACAAAAAATTTTTTAACCCTACAAAATAACCAGGCCAGAAAAAAATACAGTTTTAGTGTGTGCAAATGCATATGTAGTCTGGATGAGTGTTTTTTATTGCTAGTATAATGCTGTCTGAACAAAAACTTACTCAGACTGCACTTTGAAGACACACAAAGAATTATCTCTACAAAACCTTTTCTCTTTGGTTTCTCAGGTGATAAGGACCCTAGAATAAGGGTAAAGTTTGAATAAGAAATATTTTTTCCCTGCAGCAGCCAGTAATAAGAGTCTTTATTCTGACAATGAACTGAAAACTGACATTCACTCTCCTTCCACACAGCACTTATTTGTTTTAAGACTGTCATTGAGTTTAGAAGCCTAAAGCAGCTGAGCCCCATCCCTGTATCTGCCCATCCTGCCAAAATGACTTTGTGGGGTCTCATTTCATAGATCTAATATTTCTGTTAAACAAAAAAAGATTCATTTTACAGCAGATAAACTGCAAAACAAACATCAGAAAGGAAGGAACCTTTCACTTACACTAGAAGTGCATCACAACTCACCTTTATTAACAGACAAACCCCTCAGAATTAATAATCTGTCTGAAAAGTACAAGGTATAATGGGAAGTAAACTTGCCCAGTGCAATTCAGTACTCCCTGCTCTGCTTCGTTCATGTCCTATGAACAATGCCAACCTTCTCCGGCCAACTCTGTGTTAAACAAACCCAAAGCTCCAGATGAGAAAACCTCAAAACCCAAAGAAAAGGGCACATACAGATGGTTGTAAGGAGTTCTGGGTGAAAAAAAAAAAAGCCCAAACAATTAAAAGATAATTTGGTTTCATTTGTTAGAGTCTGAATATTCCATGGTGTTCACAACTAAGACTGATGCTAACAGGATTTTTTGAGTTTTTTTAGAATTACAGAAAAATCTAGTACTGTATCTGAACTTACAGCTTATAGAATTGTATTTTGTTTCAAAGCAATTGCCTGCAAAAAACAAACTTATTCAAAGCAGCCTCAAGCAAACCCAAACTTCTAAATTGTATGTTTTAACTCATTAACTGAGATAAACTGGGATAGTTGAGGTCATTTCTGCTACGAATATTTAAGTAACTACATCAAATAATTCTTCCTCTGGACAGAAGATATAATATGATATAAACTTTTGCTTTAAAATCTAAATTTACATTTAGACTCTTTTATATATATTCTCTGACATCTTAGCAGTCTGACTGAAGACTATTAAACTTTTATTTCCCTTAATGGATTTATTCTGCAAGGAAAGGCCTTTTCATAGAATCACAGAAAGGCTTGGGTTAAAAGGGACTTTAAACATCACCTAATTCCATGGGCAGGGACACCTTCCACTAGACCAGGTAGCTCCAGTTGCTCCTCTTCCTTTCATTTTGTCTTACAGAAAGGAAAAAAAACTCCACAAACCCAGTTCATTTCCTTCGTCATCTCATGTGATTCCCTCCTTTCACAAGAAAAGGAGAAAACATGACATGGATTCTTTCCTTTTTAACCCAGTAAGACTAAAAAATTGACTCTGCTTGGAGTTCTTTTGTTTTCAGATGTGAATTGTCTTCATGAAACCACTTTATTTTTCCTCATTTCCTATGCACCTACATTTTTAGATAAATAATTGGATTACATGCTGAGTTTTCAAGCATCTTCCTAACCATCAAGTAAACGGTAAAAGTACAATTAACACTGGAGTATCAACTGTGATTCAGACCTTTTGTACACACAGACCTTTTGCTTATATCCCCTCTTTTTAACTTCTTTTGCATTCCCATTCCAGCATAATGGCTTTGGGCTGACAAGAGAGAAGACAGATGACAAAGAAAAATTGCTTTGATTCTCCATGTCAGCATAAAAACTTGAAACCACTTAATGCTATGGAAGGATTAGAAAACAACAATAAATTTAAGTACGTTGTTTCTAATTGCTGAGGGCTGGGCAGTAATCCTACAATGTTCAGAGGAAGTGTGAAATGAGGCTTAAATAGTGTAAGTAAGGCCAGGAGAAGAGCCTGTTTTCTGTGTTAAGAGAAAAAGCTTCAGACAGAAAGAAGCAAGCTCAGATTTTAGCACAGCAGCACTGATGAAGTGGAAATGTTTCTCTAAGGCTTCATTTAGTAAACTAGAGGACTGGGAAGCTTCCTGCCATTTTTCTAGAATTACTATGAGAAGTATCTTAAAATACTTTAATTTAGATGTATTCAACATAAGCCTTCAAAGGCCCTATAAAAAATGACCTCAATTTCTCAGGCTTTTCTGCTAAGCTGATTTGTTTCTGAAAATATCTTGATGAACCATGATAGAACAAATGCTTATAAAAAACAAACAGGAGTAACTTCTCTCTCTTCTCTCTCACCATCATCTCGACATGATGGTGAAGTCTTAAGGAACTTTACCTTTTATACTTTATTAACTATTAGGTTATTCTGCCTAGAGATACTGGAATACTCTCTTGGGACAGATATCAAGAGAATGGTAATTTCACCCCAACTCCCATGGGTCCCTCACTACAAGACAAACATGGAGCTGCTGGGGAAGGACAGCAGAGCTGGGAAGGGTCTGGAAAGTCAGTCCCATGAGGAGCAGCTGAGGGAGCTGGGGGTGTTTACCTATAACCCTGGAGAAAAGGAGGCTCAGGGGAGACCTTATTGCTCCCTACAGTGCCCTGAAAGAAGATTGTTGCCTGGGGAGTCAGTCTCTTCTCCCAGGCAACTAGAGACAGGATGAGAGGAAATGGCCTCAAGATGTACCAGGGGAGATTCAGGTTGGACATTACGAAGAATTTCTCCACTGAAATAGTGGTCAGGCATTTGAATGAACTGCTGAGGGAGGTGATGGAGCCACCATCCCTGGAAGTGTTCAAGAAATATCTGGGTGTGGCACTGAGTGCTGTGGTTGACACGGTGGTTTGGTCAAAGGTAAGACTTGTCTTGGGAGGTCTTTTCTAACCTTAATGATTCTGTGATTCCATACCAGAAGTGCTCAATAGGCTATTTTTGGGACAATCCTAAAACAGGCAGATCAACCACACAGTCCAAGTATACTTCCAAAAATGCACAAAGGTAGTAAAAATACATTGCACTTAATTCATGTGATTGCCACAGCTCTTTATATTTTATATAAATGGCCATCTTTTAGATATTTGATATAAATGGCCATCTTTTAGAATGGCCATTATGACAATTCTGTGTTTGAAACAGCAGCAGTGTGGCAGGGAGCCTGGTTGCTAAGGGAAGATGAAAAGGTCTCTGACTGAAAGCTCATAGTTTACTGGAAAATCCCAGACTTAAGCACTGACAAGCCTGGTATAAGCACTGAGGGATCTGAGACTGTCTTTGGCTGCTGATGAAAAACAGCCTTGGCCAACAGTTCGGCTTCCAGTAATGCTTATTAGGGAAAAACTGACCAAAATTTTGGCTTTTTCACAGGAGTATCACAAGTTAATTTTGATCCTTTTAGGCAGAAACCAGGGCAGTTTCAGAAAATGACAAAGCCCTTACAAACAAACACCAAGGTCTCCTTTTGTGCCAAGGGAAGCTCCACAAGCACCACCCTTTGTGCTTCTACCCAGGGTGGCACAGAACAACAAAGCAGAAAAAACAAATGAGGACCTCTAGCAAGAGTTGTTATATGATAGGTCCTGACTGGTATGATCACATCTGAAGAGAACTCTTCCATAAGGATAAGCCTCTTTCCATCATTCTTGTCAGATCTTCATGCTCAGCTACTTCTGATAACAAAAAGCATCTGTCAACAGCAAACAGGAAGAGTGTCCAAGACACCAATCACTGCAGTGGAGCTTCTTCATAGCTCCGTAATTGTCTTCAACACTGAGCAGCTGTTCCCAATGCTTCTGTGGATTTTGGAACCTAGCTTACAGCAGGACAGCAGAAATCCAGAGAATCAAGAGGAGACCCACATCTTTTCTTGCATCTTGTAGATAAAATGTAATACCCAATTTTGCTGCTACTTAGTGGAGATTTCTTTAGTACATTTTTATCCCTACATTGCAGATGTCAAACAGATAATAATCTCAGAAAACAACTCAGACCCCTATGTGAAAGCTTTATAGAATACAGAAAAAGGATGCAATCTTCCTTGAATTATGGCCTATTGTACTCTCAAATGGATCATACAAACAGCAGATCTGTTACCTGTAATCCTAAAAGGTGACCAGAGTGCCCTCTCAAGGATTCCCTTAGCTATCACTGTTTAGGAATTACTTTTTATGGGAGAAATGAGAAATTTCAATTCTCAATAGTGAAATGTCCTCAGAGGCACTGCATTCTGGTGCAACCTACCAGGCATAGACCTATCTAGGTATTTCAAGCAGAACTCTACATAGTTGCCTAAAGCAGTTTTACCATCTGAAATGTCCAGTTATTGCTGTCTCAACTCAATTAGTCTTTCCCCCATGCCCACTACATTCTCATGTGCCACTTCTCAAAAGAGGAAAGGAAAATGGCAATTAAAAGAGGTCACTGAAGCACGTGGTACAAATAAGGTTTCTCAGGAACAGCAGCAGCAGGGGCTACAGCTTTACTTTGAAACTATGAATAGAATACAGCAAGAATATATCCCTGAACATGAGAAATGCTACCCATATTAATGTCAAAAATTCACTACATTAAATAAGAAAGTACCAGCAGAAAAAAACTAAGAACTCAGGTTGCGTAAATTCAGCATTTTGGTTTGGCTGGTGAATTAGAACCAAGCCCCAGACATCCCACACGACATCTGTCTCCTTTGCAAAGCAGGTTATGAACTGCTACCAGAGAAACCTAAACTGGAAGACTTTATCTATCCAAGTGTGTACCAATCATATTCCAGCTGCTAAATGGAGAAAAAAGACATGAAACAACATTAATACCAGAAAAAGACATTTTCTTCCCTCTCTCCAAACAGACAAGATTACTCCGGGCAGTGAAAGCAGCAGAGAACCACGAAGATCTGAGAGATATCAGTGAAAAAATCCTTAAGACGATTCACTACAATACTGGAAAGATCTGGGCTATTATTCCAGCTAATTCTTGGTTATCCCCCAGGTTATGTGTATGTTGTTGTCAGAGAACCAAAATAATGTCACTTGCCACAGACTGGAGTACAAGACAACACTGCCTCTAACATACTGTCCTCAAAACCTGCACAGGTGGTTTGCCACCATTCCATCATCACAAATACTACTCCAGAAGATAACACATCATCCCTTTTTAATTTACTGAAGGAACCGTACAACTTCCAACGTCTTTCTAAAAATCTGGGGCCTTACCAGTTGAAATTAAAGCACATTTGAGAGAAAAGGTATCATTCCATCCAGGTTTTATATAATTTGAAAATAATGTAAGTGCCATCAAGGAATACATTTGGTAACAGAAAGATTAGGTTTAATAGATTTCAGGGTTCTATAATCATAAACTTTACCATGTTCACCCTAACATCCTTTGCACCAGCAGGGCCCAAACCTTGCCTCTCCAAGTACAGCAAGGCAGGACTCTTCCTTCTAAGGGCAATTCAATCCATTTGAGTGCAAACACTCATTTCCTGGCCTCATGTGAGCTCCACTACTTCTATCCATATGAATGTTTCAGGTGCTTTATATACAGCACTCATGATGAAATTACACCAAGATAAATGTGGTTGTGATGGTTATTAATACATTATTTTTCACCATCTATACTTGAACTATATCAAAATTATACTTAAAAGCACAATTTACAGCCCTCAATATTTCTACTGAAATAAAATACAAGGAGAAACAATTAAGACCATTATAAAGTTTTCCTGCAACCATCTCTCATTTTTAAGTTGCCCAATTAAGTAGGTATTTCCTCACCAACAGAAATAAGCAAGGTTTCTCTTCCCTTGAAAGCAAACTGAATACAACAGGGAAGTCAGAGAGAAAACTGCAACTTTCAATTACTGCTAGTAAGCAGACAAAGTGTGTTGACTGTCAACTAGCAAAACCGTGTCGAATTTTCATCTACAAAAACATGTTTGTTGACAAAAATACGTTCTGAGCTCATGCAGCCTGATTTGTCATTCAACTAATAGGCACTGGCTTCCAACTGTGAGTTTCCAGTGAAATTCCTTCTTCACACCACACCAGGGCAAAAAAAGTCTTCCCTATATATATCTATGTACCTGTATGTCATTCTCTGTCTACTGCAAATGTAAATTTAAGATGTCCTTTTCTAGTCTGAAGAGAATATGTAGCCTCTTTTCCTTATCTTTGTATCTCTTAATCAATCTGCTGGAAAGTTAATTATAATGTGAGACATTTGAGAAGTCCTTTCTAAATGTATAACTTGAATTTGTAAGATTGATTATCTGTGTTCTGTCTCCAAAGCCCATATATCCAGCACCATTTCTACAGCATCCTGCTGATGCCTGGCAACTGGATATTCTCCCTTCCTCTTTGTTACCTCTATCCTCCAAGCTTGAAGAACCTTATTTTTAAAACAATCTGTAATTAATCTAAAACCTTCATATAATTAGGAGTTTTTAAACTATGATTGATTCCACAGGTTACACTAACAGGTACAATACATCACTTCATGTTTAAAAAATATTCCCTGTTAATTAATTTTTTTTTCCTATTTTGGACTTGGAAGACCCACTTTGACTTTTCCTTTCCTCATGTTTTCACTTGTGTAATCAGTCAAAGAAAAAAATTCAAAATCCTAACAAATACTAATCCTCTTTAATTGCATTGTGGAATTCAACCACCCAGTTTAAGATGCTGTAAAATCACTTAAGTAAAATTAAACCAATCATGCAAAATTAATATAATTTTATGAAAGAATGATTTTTCTCTATTCCCCACTACTTGTAATTTGATTCTACTACTTTTTGTAGTACTATAACACCTGCATATTAGTTTTCCCTAGCAGTTTTCTAAATTTATTTTCAAATGCATTTTTACTTGTTTCCTAACAGACACAGTTAAATTTAATAGCAAAATCATGAAGAAAACCAAATGAATTTTCTGAGTATAATTAGTACAGATGAAGAGGAATCCTGACATTTATAAAACAGTGAAGCCATCAACCAATATCACCATGAGGACTCAAAAACCTTTTCCAGTTTTATGAGTGCACCATGAGATATGTTTGTGTTTTTTCCATCACTAAAGATGAATCATCTTAGTCTTATTCCTTTTTACTGACATTTCAGACCAGATTTCTGCAAATCAATTAAAAAAAATTAAAATACATTAGATTCACAATTAAAACCCTCTTTCCTACCGAGAGGCATTTCTGAATAGTTTACCTTGTCACTCAACATAAAATAAAAAAGAAAACATCTATCTAAACCTGAAAAATTAGATCTGAAAACCTGCAGTAAACAATCTCTTTCAATAATATAAGCATAAAAATTAAGCAGGAAACCACATGGCAGGATTTTGAGTTAAAAGCTACATTAGCTTATTTATGCTAATGCTTTAAGGCTTTGTTTTGCAGAATTATAACCTCCAGTACACTCTGGTACATACTAGGTGTTCACAAACAACAGCAAGACAAAATGCCAACCCTTTGCACAGTCCCCAGAAATCAAACTTGCTGTGGATTGATTTGATTTATAACTCAAAGCATGAAATACAAACAGCTACAAGCATTAAAATGGAGAGAATTACATCTTGGAAAACTACAGTAACAGACACTCATTTGCATATAATGCATATTTATACATCCTGGAAATGCATGATTGCTGACAAACTCAACAATGTAAATTTAAAACACTGAGCATCACAAACAAACTGTTAGCAATTAACTTTGAAACACCAATAGCAACATCTCCGTAAGCCAATTTCAAGTCCATATGCTCAGCTCTTCATGAAAATCCTCCTATTAAGCAGGAATGTCATCACCTTTTGTGTGACTACTAAGCACAGTTTCAAAAAACACCTGAAAATTTGAGCTCCTAGTGGAAAATGAGGAGGGTATTTTCAAGAGCTACATACTAGGAATCAGCTTCTCTTGTAACTAAAGTGCCTCTGGAATAACATAAAAAGCAGTACTTAAAGATCTGAAGTATTTTAGCAAACCAATTTAGTTGTATTCTTCAGGCACCAGTTGCACAAAGGCCACTATTGGATTTCAAGGTGTTTTTCTGAGTACTTTTCAACCCAACGTCCAGTTTCTCTGTTGTTAGGTAACTACCACAAGCTACCAAACACAAAACTCCTCAAACCTTTCACACCACAGGGTCTGTGTGCACAATCTTCCCTATTATGAAGAAGTTTTCTGACTTGAATCAGTCACTTTTTGAAATAAATGGTAAAGAAGGTAATGGATGATAAAGGAGGTTCAGGGAGGACCTTTTCACTCTCCCTACAAGTACCTGAGAAGACGTTGTGGAAAGGTCTTCTGTCATGTGAGAAACACTGGATATTGGGAAAAATTTCTTCACTGAAAGGGTGGTCAGGCACTGAGACAGGCTGCCCAAGAAACACCATCCTGAAAATCTTAAAAGAAGCGTAGATGTGGCACCTGAGGACATGGTTTGGTGGTGAACATGGTGGTGCTGGGTTGACAGCTGCATTTGATCTTGGAGGTCTTTTCCAACTTTAACAATTATATAATTCATAACACCATGTTTTTAATATGCCTAGGATTTATCATATGGGCAGTTACGTTTTTATGCATTTAAGTAAACGATCTAACAAAGTTGCAGCATGTAATTCTGGCTTCCCAACACATCAACCATAACCACAGAATGATTTAGTGGCACTGAATAAACTTAGGTGTACTAAAGAGAATTTCCCAATTCCCTCAGCTCAGGTTAAGTTAACTGTGTGGTTCCGAAGTTCACAAGCAACTTGCAGGGACTCGAATTTATCACATTTTAGTATGATTTGAAGTGATAGTAATTATTGTTAGATATTCACAAAGAGCAGCTGAGAAACTCTATTTAAGCCAATGGCAAAATGGTTGTTGCCAAGAGAAATCTATAGCACCATCGGGTAAATGTGGAAACCACAAAACAATGAAGAAAACTGTAAACAAAGCTGGCAATTTCTCCGAGTCCTAATTTTTCCACTTTTATGTGTGTGTTCATATTGAATTCTGCAACAGAGTGAAGGTGAGATCATCTCGACTGAAGAGCTAAAATACCTTTAAAATGATGAATTATAATTAAACACAAAAACAACATTACTACATAAATGACTCATTCTTGTCCCCTCACCAGACACTGGCACACAGCTACACAAAGTGATCCTCTTATGGTTTAGGCACCTGATCTCTATTGTAAGCTAAAAAATAAAGCTAGAAAAATATTTTTTTTTTCCCTAGGAAAAGTATCCCGTTTTAAATGCTAGCAGCAAACCTAAAGAAGTTCTTTGAAACTTCTAAGCGCCTGAAGCAGACAGATGGGGTTTGTCCACATTCTTTTTTGCACTACAGTAACTGTGTTAGCCATTCTCTCTTGACAGTAAACTTAAAAGCACACAGTAAACCCTCTAATGCTACTGGAAAGGTAACAAACCCAGCCCCCTTTCTCAGCAACCTTGCCACATAATCTGGATTTCAGCACCAAACCTCATTCCCTGGCATGTTAACTCTCTGCAGCATCTGTCACTGCTATGAATGGTTGATCATAAGTACCTCTGTAGTCATCTCAATGCCATTAAGCAGATGGCAGCGCTAAATCCGAATGATGTAGTACATCTCCCTGGTGGACTTTGTTTCCATACACCACCATTATTCTGCAATTCCTCAGTGATAAATCTTGTGTATTCTAGAGAACATTAAACAGTGAGCTGACAGTGACAATTGATTTATTAGCATCCATTTCCCTTTGCCATATTATTGTCCTCGCAAACGCTTGTGCAGATCATGTGTGGAGTCACTAAGGGACTAAAAGCACTTTGGCTCAATTTGAAGCCTATTTCAGAGATATAAAATAACTAGATTTCTCTTCATGCTGAAAATGTTTAAACTACAGTTTTAAATGAAGATTCAACTAAATCCTCTTGATTCCTCCATAATAAAACTGATCTAGCATTAACACCAGGCCATTAAAGCACCCACTACTTTCTGCAATAAATCCAAGTAAATAATTACAATTCTAGATAGGCTTGGGAAGTCCTTTAAGAGACAGCTAAATTGTATAAGGATGTATACATGCTGGTGACAAGTCCACATGTGTCTGACATAGGCAAATTTGTGAATGCTCCATCCCTGGAAGCGTTCAAGGCCAGGCTGGATGGAGCTTGGAGAAACTTGGTCTGCTGGAAGCTGTTCCTGCCCATGGCAGGGAGATGGAACTGAATGACCTTTGAGGTCCTTTCCAACCCAAACTATTCCACGATTCTGTGAAACATTTTCTACCCCCTGATTTTCAGAAACTGCAAAATATTTTTTTAATTTTAGATTTGATTTTAATAACAAGACTAAAAAGTTCAGTTGATTAAATATCCCAGTTTATACTGATAAAGATATCTAAAAATCCCTCTGCAAAACACTATACATATAATTTAATCTTCTAAAAATCAATTAAGTATCTAGTGAAGCACAGTTCAGCTTCAAGGGACATTTGAAGTCTATTTGACCATAAAATATAATTCTGTTAAAGGATATCCTGAAGCACTATGTGGGGCTTTGTTGCATGAACAAGCAACAGTGGATAATACAATGTTCTAAATAAATACAACATTTTTTATAGGATTACAGGGCATGAGGATAGATGAGAACTCAGAAAAATGTCATGTTTCTCTCTCTGTTAGTGCTCTGGCAAGTTTTAACTCGAACTTCAGATTGCCAGGCACAAGGAAGGATACAGTCTCACACCATGTCAAATAAAATACCATTGAACTTCTAACCACTCAAGATTTGGTATCAGCAAGCAGTTAGTACACACGAAATAATAATTTATTTGCAGAACAAATGAAGTCTTAACTACCTTAATGCACACAGAAATACACAGTACCCTATGCTTCGTATCTAAACATGTCACTCATACTAATCTAACCCAGAATTGGCCATTTCTGGGAAATACACTTGAAATGTCCAGATTAGAACAGCAATAAAGGAGAGTCACACTGTGTTGTGCTGAAGACTGAACCTGGAGAATGCACTCCTATGCACCTATAGCAAAAGGTTTGCCGTCGTGCAACCTCTTAGAGATTTCCAAAATTCCTAAAGCTATTTTAAATTCTATTACAAGTTTCTGTCTTTAACAGAAGAATCACTAAATAAGCAAAAAGTTTAAAACAAAAATAAGTATTTTAACTGTTTCCACCATATAACACATTGTACACTTGTGAGCATTAAGCCCTGTTCCAGCACTCAAATTTAGTCATATGCTAAAAACTACTTCAAGTAATTCAATGAGACAACTCATTTGTGCTATTTCTAAGATTTCTTCTTTAATACACAGGATCACTAATATCACAATATTTCCAGAGAAATTGGTATCAGAAGGCATACTAGAAATACTATTACTTCAAGATTACTATTTTCAACTTAGAAAAGAGCAAATTATTTCCACATGCTGTTCACCAAATGATGCATTTTAAACACATGACTGCTCTCCATGTGCAAATGCAGTTTCTTTCCATGTTTTATGAGGGTAAAAAATCAAGAATAAGTAAGGTTAAACTATGAAAACAATGCACTTTTCTCTAATTTCCTTCATAGTAAGGGCATTGTAATGCACCTAAATATGGTAAGTATCTCATAGTGGTTACACAATGATATTTTGCAATATGGGCTACTACTTGATATTCAGATTAAAGACAGGAATGCTGGTCTAGGTAGCTCAGATGGCTGTTTATAGTTATTACTTTTTGCCTGCCAATACTATCCTAAAAATCTTTCTGCCAAGGCAGAAAACATGCCAGAAAATGAGTGCTGATATCCTGTGAGAAACGTGCAAGTGAGTAATTTCTTGTTCTCTTTTACCACAAAGCACTTAATAAAATTAGGGGAAAAAGGCCAAGTAATCATTAAGAAGGTAACAAAGTCATTAAAATCTAACAATATATGTATTGTGAAACTACAGGTAAAATACAAAATAGAGCAATCATTTTATGAAATACCTCCTTCTAGACAGCTAAGTATGTGCACATGTATCTCAGAGCATTAGAAACATTCTTATGTATTAATCTTTTATAAGAGCAATTTCATTCCTTGGGAGATTTGCTTTTTTCCTAATTATAGTTCAAACGAAGAAAATCTCAGTGAAAACCCTTCTTAATGTGGAAAAAAAAAAATCAAATCCAAGTAATGTTTAATTTTGGCTCAGGCAAATGACTTTGTAATGAAGTCCAAATGTTTGTGTGCAATAAACCCATTTACCAACAGTACAAGCAAGAAGCCAGAACAGAATTGCCAACATAAAAGTTGAGGACTACTTTGGAAATTGTCTTTTTGGGGGGAAAAAAAAAATTCATTACCAGCAACTGTTCTGGAAATGTAACACTCTATAGAGTCTCGTATTTTGAAAGTCCTATACTGCTGATTTCTTAAGTCATGTTTATATCAAGCTTTGAGTCTGTAGGAGCCAAGTATCAGACACAAAGGTAATTTCAAACTTTCCACTACGCTTTTCACATTGACTAAGTTGTTGAACACAGAAAAATATTTGTTTACACAACAAAACAGAAGTTGGGTGTGACAACGCTACAGCAGAAAAGAAGGGAGGTGTAAAGAGCTTTGTTCTCAACTTTGCTGTGAACAGTTCTGTACTATTTCAGATAAAACTGCATTGTAAATCTTACATATTTAGCGGAAGATAGAACAAATCTGTCTCAAATACACTATTCAGTTTAATTCACCACAAGGGACTTATGAACAGGAACCTCAGAGGCAGGTCATAACTCTGCCATAAAATATCAGGACATTGTCAAAGACATTAAAACACCTATTATCAAGCAAATTATGAATGATTGGTCCGAAAGAAAAAGAAGGAAAATAAATTACAACTCAGTAAAAGGTGGACAGTATTTCCCTTTCCAGACTGGCACATGGAAAATACTCAGAAGTGGAGATGATCAGCAAAGCTGCTAAATTTATAATGGGATTTTTGCAATGAAGTTCAAGCCACATAAAGGATGTAGTTTATACTTCACAACATGTTTCCCACAGGTGGGTCACACTGTTATTCATGGAGTTGCCAAATAGTGATGCCCTTCAAGAAAGCAAAATTAAAAAAAAATAAATCAAAAGTGCTTAAAAATACTGCTGAAAATGAAGTGGGAGAAGGAAAACAAATGGCAAGAGATTCAAATTTGCCACAAGGAATTCCATGAAGGAGTAAAACAAACTGACAGGTGTATTTTTGTTACAGTCAAATACAGGTAAAACACTGGAATGTACCTTCTTAAAAGTACTGAGAAAATTTAATCAGTTGTGTTTCAGAAAATTTTGTGCTTCTATTAAGTTGTCTTTTTTCTCCTCTCCCCTCCTTACCCACTCCTCCCTCCCACAAGAAATCTGAATTAAATTTTCTTGAATTACCCAAACTTTTGAAAACTTTGATTCAGGATTTGGCATCACGAAAACTATTACAAGTTCTCAGTGCTGCTTCTTTTCAGCCACTCAGAAATTTAACTTTTATACTTATGTGATAGTAAAGACAAGTAACAGGTGTGTTATTTCTAAAATCCTCTCATTAAATTTTTGCTGTTGGGGTGAAATTGCAAAACTAAGTAAAACTAACTGGCCAACGAGAGAATTTTCCCAACGTAGCTACACAGTTGATTTGGAGGCTTACCTTTGTGCTTGAGTGCTATAGCTGTTATCATAGGAATCATAGCTTTGTTCATCATAAGCAGCTCCATAGCCATCATCATACTCCTGAAATTACATAGAAGATGCAATATTAATATAACTCCAGAAACAGAGCAGTAACCTAGTGCTATGTGTGAAAGACAACACTCTCCTGGAAAGTATGAATAACATATGAACACCATGAACTGGCAAGATCTTGAGACTACTCCTATCTATAAATCATAGACCACAATTTCTTTAAAGGGATTTTGAGCTACTGGCAATGTGCTTCAAAAAAATGTTTGTTTTTTTTTAGTTAACGCTGGCTTGTACAGATGACAGTACAAACATTTCATTTCTTCATCTTCTTGAGTTTGACTGATCTTCAAGAAAGCTCTTGGAAGCATCTCAGGAATCAAAACATCTGAACAAATATTGTACAATTGACTTAGGCAGCTGACTTGTTTATGGAAAATAAATTCCATATTCTATATAGACTTGGGATAGGAAAGAACTTCCCTAGAGATAAGATTAGTAAGAATTCTCTGAATGCTCTCTGAATACTCTTCAACTTGTGGGAGTTCAGCACTGAACAAGAAACTAGAAGCAAGGATTTTTTACTTCTCTCCACATTATTCACACTATTTATGTATACACTGTAACACTCTACCCAAAACAACACCATATTTGAGCACCAATTTGAACAAACCACTGACCCCAGCCATATAGAAGTATAGGATAAAAACAAGTGACAGTGATGTGTTTTCACAGAGAAGGGTGAGCTATAGAAATCTTAACTGTCATGAATTTACTGTTTTGTCCAGTAATACACCAAACTGAGATAAACACAGGAAAAGCAGAAATGGTACATCCACTGCATTGATTCCTAGGAAATCTTAGTATCTAAATCCTGTCTAAATAAGCCAAAGACCTCAATGGATATTTAGGAGTATCTTGCCAGATGAGAATGACCTAATGAGAAGACACTTTGAAGACTGGAGGATCATCCTTCATATACATATGTGTGTGTGTATACATATATATATATATATAAATAAAAATGGTGTTTTCTGAATAAGTGTGCATCCAACCCTGGCAATTAAGGGATAAAGCCTCATGAAAGAACCAACATTTTCATGAAAAGGAACATTTAAGAATCTTTCAGCAATGACAGAAAACAAAACCAACAAGCAGTATCAATTTAGATAGGAGTGACAAATGATGGATTCTCCAATACTAGTAGAAAACATCTCCAATGATGGGAATCTGACAGCTTTCTCTAGAAGTCAGTGACATCTTCAAAACAACTGATAGGAAACCTAATTTCCTATGAGTTTTAGCAAGTTTTCCAGTCATTTGAAATTGCTTCTATGGAAAACAGGCAACATGCCTATCAACAGAGCATCACCACTGCTAGATCAGTGCACATGATTGTCTCCCAGCAGTGATTAGGAGAATAGTGTCTGTGAACATTTGCCAGCACAGCTGAGTGAGTTTATTCATTGGTTTGGAAGAAGAAACTAGGATTCTTTCAACTGTCAGTTGCATGGAGATCAATGAATAAAAAGTCCCTCTTAAAAGGAAATGCAATTTCTCTTCCTGAAACTAAAAATTAAAACAGACTCTTAGGATTTTTGTGCCCATCAGATATGGGTTTTTATTGATAAACCACAGACTAATCTCCAGCCCCATTGCCTCCTGGCATTTATTCCAAACAGGCATTTTGTTACTTATTGATGCAATACACAGACATCTGTTAACAATACGGACCCTGACCAACAGCAGACGCTGCCTGAGCCAATTTATTTGCTCTGTTCCAGAACATTTACATGACATTTGGTCTCCTCTCATAGACTCCCCTAATTGTGAACCAGCCACCCCAAGGAGGGGCTTCCAAACTTCCAACTGGGCACATCCAGCAGTGGCAACAAATCAAACTGGAGGACTGAAATGAACCTTTCAATGTGTTAGGAAAGCTTTGGCCCGAAGGAATCATTAGAGACCTCTAGAGCAATCAGTCCTCTCATTCACATTTATGTTAACTATTTCACTGAAAAAATGGATCATGAAAGAAAGGCAGTAAGACACTACTTATGGTATTTCTATGCCTTCTTGAAAACAGAGGAATAAACTTGAAATGAGAAGATCCTTCATAAGATGTTCAGCAGAACAAAAGGAAAATTTGGGCAAGGTCCATTCTTTATCAGACTGAACTATTTCTTTTATTAGCACTTGTCTTCAAGAGACTTTTTGCCCAGGATTCATTACTGTTCACCATTTCACATGTCAGCAAGTTGACAACTGCTGAAATTCAGCCCTGCATTACGATATTGTTGAAAGTGGCTCTTAGAAGCCTTGTATGAAAAGATATCTGATTTGTGGTTTATATGTGGGACTCCTGTCAGAATCAAAATTGTCAACCTGTGCTTTTGAGATTACTATAACATGCTTAAATAGATAAATTATCTTTTATTGATGTGTGTCATAGATTCACAGAATGGTTTGGGTTGGAAGGGACCTCAGCAATCATCTTGTTCCACTTGCCGTGGACAGGGACACCTGCCATGTGTCCAGACTAGACCAGGTTGCTCAGAGTCCATCCAACCTGGCCTTGAACACTTCCAGGGATGGGGCAGCGACAGCTTCTCTGGGCAGTCTATGCCAGTGCCTCACCACCCTCACAGGAAAGAATTTTTACAGTTATAAACCTCAGAGTTTAGACTAAAAACAAGATAAATATGTGCAAACATGCTCCAAAAATAGAATGGGTTGGCTCTCAATAACTTGTTCTGTTAAGAAATAAGAGATTAAAATTCCAAAATATGTGTTTGGTCTGCACGATTCCTTTGAAGTAGCAATTAGGCAGGAGCAGCTGAAGTATGTTTCAGAGCTTTCCCTGAACTAGGTCTGACAGTATTTGCTCTTAGTCATGCAGTATTTGAGAACTTTCTCTTTCAGGGGGTTACAAATAAGGTCAAGCAAGACAGAATTTTTTACAGTTTAAATTAAATCCACACAACTTCAGTATTTTCTTTCTGAATCAGACCTCTAATGGCTTCAGTGAATGTTTTCTTTAACTTTATTTAGGATTTAGGTGAAATATCCTTGGCCATCTGGCATGTTTCAGTGCTATAAAATACCATGCTAACTTAAATGAAAATAGACAGGACTGAACTCACCTGCACAGAAAGCCTGTACTAAAGTACAGCTTTGTACTAAGTACAATCTACTAGGCCCAAGCATTGCTGTACAGATTTCTTTCTATGTAATAACAAAAGAATTACACCTTCGTAAGAACCTTCTCATTACATTTTTCCTGCTGATTTTTGGGCATCTTTCTTAAAAAAGTATTCACTTTTATATTTAAATCATTATTCTTTACATGGATGGCAGTGTCTGTATTTCTTCTACCTACTAAATGTAATACAATGGACTTCCCTCTCTATTCATGCTACATATGTCTATGAATAGTTTTTCCTAAAAGTACTCAGATATCAGAAAGTTTACTGGCAAACCCATAGTTCATCTCCCACTTCAAAAGCCAAAAGCCCACACCAGATCATGTCTTCATTCCATGAACAGAAGTCTTTTTTTTTGTTATTCATTATTCTACTTTTCAGGATAACCTAGAAAACTTAACTCTTATCAGATTAGTCTGATCAGAAGGCAGCAAGTCTGCGGAACAGTCTGTGCTTACAACAGAAATGAAGGGAAAGAAGAGCTGAAAATGCTGAAGTCCTTTTAAACTACAGGTATTTATCACCCAGCATTTGAAGTATCCACCAAGAAGGTATCAAGAGCAGCTGTCTTGACTTCAGGCTTAAGAATCTTCCCCCAAAGTAACAGAAAAGCTGGAGTTACAACAGAGATCACCCAAAAAGAATATGAAATTACTCTGTAAAATCTCAAAGCTTATTAATAAAGTCCTTTATTAAGCCAACCTGTAAGCGTTTCTACTTAAAGAGAGCTCCTGTGTGCAGTGGTCTCAGTGATAGTGCCCACAGGTGAAATAAATCCAGAGAGCAGCACTGGTAGCTGTAATTGCTCCGTGTAAAGTACAGACATTTTTCATTAACAGAATCAAAGGCAATGTGTAAATATGCACCCTTTGAATAAATTAAGTTACTATCATGGGTCAAAAAATGATAAAAGCAATCTCTGCCAAAACCTCTGCACTCCCCAAAACATTATAAATCATGCTAAGCCTTGTTCATCAGTGCTTTTTTAATTACAACAGTACTCTGAACAAACCCCTGCAAGTGGAGAATAGGAAATGGTGGTTTTAAACTGTAATCTGCTGGCAGTGACAATGACAGACTACTGTTTGGACCCTCTTTAAGGAAAATGAACAATGTTTCAAAGAACAAGACAGAGAAACAGGAAGAAAGCAGAGGGTAAAAGAGGCCTTTAACAAAAAGGCCATTTGCAGAGCTAGGGAAAAAAATCATGAAATCAATAAGAAATCAGTTTTCTAGCTGTTCCCATCTAAGGAAATCCATCCAAGGGAAAAAAAATAAGGCCTTTACCACTACAGCTAAAATGTTTTCTTTTTACATGGTTTCTTTAGCTCATCATTCTCTGAAACTAACACTTACTTTACTACTTTATCCCAGAATATTGGAGGAACATATTCCTTTTAGACAAAAACTTTCAAATTAAAAAAAAAATGTTTGTGCAGAGATTAACTTGAAGGAGAAAACAGAAAACAACATCAGTGCAGTGCAATGAACTTCTTTTGGCAAATGAGAACTGTAAAGTGAAGGAACAGCCATTTTGTTACATGGGAATAACATCCCCCCCCTCATTTAATCAACAGGGAATATGGGGCAATCAAAACAAATTTGGGTAGCTACAACCATCTGAAGTCTGAGTGCTAACATCAAGGACATTAGCAGCAAACATGCACAGACTGTAAGCTCTTATTTTGGAGATTTTCATCTGCTTTCATCCAGAAGGAGACTAGTGCATATTGAACCAGAACAAATAAGGTATTCCTGGAATGAGAGATGCAGGAGTGGGATTGTTTTTCATGCACCTCAAAAAATCCCTGAGGAGTTGCTAATGAATACAGACAGCAACACTTAAACCAAATTACTATCAGACCAAAACAAGTCTGGTTTTCTATACTCAACAGCAGGGAGCAGTGTCAGAATCAGGAGGACTCATTCAATAATACCAAGTTTCAGATAAGCAGTTTAAACAAAAATACTTGGAAAAGAATTTTATAGGAACTTTATAGGTGAACATTGAGTTAGGCAAGGGGAAAAGCTGTTCAGCCTTTTCTCCAAAACACTCCACAATTTCCAAAGCAAATGTCACCCCAGTTCCTGGGAAAATGGAAACATTTTGCATTCTCTCTCTATCTCATCCTGAAAACCCCAGAGAAGATTAAAGACTTGAAATTAAACAAAACAGTTAATTGAAGGACTTGAAATATGAAACCCTTTTTTTTTTTTTTTTTACATTTATCTCTTCTTGCTTATCCTCTTTAGTATAAAAAAAGAACATTGCATTGGGAAGAAAAAGCCAAGAAATAATGTTTTCATGTGATGAACTCGCTTTCCAAAAGTCTTAAATTCCCCCTGAATTTAAGAACAATGTTAGCACTTCTAAAAGGCCAGAATTAAGTGACCAAACTGCTTAAAAAATGGCACAATACCTAAATGGAAACCACAACATTATACACAAAGGAGAACACAGACAGCACGGACAAAAGAGAATTTCTCTATTAGAGACCGAAGTTAATTCAAGCCCTTTTCCAGGAACCCAAAGAAAAAGCTTCACATTCAAAACAACTAAGCAAATAAACCCACCAATTCAAAATTCTGCACATCATTAGGAAGCTGTCAACATTCACAACCAAGGTAAATTGAAACATGGTGTAAATCTTGCAAAGTGACACTGAAATGATACTATGAATTCTATGCAAGAATTGAAATTCTTTTCAAAGTCTTATGTCATCTACACCAGGCCTTACTTTCACTAATATTTTGCTACCTCAACTTCAAGAAGCCTTTATTTGTAAATCAAAAAAGAAGAGTTTTTTGTATGGTATACAGAGATTTTTCTCTTTTTTTTCCCTACAGATCCTACCTTCTTCAGCTCCAAACAGCAAGTGAATGTTAATGAGAAAACTCTACTTTAAAAACAGTACACCACGCAAAAATCAGCAGTGTATTAATAGCTCCAAGAAATTGCTTCCACATTAATCCTAATTTTCAGTTTTTCAAAATCTAAATTAATTATGATCTCAATAGGGAGACAGGGAATTCAAGCTGAAGGCCGGAGATTAAAACAGAATTTGCACTGGCTTTCTAAGAAAGTGAACTAAGTATTAGGCTATAGGTTCTTCAATGGAATGGTCTCTCCCCTGTAAAGAGTAAGACTGCAATCATTCTGTTCTCTAATGGATACCTACATTCGTATTTTGTAATAATCACTGGATAATGAAATGAATTTCTTAGCCATCCAGCCAAGTATTATTTGTGAATCAGCTTTCCCTAAGGCTTACCAAATTTGTGGGATTTCCTGCAAAACAAAAAGGACAGAAACTATTGTGTATGCTGGGACAGTATCCTGGTGCTCAGCACATCATCTCCAGAGAGAACCAAGGGAACATGAGTATCTGAAACAGGGATTTGAGCCACAGACCTTCCACTACCAGAAAAAATACTGAGATTTCAATTACAAAGAGAGACAGAGCAACACATCATCTGCTCATTATTTTGGGTGAGATCTTGTTAGACAGCAGGTTATGGTAATGTTTTGGGTCTTCCCATTTCTCATGGGAAACAGAAAAAGCATAGTCTCATAGTACTGTAATATCTGTAATACACATGTACTTCACAGAGCACATACCGTGTTAATTGCAGTCTCACAATACAGACTTGGTGTGAGAATTTCAATCTTGATTCTGAAGTCTGCTTTGTTCATCAGTTAAAGCAATGTATTTCTGGACATATCCAGAAGTGAATGCTTCAGGAACTATAAAGCTTATAAGCATCCCTAACCTTTATGGTTTTGCAGAAAGCAGAAATAACTAAACGTAGATTTTAAGGAGTTTTGAAGTTTGTCATTATCAGTAACTTTTTAGCATTCAACTGTTCTGCACATTCTTCTGAGTGACCTGTATCTCTATCCAAGTTAAAATAATCTTGACATCTAACTGGAAACAATTCACAATGCTCTTTTTCAAGTTACAATTTACTTAACATTAGAAAGACTCCCTTAGTCTCTCATTGGTAGACATTCCATCTTAGTTCCATTTCTTAATGCACAAAGCAATGTCACTGAAGCATTATCTGCTAGAAATTATACATGTGGTCAGTGTATCAGAAAACGCTGCCACTGAGTTAACCCTTGTCTGAACCAGAAAGCATCAATAAAATGGCCAAAACCAGAAATAAAACTCTGCCACAAACCCTCCCCAGAACAGAGAGGGACATTTCGATCTGACTGCCTTTCAAAGCAGTGTTGAAGCAAATCTTGGCCACAACATGCTAGACTGATGAGTCATTTTTTTCATGTAGACATTTCACACTGCCAGAGCAACAGGTTTTAAACCCATGTTTAAAGTTCTTAATGTCTAAAAATCTGATTATGAACTCAGATAAAACTCACTTTGCATTTAACACAATTACACAGCCAAAACAGGACTTGACACAGCATCATCAAAAATATATTCATGCAAAACACAGAAGAGAAAGACTGGCAAAATATTTGCAAAATATTTGCCTTTGTGAAATGAAAACAGCATCAAACAAAAACCTACTCTTAAAAAGCTTCAGTCCCACTGCTGTGCTGCTAGTTTGGAAAAAAGTCTCAGAGGTCGTAAGCTGCTAAGAAGACAACAGCAGGATGAGGCCAAGAGCAGCAAATGTTATGAGACAGTAACTGAGACTGAGCAGTTCTGTTCTACCCTATGTTTGACTCAACATTTGCTAAGGAATTGACCTTACACTGTTACTAATTTCCTGCTTACTGGAAAATCGTGGAAAAGCTTAAAATTTTCAGCTAGTAGTTAAATACAGTTTCTATTTCGTATCTTGGTAGGATAAGTTGTCAGCTTAAAAATACATAAAAGCATTTTTATCTATTAAAAAGTATAGTTCAATGAGTAGAGAAAAATTCATATTTAATTAAGAGAAAAATGTTCCTGAAACCATCTGTAAGTGCTTCAACAAATATAGCATCCATCTAGTATGGTTTCCCTTATCAAACTATTACAAAAATAATCCTGGCCATGCTTCACACATCACAATAGGTTTTCTCCTGACCCGAGCAGTTGAGGAAATAAAAACGAGAGTCCTGTTAGTCTTCAGAGAAAGTTTATCACAGCAACCAGAGCAGCAATTATAAAGCTGGTTGGCTGTAGAGGCTGGAAGTTTTCCTACCTAAGCTGATGCTACAGGTATTAAAAGAGTCAGTCTTCAGAAAAGGATAAGGACCTGTCATTTAGTGGCTTCAGGAGCTTCATCATGGTACTAACAGTGTGGTGGGGTCTCAGGAGGAATGAGTCCTGGGGCTGAGACTCATACCTGCGAGACCAGCAACAGTGGACTGGGAAAACTACTTGAAGTGCAAAGATGTGCAAATATTGCTGCTAGTCCAGAATGTTGTGTGACTTCTGCAGAGAAAGCCAAAGCATTCAAAGGCCAGCAATGCAAAGACCCCGGAAAGCTGACAGAAGACAGAGGCAGCTCACTCTCAGTAGAGCTTTCTGAAATGGGCAAGGTTCTGGAACACTTCCCTATGGGCTCTAAACACAGGACAGCAATGTTCAGTTTTCTTGATCTTGAGCCCACATTAAAATGCATCTCAAATTAATGACTTATTGTCTATGATATTTTCCCCGTGTGAAATACTGCCTCCAGAAATAACCCTTCTGATTTTTCAGAATGAAATAGGCATTCCTCTTCCCATTTTGATGATAACTTTTAAGAAAACAGCTACTTAATCAAGAAGGGGAAGGAGAGCTATCAGGATAAGCAGGAGGCAGAACTGAGTTAGTCACAGATGTTAAAAATTCATTGGTTTCAAGGACTACACAGAGTTAGCAAAGGGAGTGAAGGAAAAAGGAAGCTGTTTACAATTCATTGTCTATAACAAGGTAGATTTAATAGCACTCAACAGAGGAAATGGGCAAGGACTCTACATACTGAAAGCCCTAAATCACTTTGAGATATTCACAGGAGTGAGTGGTTCAAAGCTTCCATCCACACACAGCTTGCTTCCTCCTGGACTTGTACAGTTTCACATTAGTTTAATGAGTACAAAGCCAACGCTTGTAAGCCTAAGGGAATGAAAAGCTTCATGAATCCTCAGGACTTTCCAATCCTCAGTGGGAAGTCTTCCTGCGGTGGGTTGACCCTGACTGGACAGCAGGTGCTCACCTTTGTCACCCCACTCCTCAGATGGGCAGGGGAGAGAAACCTTAACAAAAGTCTCATGGCTCAAGACAAGAGCAGAGAGATCACTCACCAGTTTCTGTCACAGGCAAAAGAGACCCAGCTGAGGGAAATTAGCTCATTATTGCTAATGAAATCAGAGTAGGATGATGAGAAATAAACACTAAACTTAGCAACACCTTCCCTCACACTCTTCCCTTCTTTCCCAGTCTCAACTTCACTCTGAAATTCTCTACTTCCTCCCTCACAGCAATGCAGGGGGATGGGAATGGTGGCTGTGGTGAGTTCAGCACACCCTGTTTCTCCTCATTCCTCCCCAGGGACAGGACACCTCACACTCTTCACCTGCTCCAGCATCAGATCCTGTCCACAGGGACAGCCCAACACAAACTTCTCCACGAACTGCTCCAGTGTGGGTCCCTTCCATGGGTGAAGTCCTTTAGGAACAGACTGCTCCAGACTGGGTTGTTTCCTCCCCCCTCTTTCTTATTTACATTATCCCAGAGGTAGTACCACCATTGCTGCTGGGCTTGGCCTTGGCCAGAAGCAGGTCCACCTTGGAGCTGGCTGGCCCTGGCTCTGCTGGACATGGGGAAAGCTTCCAGAAGCTTCTCACAGAAGGCACCCCTGCACCCCTCTGCTACCAAAACCTGGCCACAAAAACCCAGTACACTTCTCAAGGTTGCTCTGTAACCTCTCTGGATGGCTCAGACTCCAAAGCTTTGATGGGGCTTAAAATAACTTCTACTACCCCCCAGTCTTTCTGATGTTCTCATTCTACAGACACTTCTCAAACAAGACCTTATTCTGCTCAGGTTGGCAAACTAATGCTTTAGTATTAGATATAACTAAACAGGAATTAGTAAAGAAGGAGCAGAAATACTGCTAGTGACTCCTATCATGCTCCCTGAACCTGTAAAAGACACAGTTAAGGCACTTAGATAACGTACTGCAAACGGACAGGTAAAAAAATGCCACACATGAAATTTAACACTGAACATACAATACACCAATGGCTCAGGTCCCTGCTAAACATTCTTCTAGAGAAAAAAACAGATCACATAGCATTCCTTTATCAGCTTTAAGTACTAAATCTATCTAACTATATCCCAGCTAAGGTATCTTTTTTGGAAGGTACGTGATCCAGTTCTAAAGAACATTCTTTTTAAAAGTAATTTAGCACAGCACTCTTTTTCTGTACAGGGCTATTTTCTAATTATTCTCTCAGAAATGAAGTATACATCAGGATACTGAGGCAAACAGCTGTTACTTCCGTGCCACTTCTATAGACACATCCTATAAATAGCAGACTATATATAAATGTGAAGTTACTCAACGAGGTTTATATTCTACCATCTCTCCAAGTGTTCTAAAATGTATGTCCTGGAAACAGGCTGTTCAATGAGAAAACTGTCTCCTTTGAAAGCATTGTGACAGAACCACTTATTTGCAGTATCCACTCTGACTAGTCAAGTATAGCCAAGGGAAATTTAGGCATGTTGAAGTATTCTTCCTCAAAATTAATGAACTACATTAACTTCTTCGGAATTGTTCAGTTACATGCATAAATGTTTACATTAACAACATTAAACTTCTTTTCGAATAAAGCTACAAGTGTAACATAGAAAACTGGGTTCCTGCCAAAAGGAAAAAAGCTGATATTTGATTCAGATGGTTTTGGTGGGGCTCTTTGGAAGAAGAGAGGAGAAGGTAGGTGAAAGAAAGGTTCAGAGAAAAGCAAAACATCTAAATAGCAAAACCATTTTCACGAGCACAGAATCTCCTTTTTTGCTGGCCTAAACAACAGCGACAAAGTCCAGACACAGTTGGCTGTAAAGAGGGCACACTAAAGCTTTAGTATATATAAAGCACTAAAAGCATTGTCCTTGAAGGTATTATTTTTCTGTAAGAATAAATTCATTTTTATCACTATAGTTTTGATTTAATGATCTTTTTTCTCTGTCTTACTGCCCTGTAAGTTCAATTTAAGTTTTCCCTAAGAATTCATAACTGAATAATTTTGTCATATACAACATAAAAAGTATTTTGATATGATTTTGTTTAATACTATAAAAATCAAGATGAGTACGTATGGCTTACTGAGACATCCTGTGCACTGTTGAAATTTTAGGATTAGTTCTGAAGCTTTCATAAAAATGTTTTACTTCTCTAATCATTAAGCAACTATATGACCACAAAGATAGGCTTAGGAAAGACAATTAGAATATTATTCTGTTTTAGCTGAGAATTAAAAGTCTACAACAACGCAATTTTTCAGATTTTTTGGAAAGCAGAAACCTGGTATTAAACATTTAAGAGGTCCATAACTATTTTTCCAAATGCACTGTAAATGTCTTTATGATGGTGCATACATATAACCTGATATTTTTTTTCTTTAAATTAAAGAGTTCAAGTCTGAAACAGTAAAGAGAGATGACCACATTTATCAGAGATGCTGGGTGTAGGACTTAATTAGGTGCTAATTAGAGACTGAACAGAGCTCTGAAGGGATCTGACCTCTCCAGAAGGACACACACTCCATGCACAGCACATCCACAGCCACACTTACGTATTCCCCGTAGGTCTCCTGTGCCGGGGGCGGTGGCAGGGGTCGGTACCCGGCCGGGGGAGGAACTCCTCGTGCTCTGGGTGCCAGAAGTCCCCGGCTCCGGCTGACTGGTCCTCTGCTGGGAGGGACACCCCTGGGAGCTGGTGCCCCTCTGGGCACTCCTGCTGGTGGTGGAGGCACTCCCCCACGGCCCCTGTGAACACACGGATCACTCACCATTAAACACTGTACCCAGGGCCTCCCTTCCAACACCTCCCTCCCCCACATCATGACAGTTTGCATTGCTACAGCCAGGAAAAGTCTGAAAGAGATTTGATCATTTCTCTGCAGGCTTAAATCCGATGACTCGCATTATGCAAAAAATGCTGGAAGATACAAACTAGACAAGGGATTGAGTGATGAACCTTGCGCTGAGTTGAGTCATTCTCACATTCGCAGACACACCCAAAACAATCTGCTGGAATCAGTCAACTTCACTAGAATTTGACTTCTAGTACACGAAAGCACAAGCACAGGATAACAGCTCCATTTGAAGGTGTCAGGCTATATCGTACTCAAACCCTGCACAGAGCAATCAGCTGCCACTCCCTCCTGATCCCGAGAAAGCTTCTGAACACAAACCGAAAATCACACTGGGTGTGACATACTGAGTAGGTCACAAAAAATACCTTTTCTTCTGCTTCTGAAGAGACTTCCATCTGTTTCAGGAAACATCCAAATGTAACAAAACGTGCAGGGTGATTATAGGATATAACCTGATGTCCTATGTGTATTTAAGAATACTAAACAATATATTTGGTCTGAAAATTCTAAAAGCATGATAAACACTAACTTGCATTCCACTACTTTGGACACTTAACATATGGATGAAAAATATGAGACTTCAGTTCAACCAGTTTTCAAAAAACATTTGATCCATTTAGAGATGGCTTTTCCTCCTGCCTCCCTGTAGTAAAGGGAGAGACTTAGAGGGACAATCTGTGAGAAATTTGCATCATTTACTCTCTTAAACAGGACATCTAAAACATTGCTAACAGACATCTCCTTTTTAAAGGAGATAATTTCAACCCATGAATGATAATTGAGTCTGAGTGACTGCTGTAGGCAAATAGAATTGTTCCAAATAAGTCAGACCCTTATCATACACTCTAACAGATACATAGAAGGAAACAAGGCCCAGCTCTTACCCAATCTTTCCACCTATCAAGCCATTATCTAATTAATCTCAAGAACAATAATTGAGTAAAGATACTCTGCCCTGATTTCAGTAGAAATTTCCAACTTGAACACTATTATAAAGATCCAGATTTGGCCTTATGATTTCCTATCCCATTTCATACAAGTTGTATAATTTCACACCAATAAACGAATCAGAAAACAAGGCAATCATTTTACAACAAGTAAGTAGTATTTCATAAACTGCACCACTGAATGAGGAATGCAAACAATGTAAAGATACAACCAGGATACATTTTATTAATTTTAATTACTGATCAAAACACAGTTACAAAGTATTTCAAATAAGCCTAGAGAGCAAGTGCTTTAAAACAGTGCTTATTACTTGGTTTTGGCTAATTTGTAGAATGCCTCCTCAGGACAGGGTACCAGCTGCTTATTTGACATCATTGCAGTGGGGGCAGGGGTGAGCAGTGAAGTTTCCAGACACAGCCTGCTGAAGTAATATAAAGAAATAGCAAATGTGATACTTTCCAAGAGAAGCCAAAGAAAGGGAAATTAATCTAGTGGCATAGATGATACTCAATTCCAGGTAAAAGAAGAAAAGGGTCAATAAAAAGATTCAAGAATCACTAGTCATAATCATGACAGCATCCTTCAGGCAGGGTGCAAGTGAAAGCAGGAAATGGGACATGCTGAAAAAAACACAGAAAAACATTTCAGGGAAGAAAAAGGTACAGTTTTTCAAGCTTGCATAGATTTATTCTTGGGAAGTAATTAGAAAACCAGATCCATGTGATGAGCTCTTTTCTGCATTTCAAGAAACAGTTAACAGGATTTGAATGGTGATGGGTGGGAAATAATATTTCTCTTACATTATGAGATCATTCATGATCTTAGCTTTTCATAACTTTGTTCATTCCTGCTACAGGAACTCTTAATCTGAGATGTATGGGTCTCATGCTTACTACACCAGGATGGAGGAGATTGGAAAGGCAGAGAGATGGAAAATCCAGGGACAAGAGAGTTCAATCACCACCATACAGACTTGTGTTGTATCAGGTTAGGATGCTGAAAGTTTTAGAACCTGTCTAATTATTATTTCTTTAAGCAGTTATAAGGGAACTGAAGAAACTTGATTTACAATGAACAGACTCAAAATATTGAGGAACCACTTGAACAGGAACCTTCACCCACATTTGCAAAAACAACGTATTTGTTCAAGTACTGCTTTATTTGAAAAGGGCAGCTGCACAAATTATGTTTAAGAATGCTTAGAAGAGTTAAATGTACATACATGATATAGGAAGACAAAGTCTGTGGGAAGTCAGAGCAAACACACAACAATTATCAAAAAAGAAAAAGCTTGAGAAAGGGCTGTAGGAGCTCAGAAAGGCTAGAAGAGGTTTTAAAAGATGTATCACTTGAAAGGCTGAACCCAACTCTAAACTCAAAGAAGAAAGCTAATAAAACAAAATACTCAGAAAAGCAGGTCCAAGAAAACTGAAGAACTCCAATCCTCCCAGAATCAGGAAAGCTCCCAGAGTGAGCCTCAATCACCAGGGCAGACCAATTTGTATACATGAATGTCTACATGTACTTTAAATTTTTTGCTACACAATCAATAAAGAATGAACAAGTTTCTCATTGTAGAGCTGTTCTTACAGTAATCCACTGGATAGTGCTGCCAATGCTTTGGAGACAAATTAAAGAACAAAAGGAACAAATAAAAGTACGTGCACTATTTTCCTATGAACTGCAACAGAGGTTCAGATGCTTACTCTAATCTGTAGCTGAATCCCAACCTGAATGTTTTAGAAAAGAAAATAGCTAGAAAAATTCAACTTACAGGAGGGGACACTTGGGAGTTAATACATACACAGATACAAATTTATATATCCTACCATTACACAAACTAACAGGTTCTGCACTATGACTGCCTACAGAACATCCAGAATTAAGACTAGCCCAGATGTCAGCACACCAAAAAATACAATTTTATAAAATATAAGAGTACACACAAAACTTTGCTTCTCAACTGTGTCCATTCACAGACTTATTTCCTAAGTCAGCTTCTTTCCTAATTAAAAAAATCCCAAGCATAAAGTAACTGGAAGTGCATCAGAAACTGTTGAAGATATTGAGCAGTCTAGAACCATTCACATAGCAGGAACAATTCATTAGATTAAGGAACTTCATATTACAAATGACAACTGAGGCTTATCTGATGGATACAACAGAAACATCAGAGTAATGGAGAAGGCTGAGGTGTGCCCTCAGCACAATCTACACCTTCCTCAAGGGGAGCAGTGGAACAGGAGGGGCTGGGCTCCTCCTTGGTGACCAGAAACAGGACCAAACAAAACTGAATGAAGTTGATTCTGAAATTTTGTTATTTCACTTTCCAGGGCTTTCCATCTCTGAATCAATTGCTTTTGAGGGGTATCCATCTGCTTCCAAAGCCTCTGAAGAAACTGCATAGAGGGTCTGTTCTCTACCCTTTCTCTTCCACAACTATCTCACCTGTAAATTGAAGAATCTTTGTGTAACCGCTAGTAATTAGAAACATTCTTCTACATATTTTATCCCAGCTCTGTTTTACCACATTCAGACATACCTTAGCATCAAATCAAACTTCTCATGGCTCCTAGACCACTTTCACTGCTTGCTTCATTGCCCAAGGATATCCTTCTGCAGCCCAAATTTTAGGTGCCACCAACTCTCCTTGTCTTGCTAACAGACTGCTGATTAGTTTTATTTTCTTTATAAAACCTCTATAACAAGTTAGACATTATCAGAGATGGTTTGTTAGCCCATTAACAGCTTTGACTACCAGTTCATATTCTAAAACACCAGAAAAGTGTTTCTTTGTCATTATTTTCCCTTCTCTCTACCATGGTGTCACCTCTGTCCTTGTCAGAAATCTTTTATATGTCCTCAATAAGAACCCCTTGTGAGTAAGAACCCATAAAAACTTTCAGTGCTGAATCCATTCATCCAGGCTGATGGGGTGCACAAATAAGCACTGAACCTGCCACATATCCATCACCAAATTTTTGAGTACTTTAAATGTGTTAATACTCTGGAACAGCGTTAAAGTGTCTTATTTTCAGAAAAGGTGAATTAAAAAGGGTCTTGCCAGTAACCCCTCAGAGTATGACACTGCAGTACATGAGTACTGGAGCATCACAGGGGACACTAGTGTTTGATTTTCCTTTTGCCATGTTTTTGAGAAAAACTCTAAGTACCTATTAACTGCAATTTCTATCAAACACACACTACTACATTATTGGCAGTAAATACACTCAGTAAATCCTACCTCCTAGCCAGGTGCTGTTATTGTCACTTCCAGACAGGCTTCAGTAACAACATGATCATCTATGCACTTGGGTCCATTGTGCCCTGCTCTCAGAGAAACATTCTATTACCAGATTATTATTGCTTCAAGAAAATTTGAAATATTTGTTTCATCGTTATAATCACTTTGGGTTTGATTTTCCTGAGTTTACTGATCTGGCAGTGGTGAATCCAGTGAAGGAAGTTAACCCTTCCCCATTAAACACACAAGTAATTTAGATTGTTAAATTCTGAATAATTTTACTCCCAAAGTTGGGTAATTATCTGTGGGCTGTGCATTAAAAAAAGGCTTTTAAATCTGTGTCGTGGACTAGACTAAGTAAAGCAAATCACAGTAACTCAGTATCTTTTATTTCACTACAAAATGGGAGGAATGATCTAATTTAATTCACATACCACATCATCCCTTGAAGATACTGTCATGAAAGCTGTTTTTGTTGGAATCTAACTCTCCTCTCATGACATTATTTCATTACTTATACTTGCAATTCAGTGTATGAGTAAGAAGAAAACACAAAATGAAGCACGATTTCTATAAAACTATAAACACACTAGAGAAGGGGAGAAAAAGTCTCTAACAAAAGTGTCAGAAGGTGCTAAGGTGGTTTGTAAACACTGTGGAGTAACGATAGAAGATGACTGATGTCTAAAAGCATGCAAAGTCTACCTTACTGTGTCCACTTACAGTATCAATAAAGTACTGAATTTTGTGATTAACATCTTTGTTTGAATCCAGAATTGATTGTGTGCAAAAACATTCTCAAGAAAATCTAATACCACTTAGAACTACGCTACACAGTGTTAGATTCAATTTTATTTCTGAATGTTCGAAGGAATTCACAAGTACCAATCTAATCATTGATTCTCACTGAAATAGTATTTTACCAACTTAGATAACTTAGATACTTCCTCTTTGGCCTTTGTTAGCAATAATATTTGACATTTTACTTTCTAGTAGTTCCACAGTGCTTCTACGATTTATTTCCAGCAAACTAAGTTTCAAACTAAGTTTATTTCCAGCACTGTCCTTGACCACAGTAGCAGGGACAGCATCTTACACTCATCGCCAGATGCCCTCAGCAAAAGCCACTTTGATAATTTCATTTATCACTTTCTCTGCTCTAGAACCACAGTGATTTTTATTTCAAGTTCAGCCTATCACTGGATGCTTGAGTTAGGAAAATTATGCTGATAATGAAATCACAACTAGAGTCAGTTCACAGCTTTCCTTCACTTTCAGTGAAACAAAAATTGTAACAGTTTATAGTATGAAGATCCTTTTCACTATCTCCCCCCCGAAACACTAAATGGGAGAATACCTTTAAATTAAAAATCCTCACAAAATTTAGGACCAGTTCTTGAACACTATATTATTCAATGAGGAAACACTTTGAATTCTTTAATTTTAGCTTCTATCATTCTATGAATCTGCAGGGATTTACACTGCTCAATAAATAGACCAAACAAATTTAGCTACCAGATGTTGATATATTAGCTTCATTTGAGCACAGCCAGCTACATTCAATGTTCCTCAAACAGTAAATATTTTTATTTTATATTAGACATCTGAAAAATAACAGGCTTTGTATTTCGGTGCTGGCATTTTAAAATAATAAACCAGTGACATCCAGATACAACTCAGAACTCAGATTCCTGACTTTTCATCCTTTTTGGAAAAAAAAAAAAAGTCACCACTGAGTTAACACTCATACACAAGTTTTTTTTTTTATTTATATTTTAGAACAGTAATACCTATGTTCACGTTTCAATTCCGTGAAAAATGGGAGACCACAAAACTAAAACAAAACACAGTGAACATAAATAATATTTGCCTTTGGCCTAGATCCTTTTGCTACAGAATCTTTTGCACTTCACTACCTACAAGTTCTCAAGAAGTTATTCTTAAAAAAAACCCAAACAAACCAGGTCATTCCAGGCATGGCAGGAAAGCAGCTGGAAGCTGTGAATACACTGCAGCAGTGATCCACATCAGCTCATCTTACTTCTAACACATAAGGCAGCAAGTTCTAACTCACAACTTCTGTAGCAGTTTTATTTTTCCCCAGACAGAGTGACAGTCATTCAACCATTAGGATCCCAGCCATGCATAGACTGAAATATGAATAATAAATGGGAAAAGTAAAAAAACCCTCCACACCCTCATGAAAGCATAAACCAGCAATCTGCCATTTCTTTAATGAGACTATTGTTTTCAAATAAAATCTCTTAATCTGGGCTGTGAACTCAGCCAGCTCTATCTTATTGCAGCCTTTCAATAACTAAGTGGAGCTGCTTATAAGAAAAAGAGAGTAATTTTATCAGGGTCTGTCCTGATAGGAGGGCAAGGGACAACAGCTTTCAGTTGAAGAGGGAAGGCTGAGATTGGACATAAGGCAGGAATTTATGGGAGGGTGGTGAGACAACACTGAACAGGTTGCCCAGAGAAGTTGGAGATGCCCCATTCCTGGCAGTGTTCAAGGCCAGGGTGGGACTTTGAACAATCTGGTTCTAGAGGAAGGTGTCCTGCCCATGGCAGAAGGTGAAATGAGATGGTCTTTAAAGGTTCCTTCCAACCCAAACCATTCTGTGATTCTAGTACTGATTTCTAGCCATAAGTGACATGAAATGGTTCCCCCCATTGCAACTCCAAGGTATCAAGAAACTTTTAGCCAAATTCTTAGATTTATTTTTATCACCCTCTAGATTTTCACTTCTCTAAAACATCTTAGCTGGAGTCACAATTGAGTGATCCTTGAATCTTATTTTTATTCTTAAAACAGCATGAAATTTTAGAGAGAAAATGATGCTTTAGTTGCAAAATCTCCTCAGAGGTATACAATAATATGTATAGAGTCACAGAAAGGCTTAGGTTGGAAGGGACCTTAAAGATCATCAAATTCCAACTCAGCTGCCATGGGCAAGGTCACCTTCACTAGAATGTTAACATATGTGTATTTTAAGTCTTCAGTTAATCAGAAATGAAAATCCACATTTTGGTTGCTATAGTTAATAATGCACAGATTCAGTACAGGAATACAAATGCAGTAAAGAAACACTGATTCCTAAGGAGTTGCATTTTCTAGCTTCTCACCTTAACAGCATCCACATTAAACACCACGGATCCTCTAAGCTTGCTATCACAAAAAATTAAAAAGCAACTGATATGATCATTTTATACAGTTGCCTCCAAAAAAGAATTTAAGATCATCATAAAAACACAGTAATAAAACCAGACTTTCACCACTTGTCCTTCCTGTTGTATAGAAGAGAAGTTATGTCAAAATAGTTTTAAGTGCTCAGCATGAACACTACAGAAAACAGAAGTGCTGTGATTACATCTGAAGGTCATCTTCAATGGTACTAGGGACAAAAACTGGGTGCAAGGTGGGGGAAAAAGAAATAGGTACAGGAAGCAGCAGTACCCTCCAAGATCAATGATGAGAAAAGAACTTTCCTGAATGTAAAGCTTGCAACACACACACAGAGCTCTTCCAGAGCAAATTCCATCCAGTCACCCACAAAACCTCACTTGGCTCTAGACTGATAAAGCGTTAGTCAAGAAAATCTGGAACAATCCAGAAAAAAAGAATAAAGAGTTGCCATACCACAACCATTAGGAAATTACTTACCACACACAGGAATGCCTGCAAACAAACTAGAATTTTTGTATGCAAACATAAATGTACTGTTTTCTACAAAATAAAATTGTTATGGAGCTAAAACCAGATTAGATAAAATGAATTATATCCAGTTCCCACGTCTGATAAGGAGCAAAAACCACGTAAATTAGTACTTTTTTTTCTTAAACTAAAACTATTCAGGAGTAACAAAGGTTTCAAAAGTGGGAACTTAGACACACTCAACAGGATGTTTCATGTATCAAGGCTGGTATCATAAAACCATTCTGCAGATTACAAAGAAAGGTTAGGATCAAGGTTTTAGACTTCGCTTTTACAAGTCTTCTGAGGCTCTGCTTCAGGCTTCTCCTGGATATCTCAGGGATGCTGCCTATTGAAACTGTTTTATCCAACACTGAGACAAAGCCTTTAAAGCTTTGCTTCAACAGAAGTATTATCCACTGAAATCCATTTCTGCTAAAAAAGAATCAGAGCATTATAACTGAGTTTGAGATCTTCAGCTCAATGGCTGTAGAATCTCAGTAGCAAGAGAACTGAATTTCACTTAAGGAATATGCTAACAGAGCACTTCAATTTGAGAGAAAAAAGTCTTGGAGTTTAAGACAAGCCTTGAAATAAGGACAAGTCAAACAGACACCCTTTCACTTTCCTTTAGACTACACACTGAATGACGACAAAAACTCAACCTTTTACTGTCATCCCCAAATCAAATGCTAATAACATTTAAATTTACCCTGAAGACACTTCAGTACTTGGAGACCAACTATGCAGGACTCTGTGAGCTGTGTAACAGTAAATCTCTTGCATAAAATGCAGATTTGAAAAAATAACTTACCAAAATCCAGAGGACAAAACTAGTGATGTTAGAAATGTTGTACTCTAAAAATCTGTTTATGTATGCACATACCTGGTATTAACAGTGTAAATTAGTTATCAAGCTTTGGTGATAGAATATGACCAAACAGTATCTTCTGTATCTCAGAAATATTAGCTGAAGGACATGGAAAATGAAAAAAAACTTGAAATAGTACTGTAGATATATCTGTAGTGAGCATCTGTAGCAGAATCATTACAGGCATCTGTGGCAAAGTTACAAACAGCTATTTAAAAATCAAAATAACATTTGCAAAAAAAAAAATCTCCAAAATCAAATGAGGTCTCCAATTTGAAAGAACTCTTGTATGGCTGATTACAGTGCCAAAGGGTGAACCTTGGTATGTAATTAACACTACTCAGAACATTAAAAATCAAGAAAAGCAGAATATATATATATATATATATATTTCCACAGTATTACAAAATACAAGAACAACAATTTCATGATTGAGAGAAGTTTTTTCTCACACGACACAACCCACACTAAGAATAATTTCTGTAAATTAAGATTCACTCTGCATTGCATTTGAATTGTTGTCAGGATACATATAAGTAAGCAGATCTATACAAATGGATTATTTCCTTAGTGCTGCTTCTTCTAACATGCATCTGAGGTAAAATGCTTCAGAGTATTATTCAGAAATTAGTTTACAAGTTGAAACGCAAGTTTCAAGTTGCATTAACAAGAACTGTAGGCACAACAGAAGAAAAGATTACTACAGTAAGCAGTTACACTTAGGTGCTGCAGCCACAATCCCTGTACTCTGTAACATAAACAATTATGAACTTTATTTAGGTTTTGTTTCCACACTTCAGAACTTGAAGGAGTTGAAACTGTCATCTCAGTACTGCAATGAAGATGGGGGATGCTAAAGTAAAAATAAAACATCTCCTGTGACAAAGAAAAACAGTAAAAGCAGTAGACTTTGCCTACTCCCAAATCAAACAAAAGCCACTCTTCACAAAGTAAGTGCCATTCAGAGAAGAAAATCCAAATTCTACCTCCAGAGCCCTTCCGCATCATTTCATCATGACTATGAAAACTTACCAGCATCATAAAATAGGAAAACCATACTGTGTGTAAGTTGGAGATACTGCCTGAAATTCATGTCAATCGAGGTAAGACAGATTTACCAGTTTTGCAAAGCTGTGAACTCCACAGGACCCAAACACAGACTGCACCTCAGGGGCAACTCAAGGCTAGAAATAAAGTTGCTCACAGTAGGACTGTACATCTCCCAGGCTGTGCACTGCTTCATTACAAAGGCAGCATTCAAGTTCCATACACTATTGTTAACTCAGTGCAAATGAACCAAACTTCCATCAATAAATGAAGCTTGTTTCCCCCATCATTTGCTCTTCTTTTGGGAATTTTTCATATATTTTGCTGTTGTACTTGCGGGGAAATTGTGCTTGAAGGGAGAAGCTTGAAATATGCACATTCAAATGAAATTCCATGTACCTGGACAAAGCAGGAACAGGTACTCCTCTTGCTCGAATTGATGCTTTTCCACGAACAACTGGAACTTCTGCACTTTCTGAGCCACCATTTAAATATGTTAATTCTTGAAGCTGTGCCTGTCTGATTTCATCATTGTAGTCCTAAAACAAGGGGGAGGCAGAGTGAGAAAAAATATCAAATTGTTTATCCAGCATTCTCAGCAAACACTGCTCCTGAAAGTTTCCTCTTAAAAAGCTGAACATTCCACTGAAAAAGTTTAATATGCGTAATAAGATAGGAATAATATTCAGTCCAAACATTATTAAAGAATTCTACATAATAACTGCCGTTTTTGCTCAGGCATGTTTTTCTTTCGCTTTACACATTATTTTTATGTAGTTTTACTAATTAAAATGGCAATATTAAAATGCTGCAGAGATAGGAGGAAACCAGAAAACAGAAAAAACAAGATTCCGTATGCTGAACTGAGATCCAGTTTGTAGTTCCAGCTGTAGAATGACTGTGTATTAAAAGAAGGAAAAGAGGAGAGAGAGAGAGAGAGAGTTGAAAAAGAGTGAAGAATAAACACACTGTTGAAAGCAGCATATGAAAATGAAGGAATAGATTAGGAATCTGCACTTCTAAAGTCAGGGGTTATAGAATAAACACAGGAATTCATCCAATACACACATGCACTGTTATCTAATAAGAGCTCAAAAAATTAAATTCTATAATATGCAATGGTAAAAATGCCAAGGATATATGGCTTACTTCTGTCTGCACAAATCCTCTACTCTCAAGGTCTAGCAAAAAGAAAGCTCAGGTTTTTATACACAGAATTAATATGGTGCTTCTCAAGCACAGTTTTCAGGGACCTTGAGTCAACCTCCGAAACAAGCAGAGCACACACGAATAAAACAGACCCAGCACTGAACTCTTGAGATGCAAGTATTTTTCTATCATTTCTCCTTCACTTAAAGTGAGCCAAGCAGAATGCAGCCATAAAGGTGAATTAAAGATAACTATTTTACCCAAGGTGCATACAAACTGAGTATCAAAACATTTATAGGTGCTCCCATAGGAACAAAGGGATACTTCTGATACAAGAGGTCTTCTGCAAATCCTCCCATTTCAAGAAGGAAGGTTTGTTTTAACACCACCCATTTTACAATTCAATGACAAAACAAAGAATCTGCATCTCACTGCAAATCTGAGTTTATTACATTTATTCACTAGACAGGGACCAAAAGATTGTAAGGCAGTCTCACAGACTTTGAAACATAACCCTGCATTGAAAGGAGATTAAAACTTCCATGAATTCAAATATCTCAATTATCCTTGAAACAGTCTGCATCTCCTAGACTTCTATAAATGGAAGTAAAAAAGTTTTCCTTTACATGCCATTGCTGAAGAAACTTACTGGTGTTAAAAGAAGCACCATAAAAGCATTTTGTCCAAACTGCCTTAAATAGGTTCTGAAATTTAACTCCAAACTGCCCACCTGAGATCATCCTCTATTTAGCAGCAGAAACTAAACAGCAAATACAAAAAAGGTCTAGAAGACTGAAATAACTGTTTCAAATGGCATAATTGAAGCTTTTGAGAGACAGATTCCATTACTGAATGGCCAGGACCCAATACATAGCCAATCAATCACAGGGAGTAGACTAAAAACAGGGAACTGAACACTATTCTGGCCAGCTACTGTACAGAAGGCCACTTTATATTTTTTATTTGTTGCTAGATCAGAACTGGCTACAAATGCAAAATTCTATGTACGGTACAGAACTTTAATCTTGACACAAAATGTCAAGAAACTGTACCACCAACATACAATATCAAAGTTCTGACAGCCTGTATCAGATGCCCTTTATAATTTCTTCACAAAAACATCTTTTTCAGAACTGAGCCCCTGGAAAAACACCTTTGATCATTTTATACTCAGTTCATTTAATTCCTTAGCAAAGATGTGCTCGGGTCGCCACTGTGTGCGTTGGGTCCCTTTTCTTTTCTCCCTGATGCTTTCTCACTTTCCTGCAGCACATTACCAGACACAGCAGCAGCCTCAGGTCACAGACAAAGGCTCCAGTGTGCACAGCACAGAACACACGGCCCTTATCACACACGCCAGAGGCAGCAGGAGGATGCAGAGTGAAGGGGCAGTACAAGGCAGCCACGATAAGCTGCAGTGTTAATCCATTAGACTCTGAAATGGATTCCTCAATTAAAAGTAGCAGATGGTCAATTTATGAATACTCACTGCTGGAAACAGCACACTTCAAGTCAAATTAAGCAGACAATCTTTTCCCGACCTAGAAGATGGACATGGAAACCCTTTAGACTGCATCCCTCCTCTGAATAGCTTAGGCAGTGGCAGCACTTGAATTTCAGTCAAATGCTGCTGCTGAAATTCCAACTCAACAGGTGTACTCATTTTATGAATAGATTGCCTACTCTAACTACAGTCTTATCCAAACATGGAGAGTGCATTTACATCAAAATCCATGCAAGAGATTTTCATCCCACAAGTCCCCATACTTACATAATCTAACTAAACATTCTTTAAAATTTTATCTATGATTTTCACCCAGCCAGATCAACTCACTGGCAGCAGTTCTTCTTGGGATCACTCTAGCTTAAGACTTTATTTCAATTTATCACTCAAAGTTATTAGCAAAGCTATTTATTTATATCATGTTAGGACCGATCCCTATAAAACCCTGTGCAGCTCTGCAAAGAACTCAAGTAGATCTTTATCCTGACAGTGAGCAATCAGTAATTACCAGGTTTCCAACCACCCTTTTATACCTTAAGTTATTTGCCAACTGACTTAAGGAAAAATCTGCAAGAGCTTCCAAAGGCCACCGAGCTCTTCAAAATGTCATTAAATGCTATTTCATCACCACATCTTACAAACCAAATATGCAGAAGGTAAGACAGGCTACAGGAAAAGGTGGTGAATTCTGCTCACATTGTCATATAACTGGTATAGATTGTTCTCTCAAAGACACTTCTATACTTTGCTCTAAAGACAAGGAAAACAAGAAACTCTGGTAACCAATGGCAAAGGGTAATTAGTGCTGTATCTGTCAGAAGACAAATGACTGCCACTACTCAAAAATTAAGTAAAATAGACTAAGTTCTAAAGGCTAAAACTGCCATAACCATAGAACGGTTTGGGATGGAAGGGCCTTTAACACCATCTCATTGCAACTCTCCTGCCATGGGCAGGGATACCTTCCACTAGACCAGGTTGCTCAGGGCCCCATCCAGCCTGGCCTTGAAACCATGGTATAATAAAACAACCAGGGGCAGGTGAGATTGAAAGTAACTGGCTTTTTGACCTGACAGAAGTAATTCTGAGATAATTAATATCAAACACAGCACCCACCAATCTAATACTCATACAGAGCACTGACCAGAGAGTCTGGCCAGAATAAAGGGACTGGCTAATTTAAAGGAAGACAAAAGAATACACTTAAAGTCAGAAGCCACAATTCTAACTGCAGAAGAAAGATAAGACTCAAGACAACCTAAGCACAGCCAGAAATACCCTCTAAATCAGTTTTTATGTTATGGGTTGAGTAATGCCAATATTTTAAATGAAATTACACCACTGCAGCTGCTTGAGGTTAAACTTCAATGCAAGGATGCTTGCCCATGGAGCTGAATATCCAGTAAAAGCAGCTGAGGCATTTTTGCTATAGTCAGCTACCACAAGAACATTCTATATTCTGCATTCTAGCATCAAATGTGATGTTATGTTCAGCACTGATCTGAAAAATGAACAATAACCATATTCATAAACTAGGTTCAGCATCTAAAACTGTAGGAAGGCATAGTTACCTCACATTGTAAGGAGAATGCAAATTATGATCATAATCATATATACTCATAGCAGGACATCTTCCCTGAAATAAAACAAGTAATTTCCTAAGAAAGCCACAACAGACCTTGCAGAAAATAAAAACCAAGTTACATTTGCAGCAGTGAGACAAACAGTAGTTGTAGAGCAGAAAAAAGCGGCTCCTTATTCCTTCAGTGGCTGCTGCAAGGGGGGGCAGGCGAAAGAGATTAAGGCATTTAGAGCAATTCTGATAAGATTACATTTGAAAAGCCAAAGGGAAATTAAGACAGCATTGGCTTGATCCCACAGTTCAGAAAAGATTATGTAGCATCAGTTCAGCTCAGTGTAATAAAGATGCAATGGAAAGATGCAAGATGGAAAAGTGTATAACCACCAGTCAATGGAATTGCTCATTATCAGTCTGTAATTCTACTGGCTTAACACACTAATGACCAGGTTTTGATAAGCTTACTTCATTTATGGCAACATTAGGGAAATCATGCTCAAAGAAAAATAAGAACTCTGATAGAGGGGTCAAACACTTCCTTCCTTCCAGCATGTGCAAGAAGCATTTATCGAATTGAACATATTTCCATCTAAAAAAAAGGCAGCTGTTTGCTATCTGGAACAGTCGAGAACTTAATTCTCCCTTATCTCCTCCACAACATTAAATCATTAATCGTGTAAACACAGTGACCTCTGACATTAGGACAGTCCAACATTCCTACAAATATTCTGTTGAGTATCCCCCATCTGATCAGTTAGGCTGTCTGAACAGCAGTATGCTCATTCACTTCTTTTCATATGCATCAAGAAAAAAGCCATTTGGAACCTCCGGACACATTTATGTGATGCTTGATTTTTTTATGAGAACATAATGCCCAGGACATCTTTGTTTTTAAACTGTCCTAAAGTGCATCTACATTGGGATTATTTCACAACAGCACATATTTCTAATGAACCCCCTGACAACTGTCATTTATCATGCTTTGGTTCATGCCATGGTGCAGTATTGGGGCACGTGAACTCGTTTTATTCAGACAAAAACAGGTCAGAAGAAACAAGGAGCACACAGCTCCAGTCACCTGGAGATGTAGTTTCATAAAACACCCTGAGTTGGAAGGGACCCACAGGGATCATTTAGGTCCAAACCCTGGCCCTGCACAGGACACCCCTAGAATCCCACCATGTGCCTGCGAGTGTTGTCCATTTCTTGAACTCTGTCAGGCTTGGTGCTGTGACCATTTACCTGGGGAGCCTCTTCTGGTGCCCTGCCACTCTCTGGGTGGTTTCATCGATGTGGACTAGGTTTGGTACCAACTATAATTCCCAAAACACATACAGGAGCACTGTCATGTCATCAGCACCAACTGCAAGAGACATCCCCAGCTGGTCCCCAGTACAGCCAGTCAGACACTTCCAAGCTGCTGTCACTCAGATATATGCCTCAGGAAACTTTCTTCACCCAGGTCCCCACACTTCCCAGATCTGACACAGAGTAACACCTGGGTAACATTTTCAGCAGTAAAAATAAACAAATCAATGCACCTTGAGAATGCTCTGTTTTCTATACTCATTCCTTTGATCACCAATAAAGACTGAAGAAATGTTCACTCAAGAGCTAAACAGTTGGAAACTTCACACACAGAAACATCACCTGAAGTGCCCCAGAGCTTCCTAAGAGAGGTTGGATTGTTTCAAGTAGTTTAATAAGCAGTAAGGCCGGCTCTTACACGAGGAGCAGATAAAGTTTTCTACAGAAGATATTAGAAACCCATTAACTAGAAATACCCCAAACCTGGAGTACAAAACCGTACTGGAAACCAAATGTCACTTCATATATCGATACAATGGAAGCCGAAGTATACATCAGAAGACAAGAATAGTTCATATATTGTGATAAAAGTAAAGATACAAGATGAACCTGTATTGATTCTCAGCACTCAACACTAAACCAGGATTACAGGTGATAGAAATACTACAACTTCAAATGTATTAATTCTTAAACAGAAGTGATGCTTCATGTGCACCAAGAAAACAGAAAAGGCACACATTTTACAGATTTTTACAATTATTTGTAGCCTGTGATACTTTGCATATGACTAGTTAAGCAAGAATAAGTTTCTCTTCTACTGTAGTTCAGATCATGAGATTTGTGTGGACAGTTATAGATTCACCCAGTAACTGCCTGTATCAAAATGCAAAGTATTTCACAATCATCATTTCTTTCAGAAAGGAAATTAAGCAACATGATCTGATCAATATTGTGCACTGCTCAGAATCATAGAACAGTTAGGGCTGGAAGGGACCTTAAACATCATTAGTCCCAACCCCCTGCGATGGGCAGGAACACCTTCACTAGACCAGCTTACTTCACTACACCAGTTTTAGAGATAACATTCCTCACTCAAGATTACCAGAATTCTCATTAAAAAAAATACTAACAGGGATGAGGAACTTCTTGATTTCTTCCAATGCATGTCCCATTCTGGCATATGCTTCTGCAGGTGGAGCAAATACTTCAATTAAAACATGCAGGTCATCATTTAGGTGGAAATACTTTGCCTCTCCACTTTTTCTCAACTCTTCCTCCTGGAAGACAAGAAAAAGATTGGTTTTACACATTCTTGTTTTAAGCATTGTAATGCAAGTGTTGAAGTTTCTCCAGAGGAATTTGCAGACACTGTTTACTCATGTTCAGATGTCTGCAACTAAAAAAGTAACATGAAATACGAACCAACAGCTTCTGCTCACATACAGAAACTGTAGCACAGTAGAGCAGGGGGAATGCTTCCAAGAGTTTTCCCAGGTGTACCATTTTCATGAAAAAGACACTCTCTTCTTGAAAGTAAAGTCTACAGAGGACACGTTTGATCTACTATTCCACAAGAGCAAGCTTCTTTTACCAATATTATTTCAATCTTGGTATTACTATGCTGCTTTGATACTTATTTTCTGTTCTCACTGAAGTTTTTATCCAATGAGGGCATCCTTCACAGAACTGTGCCACTTGGACATAAAGTTAACAGCGTATGAGATGAGGGAAGAGAACATTAGCAAGAAGAGCTCACCAGCTGTTTCAGAAGCAAGCTGATCTTTTGTTTTCCTTCACCCAACCCACTTCAATGACTGCAAAGCTGAGTTCAATGTAGTGAAGCAGAGGCCAGTTCTCAAATACTGACATTCACATGCAAAATTTTCACAGACCAAAAGGGCAGCACTTGCTTTTCTCAGGCTGCCCACTGCCTGTGTGTACTTGACAGGTCCAAGGGATGAAACCAGTACTTAGAAATAATTTATTGCTTTATCAGATAACATTAAATCAAATACTTAGCAGTTCTGCTGTCTAAAAAACTAACACTCTCCTGCAGCTTCCTGTTTTTGGCAAGCACCAGGTAAGCACTTCACCCTTTAGATTACTAAAATTGTAAGCTGCAATGATAGCTGAAATCTCCTCCCGAGCACATCCCATAATTACAGGTTGAGGTTTATATGTGACAATCCATTTCTGCTTCTCATGAATAATATTCTTATCAAAATGATTTGTGTTTCACTATGAAGATGTCTAAAATAAAAATCAGTCTAGATCACTGTGAGTGCACCCAGAGCAGGAATATTAAGAGGTCACTCAGCAGGATTAGACTCTGTCAGCAATATCATTACTTTGTGACTACAAATAAGAGATCTTAAAAATAGAAAGCAACTTTATATAAACATCACAGCTCAAATACTTAGTTTTAATAGGAACTGATTTCCCAGTTAAATACTATAAGTACAGTTACTCAAAACATGAGCCACTAGCACTGGAAGCTAGTTGAGTTCCCCATGTACTTTGGTTTTTAGCATATACTTGCACCACACATTTCCTGTTCTTTTCTTCTAAAGACGAAAAAAAAAATCACTCTGCTGTTAGTTTGTGCAGAAAGCAGAGTGCTAAGGAACTTCCTTTCTGTGTTTATCAATTTGGTTGGTAACAGCAATAAACAATAGAAAAGTCACAATTTTCTGTGTAGGACCTGGTAAAAAAGCATTTCAATCACCACTTTTAACAAAACATACAGAATTCTAATGCAGGTTTTAAGATCATACCCATAAGCAAGCTATTAAAGTAATTCTATGCTTTTTTGCTAAGTTCACTTCATCATGAAGACCAATACAAAGCCACAACTTGTTCCCATTCCAGTATCCCCCTTTGACAGCAATTTAGCTCCCATAAAATCCTGTCTTCCATTACTTGACATCTATTGGCTTGGTTTGCCCACTGCATGTAGAATCTTGGCTTGACTGGCCAAAGAGAGACATTGACCAATAATCAATATTAGGATCTCCTATGCTTTTTATTCGTTTCAATTTTTGTTACAAGGTTTGTTCCCCTCCTCAGAAATTTAAGGTAACAAAACTCCACTGACATACTCAGGCCTTACCTTTGTCTTGTCTCTCATAGAACCTTTTCCCAAAATAGACATTTTTGTCAGTGTTTCTTCCTGTAAACGCTTTAGAGAATTACCACGTGGACCCAAAAGTTTTCCCACAAAATTAAACTGTAAGAAAACAAACAAAAAAAAAACCATCAACCTCACTGGATTTTTAATTGCAAATTAATGAACACAACAGGATATTTTTCTGAAACAACTTTTAGTCATAGGTGCAAACGATTAGACCATAGATTAAAAAACGTTAAATACAATCATACAGTACAATTAATAGAATGTCAGAGGCTCCAGCAACACAGAAGTATCTGAACTCAAGGATAACTTGGTGCCCACTACAGGCTGCCAGATCAAGAGGAGCCTGTTGACCAAGTCTTCTTGCCCCAGATATGGGAAGCATCATGCCCAAGGCTTTTGTCCTGCTGAGGGACTCTAACCACCCCAACATCTGTTGGAAAAGTGGCAAGGCAAGCCACAGGCAGCCCTGGAGACTCCTGAAATGCATGTGGGATAACTTCCTGACCCAGGTAATAGACAGACCTACCAGAGGGGAGGGTTACGGAATCTGATGGTCACCAATACAAATGAGCTCACTGGGGACAAGATTGGAGGCAGTGATCAAGGTAAGGAGGGAACTTGGGCTCCTGAACTTTTGAAAGCAGGCTTCCAGGTCTTTGGGAAGCCAGTCAGTGGGATCCCCTGGAGACTGCCCTCACAGATGAGGGAATAAAACAGAGCTGGCAGATCTTGAATGAAATCTTCCACTGAACACAAGAGCTAGCAACTCCTAGCAGCAAGAATTCAGGCAAGGAACCAACAAGGCTGAGTAGGGACAGGCTGGTCAAACTAAAGGGCAAGAAACAAATGCACAGACAGTGGAAGCTAAGACAGGCAACCTGGGAAGAGTATAGAGATGAAGTCTGGCTGTGCAGAGCTGGGGTGAGGAAGGTGCAAGTGAAGCCTAAACTGAATCTGACAAAGGACACAGAGTAACAAAAGGAGTAACAGAAAGGGCTTCTCCAGGTGTCCCGACCAGAAAATGAAGGTTAAAAAAGGTGTTACCCTCCACTCCCACCAATAAACCATGATGGAAAACTGGTTACAACAGATAAGGTTGAGGTACTCAACAACTGAAGTGACACAATCATGTTAAAAATACAGTTTTAGGCAGAAATAAAATACAGTGATGCTGAACAGCAAACAGACTTAAGCTTTGTGGCTTCAGATTTATGGAACAGTTTGTAAGGTCTTTGCTTGTCCCTCTACTACAATGTCACTGAAGAGCCAAGAGGGGCTGCACTGATCTCCCGGTTCACCTGGAGTAATTTGAAAGGACTTAACAATGGGGCATGGCAGCCCCAAATCTCTTGCTGCTACATTGAAGTGCTGATAGAACAAAGGCCCAGCTGCACTCACCCTACAGAAAGTCAAGAGAAGCAGCTCATTTCTTTCAGCTTTAGACAAAAAGGAAAGCAAGCATTAAATATCAACTAAATATGAAAATCTAAGTTTATTCCCCTTACTAGTTGCAAGTTCAATTCCCAATATAGACCTGAACAAAACTATTAAGAAGATAGCTTATGGATGACTATAGTCCATAGAACCTATTAAATGAAAGGCCTTGCATGAACCAGACTTTTCTGAAATTATCAGGTCACATCAATAAATTCTCAGGCAAATTCTTTTTATTATTTTTTTTGTCAGAGATATAATTTTCTTTTCATATAGGTCCTAAGATACAGTCAGGAAAAATATTAATTGGAAAGACTGAACAGAAACAGGTAGAAATTTCCCTTACTGAGAATATTCAGGACTCAGGGCCACTTATGGGGTCCTGTGCAATTTAATTTACAATCATTACTTCAACAGAAGGTTGAACATCTGAAGGTGCAGATGTTCTCTAGAGGTTCCTTTTAACTTGGACTTCTGATTTTATTGTTTCTGAAGGTATAATTAAGGAATGCAAACAAATTGAAACAATTCACAACAAATTTGAACTTTGAGAAGTCAACCACTCCTTGTCAAGAATGTCCTTAAAGGAAGCTCATAGTAAAAGTAAAGCTTTCACATAGTGAAACACCACCTCAGTTTTTCAAGCAATACTTAAGATTACTTATGTCTACTTATAATAGCCTTTTAAGATACTAGGAACAAAAATAAACACTCTTTACTGCAGCTGTATTCTTGTAGTGAAAGCCAAGCAGTTTAATGTTGTGTAAATCTAAAACTTGACCTACCAAACTTTAACACCTCCAAAAGTTGTCATCTCTTCAAAACCATGAAATCTCTAGTGCCAAAGCCAGACATTACAACAGCTATACAAGGACTGCACAGATGACATGTTCTAGACACATTTAATGAACATGAAAATGTATTGTCTGTATCCTGAGATCCACTGAACTATTCTTTTCTGGGCACTGAGGCTCCAAATATTTGATTTGACAAGTCTGAAGCACAAGAAACTTGTGTTGCAAGTCTGAAATTCTGCTGATTTAAAAGCACACTACCTCTAGGTGTAGCTTAAAAGCACAAACAAAGGTTAGTAAAAAAATGCAGTCACAAAGCATTTTTGCTCCCTCATAACAAAGCTAAAAGGCTTTGGAACATTTCAGTTGATTATTCCATAAATAAAACCCATTTATGATATTGATGGAATCCTTTCAGTAGAAAACAGATTTACTTTGAACAGGTACTGCATTTTGTTCAAACTATTGGTTTATCTCCCTTTTACATCAAATTGGAAACATCTGATCAAAGGTTTATTTTGACATACTTCATAGATATAGAAACACTCACAGTATCAGTCACCAAGTTACTACTACTACTACTTATACACTGCTTTCAATCAAATAGTAGGACTCAAATATAAAGGAAAAAATCCAGCACACAGTAAAAAAAAAAAAAAATTATTTACAAAATTAGCAAATCCTGTTTATCTGCTAGCGTACCAGAAACAAATAAGCCTGGAAGATCCAGGTTAGCTCTCACAAGTTTCATGGGTGTTTCCCATATTCCACATTTAGCATTTATTTGACCCAAGACCACAAAAACAAAGAAAAAATTCAGGTTTATTATTGAACTCAAAATTCCTTCCTTAGATGTTCATAAATCCTCATTTTAAGAAGCATTTTTTTCAATTATCATACAATGGAGATCATAGGCATCACTGCATAACAACCATTTCTTCAGAATCACCAAATCAAAATGTTACTTGAACAGTTGTCTAGAGATTTGTCTCCTTACCACATCACTGCTTGGAACTCTTCCCTGAAAACATTTCTGAAGAAACACAGTTACAAAGAACATTCAAAAACATGATACTCTCTTCAGAACCATTTGATCTACTATATAAATTATAACCAAAAAAAAAAGGAACTAATGCCAGTGCTACAGAATTTTTAAATGTATATATTACAGAAAAGGGAATATAATAGAAAAAGTAATCCTTGTTTATCCCCAACCAAGGCAAGTCTGCTAAGTATGGTTCATCCAGCTTAAAATACTTAGTGAAAGTATAAATGCTGGACCAAATGCTTTCCTGTAAAGCTTTAAGCACTCCATTGTTATTAAAGCCATAGAAAGCTTTCTTGACATATTAGTTTTCTGTAATGGTTTCTCTGTGACAGGGTCACTAGAAAAAAAAAAAAAAAGTTAATTTAAGATTCAGAGCACTTTCCCTTTGAATGATGTGAAACAAGGCCAACTTCAAGGTTTTTCCAATTCATCTCAGAAAGATAAAATTTCCCATAGAAAGTAAGTGCTTCAAGCATCTGTGTTACACCACAAACTACTCTCCTTCATGTAACATGGTAATAGGTCCTTAAACATTTATTCACAGCAGAAAGCTTGGTCAGTTTTACTATAAAGGTGCTTAAAAGTTATCCCTGGAATTACAATTGATGCTTGTTCTTCCACATCACTTCTGGTTACGCAACCGCATTTTCTCATTTCTGCTCTAAGAAATCCTTAGAGCTGAGCTATTATGAAAAATTGCTTTCTAACTAGTCATGTGATTAAAATATTAATCTCTCCATGACTTTACATAACAATGGCAGATATATTGTATATGACAATGACATTTTAAAACAGATATTTTCACTTTAAAAGTTGAGCTAAAAGCTTAAATGGATCCCAGTTCCACAAGTCAGTAACTTCTGAGAAAATGTATTTAAAGTCTCACTTTGGGGAACAACAGACCATTTTTTCCTTAACTTCTGCGATTTACCCAGTATTTAAGTGTAGATCTATGAGCAATTTTTAAAATGGTAGCCTGTCAAAACGGAAATAATTATTCCCCACAGTTTTGATTCATCTCATAGAAAATCATTATGATTCCATTTACCATCCATGGAAGCTACTTTTTTCACCTAATTCAGAACACCCAAGTTCAGCAAACTGTCAAAGCAAAATTAGGGTTCTAAGACTAAACTACTTCACAATGCATATTCATTAAATATATGGGAGGGGGGATAACACCTTCGTGCCTCACAAGTACACAACAAAGCTCTAAAACACCTTTCACACATGATGGCAGAGTTGGAACAGATCCACAGAGTCCCTGCACAACACAACCACATCAGGACCTTCCTTGAGTGGCCAGCTCACCTTTTATGCCTGTAAGTCTGTGCAAGCTTGAAGATGATTTTCAAGCATGGAATGCAACAGAAATACACGTTTAAGGGTCACATTTTCACACACGACCCAGAATCAGTTGAGATATTCAGCTGATCAAACAGCACATCACTCTAACCTCAATGTCCTTAGCTGACAAGATCTCATTCCACTACCAGCACACACATGGACTCCTATCTATAGGTAACTTGATTTAAAACTCAGTTCTACCTCAAAAGTTGGCCCTTTCTCCATAAGGTTGCCTAAAAGCCTAACCTCTCTAATCCTTACGTGTGGTAGATGTCCCAGTTACAACAGGATTGCAGAAAGCATGACCAAAGCCTATTCAAGCTTCATCTAAACACCTCAGATTCATTTCTGTATCACAGCATTTCAGGCCTCTTGGAGGCATCTGCAGAGCTGGATCAAACCAAAAAACTCCTAAGACTCTGCACAATCATATTTTGAAAAGATGTGACTGGGCCTGCAATCTATAAAGGAGTTTCCTCAAGGTTTTGTCTTACCAGATAAGACTACGTGTCACCATAACAAGACGTATTAAATCAGGGGCTTTTTTTACAGGAGTCTGTAGACACCACAAAGAAATTTATTCAAATGCACAAATTCAGGGAGAAACTGAACATAACTCCTGGGACTAACCATCTTGAGTTATTTCATAGCACAGACAGTTCAGGGTGTCTTGGCTATTCTATCACCTTCTATCAAGGTCCAGATATGAAAAAAAACCCAAAACATTTAGACCAACTATCTGTAGCATGAGATTAAGCCTGTTAAGTAACATTGCCAAGGGTTGAGCAAGACCAAAGTTCCCAGTTAAAGGATATTATTATAGAGTATCACAGAAAGAACCAAGAGCTCTCAGGTAGGAGGCCAGTTAAGCACATCACCAGGAACACTCAACTATATGTGCACTAAGCAGAAGACCAGAAACTCAAGTGTTTTTTCAGGGTGAGCAAAGATGCCCAAAAAAGTGCAATACATACTTCTGAACGTGAGGTCTACCAGATTCTTTTCCAACAGAAACTCAGCTTCTCTGCACTTTAGTTGAAGAGCTTCTGCTGCACTTAACCTGTCACCTTCCAGGGCTGTCAGAGGTAATTGCACAGGACCCAGCCATGGGCTCATGAGAATGCATCTGACAGGACAGGAAATGTGAGCAAGCATTACCATGCCAGGCTGATCTGATCAGAGCCTGGACTGCCTGACCTGTGTTGAGGCTATTATGATTTATTCAAGGAGTCAGAGTTACAGGAAAGTCTTAAAGAAGGAAATGGCAAAGTAATATATATTTCAGGTCTAGCAAGCTGTCTTGCTTGGGGGCAGGGCACTGATGGGTTGTTTTGCTACACAGACCTCTTTTGTAATATAAAATTATGACAGGATTAATGAAATATCAATATACATAAACAGCAGAGGCCATCTTTCTTTCCCAGAGATCCCTGGCAAATATAAACAAAGAAATCATTTCTGCCGGCAAAAAATCACTCATATTTGTGGTCAGTTACATTTTCATCTATTTAATCCTGTTAAGGTTTTAACAATTTTAATAACTTGGGGGTTTTTTGATCTAGTTTAAAAGCAGGATCATTTGTTTAGAGGACTATTCTGTTAATGAATTTGAAGCAAACTTAGTTTTTCTCACCACTTCCTGGTTACCAAAGTTAGATTAAACCCAACCTGGTAACCCAATGCTTGTTTGAGAGATTTACTATACTATATACTATTTACTATACTATATACTATTACTATAATGACTTTGTCAGCTTCAAACAGCAGATTCTCAGATCATTAACCCCATAAAGACTACATCTCCTGAAAAAATGGAGAGGATCTTGGAGAGGATCTTTATTCAGGATCCTGTCAAATAGATAATTGCATAAGTGTGGACTGCAGGCAACCACACCAGCTTGATAGGGAACTCTGAATTCAATACTGACATGCAAAGATTTTTTGCACAGATTTAATCCATATTTAAGTCTGAAATTTGATTCTTCTGAAGCATTTGTCACCAACACTGATCAGTAGGAAAGAAAACTCAAAAATGAGAAACAAATCTTTGAACCATTTTTCTGAGAAATTCTCCTCTGGTATTTTCTACCAACACATTTGCAGCAATACCAACACCTGCCATAGGTAGAATGATCTAGGAAACTGCACACATAAACAGAGAACAGCTGCACAGAGGCACAAAGCACTAATGTGAAACACCACTTCAGGTTTTTATCAGGACCACAATATTTTTTTAAGTTCCACAGAAGAGAACCACAGAAAAGTACAGGATGGAAGGGACCTTAAAGATCATGCAGTTCCAACCTCCTTGCCATGGGGATGGACACCTTCCTCTTGATCAGGTCGCTCAAAGTCCTATCCAGCCTGGCCTTGAACACTTCCAGGGATGGAGCATCCACAACTTCTCTGGGAAACTGTACCAGATGCCTCACTGCTCTTTTAGTAAAGAATTTCTTCCTACTATCTAATCTGAATCTCTCCTCTTACAATTTAAAGCCATCCCCACTTGTACAACCACTCCATGCCCTTGTAAGAAGTTTCTTCTCAGCTCTCTTGTAAGCCTTTAGGTACTGGAAGGTGCTGCAAGGTCTCCCTGGAGCCTTCTCTTCTCCAGCTTTCTCATCTCATCTTCCTGGCAGAGGTGCTCCAGCCCAAATCATCTTCATTACTTCCTCTAGACACATTTCACCAGGTCCATGTCCTTAAGCTGGGGACCCCAGAGCTGGATGCAGCACTGCAGGTGGGGTCTCACCAGAGCAGAGGGGAATAATCCCTTCCCTCACCTGCTGCGCACAGGGCTTTGGATGCAGCCCAGGACACGTTTGGTTTCAGGGCTATGAGAGCACATTTAGGGGTCTTTTTGAGCTTCTTATCAACCAACACCCCAAGTCATCCTCCTCAGGGCTGCTCTTGATCCACTCTCTGTACAGCCTGTATTTTGTGTCTGGGGTTGTCCCAACCCAACAGGGATCACCTTGCACTTGCTGAACTTCATGAGGTTTGCAGAGACCCACCACTCCAGTCTCTCAAGGTCCCTCTGGATGCCATCCTGTCCCTCCAGCATGTGTCAACTGCACCACACAGCTGGGTGTCAGTGAACTTGCTGAGAGTGCACTCAATGTCAGTGTCCATGTCACCACCAAAGACGTCAAAGAGTGCTGGTCACAGTAACAGCCACTTGTCATTGGTCACCACTTGAACACTGAACCATTGACCACAACTCTGAGTGCAACCATCCAGCCAATTCCTTAACCACCATGTGGTCCATCCATCAAGTCCATGTCTCTGCAGTTTAGAGACAGGAGTGACATATGGGATGGTGTCAAATCCTTCGCACAGATCCAAGTAGATGACATCACTTGCTTTTTACCCTTATTCACCAACCCTGTAACCCTGTCAAAGGAGGTCACCAGTTTTGTCAAGCACAACTTGCCCTTAGTGAAGCCATCTTGGCTGTCACCAATCGGACAACATGGATAAATACCCAACACATGTACTCTACATACAGCTCAGGGGAACATGAAGGGGAGATGATTAGAAAAACCCCATATAATCCCACAAATCTTGACAAAGCATCTCTAACTTCTGAGCCCTCCTTTGAACACATGAAATAGAAATAGGATTACCACTTCAAAAATTTATTGATTCAAGACTTTGTTCTCCCATGCACAGGCATTTAAAACTCATGTCACTTACTGCAGACCACAGTATGCCAGGATAAGGATTTTAGTTTGCCATGTTGAAGCTATGTCACTTCATAGAATGCAGCATAATTTATTAGATTTCAAAAATAAAACCACAAGCCTGGTTCTAATACCAAGTGATAGCAAATTGCAGTGACTGGTTATGGTTTAGGGCAGGTGCTTTTCAGAGATATCAAGAGTAGCTATCAGAATTCTGAACTGATAACTCACCTTCCAGACTACTCCTATACAGTGAGAATTTTCAGTTCATTTTGACTCTACAGAATCTTTAATGAGCAACCTTTAACAAATATCCATCTGTATGTAATAAACTAGAAATTTCTAAGAAAAGCTGAGCCCCCAAATAGTGGGGAAAAATACTCGTAAATATTACGTATCAAGGATTTTATTCACTCTGGCAGAAGGGAGATTTATGTGAATAAAGATACCAGTATTTTGCTTTCTGTGGAGCACTCCTAGTGGAGATGCAGGAACTCACATGACATGTCTGTTCTGCACAGCTGCTTTACTTTGCACCCCTGGATCTGCCAGGACTTAAGTTCAGGCTTCTCTCCATAGCACACACCAGGCTTTATTCCAGTTCAGTGTCTCTATGGGTCAGAAGTCCTGATCAAACAGCAGAGCATCTTCAGCCATTCAAAATACAGCACGGGGTTTCCTACTAGCTATCCTAAATAATTTCAGTGTTTAGTCCTATAAAGAAAGTTGACACTAGATAAAGTAGCAGAAGTATATTTTCAGAAGGCAGTGTTTCCCTTTTAAATAGCCACTTTGCCTTTCTTGCCCCTGAGCTCAAGTATCTACATCTCAACATTTGGAAGAAAAACATCCTTGTTTGCAAACATTGACCATGGAGTAAGGGGTCCCTACATTTTACCTTCCAATCTTTATGTTTCTGTATGCTTGTATATAGCTCTACTTAGTCATAAAGATGACTTAAGTCAGAGTTCCAAAGAGGTGCCCACATGATGTGCAGCCTTGCACTCACTCAAGGAATATTTCATGATACTTTGAACAGCAGCAAAGAAAGCTCTGCAAGTAACCCAGCACAAGCCTGTGAGAAAAACACTGATACTGTGCGTAATAAAAAACAATTATAAAAGGTTTTCCTAAACAGAAGGAAGAAAGAATGGTGAATTTTTTCCTCCATGAACATAAAGTCCTGAAATTTCTAATAGGAAGAAAAAGCCATTTCAAACAAATTAAAAAAATGCTAATCTGATTGTCATAACATTAACCTTAAAATTTTAAGCAGCACCAAAATAATAAAGTTCCACAGCCTACTGAATGTTGCATGAATGCTTCCAGGCAGCAATATTTTAGTGCAGGATAATACTTGGCAGTAAAGAAGTGTTAAGAATTCATGGTGGGCAAAGATATTAATGAAACAGTCTCTACCCCTCCAGAACAGACTGCATAATTTAGCAGTCAAACTATAATTCATTCAAGAATAACAATGGCTGCAACTTAAGAGGATGAGAAGAAAATTGACACATTTAGTTCCTTAATGGTACATTTTAAGCTGCACTTCTAGCTACAATAAGAAAGTTTCAAAACCTGGCATCAGATTCAACTTCAAAATTTTTCTTTTTGATATTCTCAAGAGGAGGATCATTCTATCCCCAAAAATATGGTTCAATTATTTGCTCTTAACATACTATGTTGTGTGACCAGCACCACTTTGCTGCAAATTTATTCCAACAAGAATCACTTCTATCTTAGAGCTCCTACAGAACAGATTGCAGAACAGCAACAGCAGTGAACGGTAATAGTTTTAAATGTTACATTAAACAAAACAGCTAAGATAATAGTGAAATATCTTCTTATAAGAACTTAAGTTTATCAAATATGAAAATGTGACTTACCTTAGGGAATTGTTTTACTGGAATCAGAACTTTTTGTCCCAACTTCATATTCTTATTGATGACTACATCAATATACTTTTCTTCTTCCTTTCCTTCCCCTTTTTGGAATTTTTCAATTTCTGTTAAAGAAAAAAGTTATTTTTTCAAATTAATACAATAGTCTAACAGCTGACCCTCTTCAAAATCAGTATAAATAAATTTCAAAGCTAATACTGTATGGCATGTGACATATTGTGTAATTAATACACGTAATAGGTTATACAAGGCCAGCAGGGTAAAGCATGTTACCTTTTTAGATTCATGTTTATATCAGCACCTTGAATTAGCACTGCAAACACTGCACTCACACATTTTTTATATGGCTCAAGTAATGAAAGCTATTCCTAGATACCTCTGAGCATGTTTAAATTAAAAAACATATAACATAGTTTAACACTCAACAATTTTATTCCTCTTCTATAAATAAAGTATGCCATTTTAATTGTGGCTTTCTACAGCGCACTTAGGAACAAATGTCAAGTTAATCTTTCAGAACTTCAGGAATGTAATTGAGGCACATGGATCATACCCAAAAATCTGAGATTAGTGTTACACCAACAATGACATTATTAGGAACGAGATTGAGAAGTTCAAGCCCTGGCTTGCATGACTCTATTCATTCCAGAGATACACACAAAACTGACTCTTGATTTTACTTTTCTCCAAATATTGACTCTCCACTGTGCTAATGAAAAACTGCAGATTTCATTTCATTAAAGATGATTCATGAGGGGCATACAGGGAGACAAAGTGAAGCACTGCTTGAAGTGTTTGCTGGATTGGGTCCATCATGTTGAGGGCTGCAGTGTTAAACATGTTAGCATGTACCAAAATCCAATCCAGTTCAGAAGTGTCACAGAAGTTCCTCTACGGCAATCTAGCACTTTTCCTCCACAAGCATCTCCATATATCTTGTTTATTTTTCACAAGAAACACCCTTCTACTCTACTCAACCACTAGAAGTTAGGGACATTTATCAAGACCTTGAAGTTTCTTTAATGAAAATGTGATCTTATACCAAAAGGAGATTGTAATAAAAACTTGAATGCAAAGAAACCAAACAAAAATACAGGAGAAACCAGCCTTTACTACACTTTCAAAGACAATCTGGTTTGAAATTAGGTCCAATGAAAAACAGAATAAACCACCACATTTTTAACTAAAAAAATCCATGCATTATTAGCAGATTTGTTTAATGAATACCAGTCCATTTCCATTTACCACTACAGAAAGGAAGATGTCAACACCTTTTTTAATAACTGAAACTTATCTTCTGTGCAAGTTTTAACTTCACTAACACAAAACAGGAAATAAACATTATTTTTCCAAGTTACTGGTCAGTGGCTGAAAACTAAGGAAGTCAAACCAGCCTCAGACTATCTGAAGGCTTCTTGAAGGAAATGCCTTTCCCAGCGGTATTTTTGAAACTTCTTGTCAAGTCTCTGGGAAGTTTTTTATTCCCATGGATTGTAGCAATGCAAACATTCTGGAGGAGCCCTATCAAAGCAAACTTGCTTCAGAATGTCCTTTGTTTCAACATGTTCAGTAAAAAAAGCCTCCAGCACCATTATCCCACCAGCTAACAACAAGTGAAGAGCATTTGAATAGTTGAAATCCAGGTAAAAATGGAAATTTGGAAATGCCGCATTACAGACCAGGTAATTACAGGCCATTAAACAGATGTAAAGTTATATCAGTTTAATTTGGAACTCATTTCCAGGTGAAATTAAGACTAAAATTTTACATGTGATGTTCCCACTCAGAAATCAGGTGACTTGTATTTTTTAGAAGTCAAAGTTTTCAAGTATCACATTCAGGTGTAAAAGTATAATACTATCACAGCATTCAAATACAGACACACATCTAACACCCCTCTTTCCTCAGGGACAAAGCTTTTTTATTTCTCTTGAAAAACAAGATTAGGTACTTAGAGGTTTTTCTGTTTTACAAGTAAAATCACTAATTTTTAAGGCTGCTGTTAGTATTATACTATTAGCATAAACACTCAAAGCTCAAAACTGACCAGAAATCTACAGTTCTTTTGTAATAAAAATTTGTTATGATTGAAGCAAACGCAATTGCAACAGAATTTGACATGACTTGATTTAGTATTGATTTTAAATGTAAGGACTAAAATTTGTTCAAAGTCAGAAAAGCACAGTTAAAGTCCATTTAATATTGAATTTAATTAATGTGTTGTGCTGTGTATTTTGTTGTGACAGAGCAGTGCACCAAGACCCCCAGGTCATTCAATTGAAACCAGACTGATACAAGAGTTCTCAGTCACTGTAATTACTGTTACAATAAAAGACTTTTTCCTGAAGAATCTAAACTTACAAAACAAAAGTACACTCAATGTCAAAGCCCACCCAGTTTTTATGAACTGGTAAAGCTAAAAATTTGTTTTCTCTTCTTAAGTCATATGCTGTTATCCCCAAATGCACAGCATGGCATAAACTGCAATCCCCCTGCCCACCTGAAAGTGAGAACCACAAGTTTATGAATCAACAGTGGTTTAAGGAAATTCCTAGAAATTGCCAAGAAATATTACACCTGGAGAGGAGCTGTTTCAAGAACATTCAGACACCTCACATGCACTTAAAATATAGTTGAAGAGTTAAGTCCAGAGTTCTACCTCAGTAACATTCCTCAGCTGAGCCTGCTGTATAAATTCCTTAAGAGATCAATACACTGCTAATTGTATTTCCTAAATACTTTAGCTTAGAAAAGTTATTTGAATTAGGTATTTGAAGGACTTGGTTGCAATGATGTGATTAATGCTAAATATGCTCATAAAATGGGACTACTTTGAGCTAATGAAAAACATTAAAAGACCATTCTCTTCTTTCTCTAGTAGATACTGAACTTACGTCGCTAAAGTAATAATTAAAAGAAACACATTAATTACTCTGAAAATCAGTTTTCCTACCCCAAATATCTACACACTTTATTGACCATTTTAAGCAAAAACCCTTTATTCTTTTACCTGCATTGTTTAAACAACTTTCTTCTTGCTTGAAAAAGCTACTGAAACCTGTTAAGAGGTTGCAAATCAGCTCTCAGCAAAATGGATCACAATTTTCCCCACTTGTTTTACTTTATTAACAAACAGTCATAGCCCATTGCCACAGCAGTAGACAGTAAGACTAAATATTTTTTTCCCTGTTATGGCCTAATGTTAATCAAACTGATTCAAGACTTTCTGCCTGTTCACTGCTGTTGTAAAAGTTTTGAATGAACCAAGTCCAGTCCACTGATTACATTTTATCTCAGATTTTACTTTTTTATTTCTTTGCACTTGAAATCTATGATTAATGGGAAATACAGCTAAGTATTAGAATTGTACCCATATCTGTACAGCTCCTGCAGTATCATTCACATACATCAAGCTTTAGATAATTAGGGAAAAATCATGCCAGATCACACAGGAAATCCAATCAGATTTTCAAGGTCAAACAGATAGGAAGATTTGCCTTTTCTTAATCCTTAGATTACATTCTGCACTGCTTAGCTATACGAAGCAATGCCATTTCCTAGATCACAAAGAGTAAATAAACATGTGATTAAAGCTTCTCATAATGCTAGAGATTAAAATCTCATGTTCTCAGACCAAGGATGCAGCTAATGCAACAGGAATTTAACCGCATGCAGTAATAACTGCATGGATTTTTTTCTTTACATTTAATCATAGAGATCTAAGCAATGATTAGTCCTTGGTTAATTCACCAAATAACAGTGGTAGATACACCAGATAATGATGGAGAAGAATTGTTTCACATTATTCTTCAGTTAGAATTAATCTTCCTGGGGCAGAACTACAATCCAGGATTCCAGCTCCCTCAGCTAAGTCAATATAAATACTTGTGTTTAATGCTGAGCAAAGTGATGCAAATAGTTGTCTGTAGTAAATCAATATAATAAATACAAGATCAAATGTCAACCTCAAAGTAAACAGAAATGTTTACTGTATTTGTCCTTAAGGCAATATTTCCTTTACACAAGATCAGGAGAAACAGAAACCAGGTCAATTTGCCTGCAAATCCTTAAGAAACTTTCTCCTGTATTTTCTTAGACTCAGGTGTCTTATCAAACACCCCGTTATATCCAAATCATTTCATACTAACTTCTTTCTACTTGGGATGAAAGAACAAGTAAAAAATGTAAGGTTCATTCCAGGATATCCACATAATCGTGGCTTCCAAGAACAGGGCATTGATGGAACTGCACTGTAATTGCACTAGAAGTAGTTTCCACATTCATTTTGAAAGTGAAAATAACCTTAAGAATTACATCATCCTTTAAAAAGAATCCAAAATCAAGGGGTTTTGAAAATTACTAACATACAATAGAAGCAATATATTTTGGTTTATTTGGGCTATTTTACTGCCTTATATCTAAGAAAAGTAAACATCAAAATTTAGACTGACTCAATCAAGCATGTTATACAACTACTGAAGCATAGCCCAACAGCAATAATATTTCTCAGTGCATTCTCAAGACTTCACAGCTGACTTTGAGAAATCACACCCTCCTCAATTCAGAAAGCTCTTAAGTCAAGCTGAAGGCTAAGTATCTTTACATACTTCCCCTGTCCTTTTGGTTCTTGAAAATTCACTGCTTTAGACCATTGGAGACAGAACACTGAGCTGGATGGCCATCTCCTCTGGCAGCATGATTCCTTTTTGGTTTCACATCAGAAAAAAAAAAAAATCAAAGTGATGGTACTATAAAAAACAGACCTTGATTTATTAGTTTGCATTTCATGAAGACCCCCTTTAAGGAACACATTTAAGCTTTCATAAGAGACAAACTTCCAGAGGGAAAAGGGGCACTTCAAGTCAGTTGTAGTAGAATTTCAGAAAAAATAAAAAGCTTTTCCTTAATGTACAAAAAACTGACAATATCAGCACTCTATACTGTTTATTTGGAAGTTTTCACTGTGGCAAAACCCATACTTTATCTCAGGAGACACATTTTAAGAAAAGATATTCTTTAAAAAATATTACACCTTTCCCAATGAAGACAAGTCTGCTGTGCCCAATGCTGACTAATCACCCACAGTCTTTCCAGGAGTTCTGTAAATCCAGAGTACAGTAACTCCGGATGGTGAACACAATTACAATACTAAGTTTGAATAAATTGATGAGATCTTAATTGCATTATCGTTGTGGTAAAATGGTCTTGATTGTGCTGCAGATTACATATCTTGTACCCTGGACTCCTTTATTCCCTGCCCTGCTAGGGGATGATTAAAAGTTCTTTGAATCAGCACCTCTCCAACCAATATTTCTCATCTTTTGAGCTGAAAACAGTACTGCACAGCATGAAACTGAACTAGAATCACCACACTAAGGCTTTAATACATTTCAAAAGGTTTGCTAAAATAAACCCCACCGATTTCCTTACAACAGCCTCTAAGAGACCTACTGCTCACTCCCTGTCCTCTTGATCAGCATGAATCTGGACAACCCTCCTAATTTTTGCACTAAACAGAAGAGGCAGCCTTAGCCTCCTTCCTTTGAGTATCTTAAAATATGCCTAGCATAGTCTAGTTTGCTTCAAAGCACTTTCTCTGCGTAGACATTCACAAAAAAATGCAGAATTTTCTGATTTCAACTGTATATAGCATCCCAATTCCCAAGAAAAACACACAATTAGGTTCAGCAGCTAAATATTTTCTGGTATGAGTAAATGCTTAGACAAATATCCCTTTTTCCTCCCTCCAAGATATTTCCAGAGTGAATACTAATTAGTGTATCTTCACAAAGAAAAAAAAAAAAAAAAGGGAAAATTAGAGAACTAAAGTAATCAAGCAAACAAAAATAGCCTCAAAATATTTCAAAGAGGGAAACTAAATATATATGGAATGGTAACATTTAGACTCAGCCTGAATAGGTTTAAAACACAAATAAAAAATGCAACAATTTTCAATTTTTAATGCTGCTGCTCTATTACTGCACCCACCCCCATTCCTTTAAGAGCCGCAGAAAACTTCACCTGCTCTCCACAGCCAATGTTATAATCCTTTTAAAAAAATCTTTCTAAAAACACAAGTTTGGCATCCATAATAGGTCCTACTTCTGAACTGGCATAGAAAGTAATGCATTAATGGCATGAATTCTGCATAAAAAACCATACTAATTTGTTTCAACTAATGCACATTATTACAAGAGTTGAATTCTGCATAACTGTCTTTCATATGCCACCTTAATTTTGTAAAAGCAACTGACAATGAATCTAATTTCAATTTACAATAAAATAAGCAGTTCATGCTAGAATGATGTCTACAGCATTCAGAATCCTCAAATTAATAATAATACCCCTGCTGAAGGACTCAAACCAATCTTTATTTAAATTGCATTCACAGGCATTATAAGTTCTATTTTACAGTCTAAGTACTACTATCTGCACTGATCTGAAAATACATTTCCGTTACCAATATGACAAATATTTTGAATGGGCTTTTTTATTTAAGCAATTCAAAACTAATTGAACACCTATTACCTTCACATCAAAAATGACTCCACTAAAATCTGTTTAGACTGATTAATATTAGCAGTGAGGTAGGAAGTACCACAGTAGGAACTGTCAAAATCATGTATAAGGTATTAATAGATGTTTAATTAGTCTTGCTCAGGAAGAAAGCAAGATGTAAGCATAGACTTCAGTCCCACATCCTCAACCTACTCCACTGAAAATTATTTATCTCATTGTGAAGGTAACTTACAACAAAATGCTAAAATCAGCATTTGATTTACCTATTGCTTACATCTTTCTTTAAGCATGAATATTTTTAAATTAGCAAGGTCAGGCATCCACTAAATACAGAAAGTCAACTTGTTTATTCTATAATTTAAAAATAAAATCCAATATACAGAGCATCCTGGTTACCAGGACTCAGGCAAAATGAAGTTAATATTCTGTATCAAGAGTCCTTACAAGCAGCTGTTCCATCTTTTTCATTTACGCATATGAATACAGCCAGGTAGCTCTTACACAAGATTTCACTTGACATTCTGGTGAGACATCAGGAAGGGTCTATAATCTTTCTTACTTATGTACAGGGCACTGCAGAGGACTACAAACTTTCTGTGATTCCTTTGACAATTTTCACAAGAAAATGCTTAAGTCAGATCTCAACTGAAAAATGGATACAACCTGCAGTTCTCAATATGAAAATATCCCATTTTAAACTACTGCCAAGGTGAAGCAGTAGCCATAGCACATCCAGTTGTTGACCCTTAAAACAGACAGACTTGAGCACTACTAAGACCACACTTTAAGGCACTGGCAAAGTCTGCAGTCTAAAAATCTGCCAGCAGATTCAAACAAACCATATTTAATATTGGAAGATAGCTATGCTAACAAAACACATCCCTGTGTTTTGTATAATTGATAGTTACACAAATAAGTGTACAGCTGTTTACTTAGCATTATGCAAGATTTATGTAGCCATCAGCAAGACAAAGTAGTGTTATCTTCTACTTCTCTAAAAATCATTTTTAGGCAACTGGAGCTGTGCCAGCACCCTCCACCCCAATGGCAGAAGGCCAGGGCAGAGCCTCACATTCTGGCAATCTTTAATTCAGTAATGTGTCATATCCCACTGACAAATACCAGTAAAACACAACTCACAGTTTACTTGAAATCATCACTAAAGCAGAAGTTTCACATCCACAAATACTGAGGGGGCTGGCTGATGTCACCAACAGGCCACCTTTTGTAAGATCATGGTCATCAGGGAACATCACTGATGACTGAGGCAAAGTAAGTATCAGTGATCTTCAAGAGCAGGGAGGAGGATCTGGGGCACCACAGGATGCAAAGCTCACCTTGATCTCATGGAAGGTGATATAGTCATCAGCTCTTGAAAACCATTTCCAGGCATAGAAGGACAAGATGAGAGCACTTTGCACAAATTTGTGGCAGGGAAGTCACATGAACGCCATGAACAATACGAGATTAGACAAGAGCTGATGTGCCCACCCCATCTGCAGTGGGGCTTTTGATAGCCCACACCCCATCCTCATGTGGACTGATGAGGCACAGGATAGAGACATAGACCACAAGGAGGACTGAAAACTGACCTGCCTGGCTCAAGGGAAGCAGTGGCATCACAACCAGGCCAGCCAGGGGCCAGACATCAGTGGTGAGCTCTGAGGGTCAATGATGTTTAACACCTTCATCACTGACCTGGCTCATGGCACAGAGTGCAGTTTCAGCAGCTTTACACTGACAACAGAAAACTGGGAGCCATTCAAACACCAGAGGGTTGTGATGACACTCACAAGTACCTCAAAGAGGTGGAGGAATGGGCTAACAGCTGTCCCGTGCAGTTCAAAGGAAGTGCAAAGTCCTGTGCCTGTGAAGGAATAACCCCATGCAAGAGAATGGCCTGGAAACCAAACAGCCAGAGAGAGCAGCTTTGCAGAAGAGGGCCTGAAACCCAAAAAAGCTGAACAGCAGCCAGGAAGGTGCTCTTGCAAAGGCCACCAGCACCTGGGCTGCACCAGAACAGCACTGCCAGCCCTGTGGAAGTGGTGATCCATCCTCTCGTGCAAGTTTTAGCAAGCATCTTTATCTCTGCTGCTTTGCTGAAGAGTTTTGAAATAATTTTTTGAAGGAAAGATTGGTTCCATCTTTGGTACTTTTAAAAAAAATACTAGTTCTAATAAATTCTTCCCCCAGCCCAAGATTTATTTCTTATGAAACACTGGAACATAGAAAGCCATGATTTGTTATCTGAAAGCACAGCACAAATTAAGGCTATTCATTCATCATAGGAATGAATGCTAAAACAGTCCAGAGAAACAGTCCTGGACAGACCCAGGGTACAGCAGTTTTCCATCGCCACTGACCCACCATTACCTGACTCTGTATGGCTGAAAACACACAGCAGGCAGCTCTTCCCACTGCTTCCCAGAATGCCACATTGTCCAAAATGCATTTTCTGTCCAATTATAACTTGTCATTGTCCATATTTCACACAGTTAGAGAAAGGAACAGAGATAAAGCTATTGCAAGTATCTATAATGTTTCTAAATTCTTATACTTAATTCAGTGAAATTCAGAGTTAGCAGCAGACACTGCTATGGCTTAAACTCATGTCCACTGATTCTACATGACCTCTTTCAACAAGTATAACCTCAATCTTGCTACAGAATTGATAAAAAAATCTATATATTCCGTGGCATTGCACTGATCAAGTGAATGCAATCACTGCCTAGAGCCTCTAAAAGATGAGCCATTGAAAATGGTATACACTGGAGTAACCTTCATGTATAATCTCTTGTTTCAACCTACTGTTCATCACATTCTCATCTTGCTGATTTTAACACAAACTTCCTGGTCCTTTGACGTCAATTGCTCAGAATCCTAAGACTTCCATGCCTGCAATTTTGTTTACTAAGCACAAACTACTGATGTGCAAGTAAGCTGTGAAAAGATAAAGTTGTACAGAAAGAACACAAAACCACAGGTGGGTGTCATGAGTCATAACATGGATGGGCAGTATATTAATCTGTAAAACAAAATCCACGGATTTCAAAAATGCTTTCAAAATATTTATAAAAAGGTAGCAACCTAAAGCATCCTAAAGCATTTGTGCAATCTGATCCATAGATGTTGGAAACAAACCTATGGACACTAAGTTGGCACATGTAAAAGAAAAGAGAATAATTCCAGCACAACATTCTGGATTAGGTTAACACAATTAGGTTAACACCCTAATCCTCTAACCTCAAAGTCAGGCTGGATGGGCTTTGAGCAAGCTGGTCCTGTGGAAGGTGTCTCTGCCCATGGCAGGGGGGATCAAGACTAGGTGACCTTTAAGGTTCTTCCAACACAAACAACTTCATGATCCCTTCAGAATGCCATCACTCCCACTGCCAGCAAGTAAGAGGCAAAGCACCATTTTTGACAGAATTATTGTAGGCAGTACTTTTATTTTTTGTCACCCATTACAGTCCTGGGCTGCAGTAACGTAACTTAGCAGGAAAAATATACAAAGGCAGCTTGTACATCTACTGTCCTATGGGAAACCGCAGCTTAAAGAAATTTGTGTGGTAATTTTATGTATGAGCTTCAACATAAATTGGATGTTAAAAACTTCTAGCATCCAAGTAAAAAATTAACTAACAGAGGGATAACATTAATTACAATCCCTTCCATGTGCTCAGTAGCAGGCAAATCCAAATTATTTTCTGTGTATGAAGACACACATTATACAGAATTAATGCATATTGTTACCACACTCAATTTTTTTCCAAATACTATACTATTGAACTTATTCTCATGAAATTAACTGAACCATTTCACAGAACTGTAGAACAAGATCAGACTCCCCTAGAAGTGTTATAAAACTTGAAATCCCATCTTGTGGACTCGTTACAGCTGCAACTCATAAGAAAAGGACCAAACATCTTTCAACAGATCAGTTTCTGCAGGAAAGCAGCTACATCTACAGCTGCAATAAATCTCTGCTCCGCAGGACCACGTGCCCGTCCATGTAGCACCTTCCCTGAGGAAGGTAATCTTCCAACTTTCATGACATCGCTCGAAGAAAGATTTTTTTTCCTTAAATTAGTATTTCTAGCATTCACCTAATACAACATTACTCATCTCTCCAAATGTAAGAAAAAAAAATTAAACAGACCACGTTTTATATCTGCCAACTTATGCCAGTAAGCTTTTGCTGAAACACACCTCACAAAGCTAAGATATATTACAGTTTTAGTAGCATTTATGGTATGGGTTTACTTGCCATAAGAAACAGCTCTGATTCAAAATCCTTGTCTAAAGAAAATATCTTCATGTTTACCTTAAACAGAACTAAGTGGTTCCTTCTGAGTTAGTTGTATTTTGAGTTAGTAAATTTGTTTACAAAAAGCATCTTTCTTCAGTAAAAAGTATTTTTAAAGGTTCAAGTTTCTTTCCAAAAGACATGGTTATGGTATTGTTGTAGGAAGCAGGAAAACTGCATGTTCTGTGCAACTACTGAGCAGTCAAGACATTGCAAATTCATTTGTCTTACTGATTTGAGGACAGTTTGAAATCAAATGCTCATATAGAAATTGAAAATGGGATCCCTGAGTTTTAGTGCAGCCACATTACGTCATGTAGTTATTTGATAAATTAACTTTAGACATGTCACTGTTTCAGTTTTAATCCAGCTAACTTCAAAATGCCAACTTTCACCAAACAACTTTTTCCCAGTGATGATTATGTATGTATTATAAACTTTCTTAGGGGAGTAATTCCTAGCAGATTTCAGTACATTTCTACAGATTACACACTGAAAATCAACTACTACAAAGTGTCACAGGCACAAGACAGCTGACACCTTTAAGTGCAGTGGAACAATTCACAGCCAGGAAAGTTCACCTACATTCAAGGTGAAACAGCAAAAACAAAACTGGTCATATTTTTAACAGTAGTGCTGGGAACATGCAGAAGCTGCTTCTAACCAGACACCTGCCCTGCCTGTCCCCCACCTGCCTTCACAGCCCCATATATTCAAGTTTCTGCTCCTTCATCACTTCTGTCTGCCAAGAAACAATAAGAAAAGTGCCAACGCAAACTACCTGAGGTGCCATTACTTCTTGATTCAGTGATGCTTAAATTGCTTTTATATGGGAAAGAAAATGTTGATGCTCCATTTTCTAAAAGTACAGAATGAAGTTATCTTCTAGACATGGCAGAGGACAAAGGGAATGCATTTTAAAAGATACAGCTGCTTAAGAAATTTAGAGTCTGGGTACCTAAAAGATGAAGGACAGCTGAGACAGCAGTAACCAATTAATAGGGTAGATTTTTCTATTGCTCCTTGCTAAAGGGTCACATGCTACTAAGTTTTAAATATCACTTCCCTGTCAGGATTCATTGACCTCAGAGCAAGTGCAGGAATGACATGTCCAGTTACACACAGAAAAACTTCCTGAAAAGGCCGAAATGTGTTATTTTGCATACACCCAAGAAATAAAGGTGCTTCACTGAACTGAAAAATCTGACAGTCCACTAATAAATCTAAAAGGAATATTTAACCACAGGGAATGTAAGCTTTTTCTCATGCCAACAGGAGAAACACACTCACAAAAATCCCTCTACCAAATTTGACATGTGGGTTTAAAGACTCAATCATCAGCGTGTCACAGAGCCAGAAAATACCAGAAATGCTACAATGAATCTTCATTGATCATAAATGGAACTACATGCCCAGAATCCCTCTTTTTGCAGAATCCCTTTCTAAAGCAAGACACAACTAATTTAATAAGTAACTACACATACTTGCTATAACTGTAACTTAAATATGAACATAACACTAAATTATCAGAAAGAGCTGGGAATGAGGAAAAGCTTTTTCACTAAATTCATACAGCTTTTATTTTACCCTTGCATAACTCTCTACTGGCAAGACCCCTTGACAAGAAGCATGAGATGAACTATGTAGCTGTCCAGGAGTATCTATTCTGTTTAATCTATTTTTCTGAAGGGGCCATCTGCTCTTATTTCTTCATTTTGTGGCTTAGCTTGAAATTGCAATCACTATTCTGCTAGGATCTCAACTAGGTACATGTAAAATTTCTCCCATGTCAGGATGGCTGTCTTGAGGATGAAATACTATAAGGGGAAAAGGTGTCATTACAAAAAGTTTATTGACTATAATTGATACAGCTCAAACAGCTAATTAGTCATCAATAAAATGAAAGAAAAATATTGCTAACATTTGTTTTATTACAGCACAGCTTGACATTCATTACTAACAGTATGCACAGCCATGTTTAAGGTACCAAACCTAAACAAAGGAATTACGTTTGCTCTCTGCATTCCCTCCACTCAGCTCTTTTCTGATGACTCTGCAGAAAAGCTTCAAATCTCAGCTTTGATAACAGTAATGAAACCTTTCCAAATGAGAAGCCAAAAAATACCTCATACAGATGCTGACAAGACATATCTATGTAATTAGCATCATTTGCACAGACTTAGAAAGAATGAATAGTTACTGCTAAAAAAAATTACTGAAATACAAGCTACAGGGTTGAGCCCTAGCCAGTTGCTACTCCAGTGCAATAATATGAAGTTAAGCAAAATATTCTGAAACAACTGTGAAGAATTAAGCCTACACTTTTACCTTATATTTTATCCAAGTAAGAAGGAAAGGTACTTTTGATTCAATTATTTCCTATCCATTTCACAGCTTTCCCCAGAAAAATGACCAAGCAGGAGGCAACCTTCAACTTTAGCTATCGCCTAGAGTAACTAAATAAATATTCAGCATCAGCCTCATGCAAGGCACCATAGCAAGCAGCCTCCTAGCCCAGGCAGTCATTGGAAGCTTTGGTCATTGCTTTAAACACATGAACAGGAATAAGGGATAGGTGCCTTCAGGACCTACAACCTATTCAGTGGCAGAAAATACATTATGTTAGCACAATGCTGAGCACACCACTGAAGTCTAAAGAAACTATGATCTACCAGTTAAGAAAGCAAATCACATCCATTGTCCACTGTCAGGGCATTAATCTAAAGGATAATTTGCCTAGAGTTCTTTATAGAGCTGATCCCACAGCCAGCTACTTGCCACTTATGTGGTAATGAAATACAGATCAGCATTTTTAATTAACCTTATATTGAACTACATGAACTATTACTTAGGGTTCCAAACAAGGCCCATTATTTCAGGTCTGCAAACTATATAAGCCATCTATAAATAAATAATTTATAAATGCCATTATGGTAATTTCCCTGTACTCTCCATTTAATCAGCTGATAATAAAGGAATATTCTAAGTCTGGGAAAGTTTCTTTTAAAATTTTATTCAACACTTATCAAATTGGACTGACAGCAGCCTTACTAGCTCAAGTATACATGAAGAAAACACCACAGGCCAAACCTATTTCAGGTCATGGAAGAGTGTGGAGTACTAGTGGCATTGAAGATCATCTAGTTCCATACTCCCTACCATGGGCAGGGACACCTTCCCCTAGACCAGGTTGCTCAGAGCTCCATCCAACCTGACCTTGAACACTACAAAGGATGGGGCATCCACAGCTTCTCTGGGCAACCTGTGCCAGGGCCTCAGCACAGTCACCAATAATTTCTTCCTAATACCTAATCTAAGTTTCTCCTCTTTTAGTTTAAAATCATCCCCCGTGTATGATATGGTGTCATCCTCTACATATAAAGTGAGGGGCAGAAGGAAGAGGTGGACATTCTGATGGGGGGAAGAAGGAAGGGGGAGGATGTTTGAAGTGGAGGCGTTTGTCTCCCAGAGCCACAGTCAGGCATGATGGAATCCTGCCTTCCTGGAGATGGCTAAACACGTGCCTGCTCATGGGAAGCGGTGAAGGGATCGTTTTCCTTTGCTTGTGTGCGCAGCTTCTACCTTGCTTATCAAAGTGTCCGATCTTAACCCAGAGTTTTGTATTTTTTACCCTTCTGATTCCCTGCCCCATCCCCTGCGGGGGCTGAGCTGCGGGCTGGGGTTACAGCAGGACAGGGACACACCTGCGCCTTGAGCTGCAGAACAGACAGAAAACAGCTGGCTGCGAGAGCTGCTGTCACAGGCGAACACCGATGGCACCCGCGTGCAGCCACGCGGCCCCGATTCCGCTCTCCCGGGGGATTGACAGCCACTGCCGGCTCCCCCGAGGGGCTGACACCGCTCCCCGGAGCCCCAGCCCCGGCTCTCCCGGGGGAATGAATGACACCGGTTCTCACCCCCCCGACTGCGCCCTCCCGAGGGGCTGACACCCGCTCCCGGCGGATCACTCCCGATCCCTCCCGATCCCAGGAGCCCCGATCCCGACGCTCCCGGCGGAATGATACCCGCTCCCGAGTCTTGCGGGGGGCTCACAGCCAACCCCGGGAGGCTCGAACCCGGCCCTCCCGAAGGGCTCAAACCTGATCCTCAATCCCGGCTCTCCTGGGGGATCAAACCCGACCCTACAGCCCCGATCCCGGCTCTCCCAGGGGGCTCAGACCCGATCCCAATCCCGGCTATCTCGGGGGGATCATACACCCGATCCCGGCTCTCCCGGGGGGATCACACCCGAGCCCGATTCCGGCTCTCCCGGTGGGGGATCACACACCCGAGCCCGATCCCGGCTCTCCCGGGGGGGATCACACACACCCGAGCCCGATCCCGGCTCTCCCGGGGGGGATCACACACACCCGAGCCCGATCCCGGCTCTCCCGGGGGGGATCACACACACCCGAGCCCGATCCCGGCTCTCCCGGGGGGGGATCACACCCGAGCCCGATCCCGGCTCTCCCGGGGGGGGATCACACACCCGAGCCCGATCCCGGCTCTCCCTGGGGGGGATCACACCCGAGCCTGATCCCGGCTCTCCCTGGGGGGGATCACACCCGATCCCGATCCCGGCTCTCCCTGGGGGGGATCACACCCGAGCCCGGGACCCCAGCAGGGCCGGGCCGCTGTCGCCCCCTCCTGGCACCGCTCGGCGCTGCGGGCGGGGCTGCGCGGGCGGCGCCGCTCCCGAAGTAATTCCTGAAACGCTCTAAAGCCCTCTCGAAACAGCTCCCCCAAAACATGAAACATACACAATGCCTTCTCTAATAACTAGTGCCCTAATCATAATACAGTTGCCTGACAAAGATGCATTCAAAAACCTTCCTGCATATGCTACATCGTCAGGATTTCTGCATCACTACACATAAAATGCTGTATTAGAATCTTGTAGGAAAACCCACTGTAGAAGGCTTCTGCTCTTTCCAGTGTGTGCCCATATTAATAGTTCGTAATCGCCCGAGATCCTCAAATTCACAGAAGATATAAGGCTGCAAAAAGTCTTCAGAGGTCATTAATTCTCTGCCATGGTTTAACCCCAGACTAGCAAGCTGAGCCCCACACATTGGTGCTCCCTTCCTCCCCAGGAGGATGGGGGAGAGAAGTGCAAAAGTAAAATTAGTGAATTTCATGGGTAGAGATAGAAGGAGTTTAATAGTAGGTAAAGCAAAATCCATGCACATAAAGCAAAGCAAAACAAAGAATTCATCCACCAGTTGCCATGGCTGGGCAGGTGCTCAGCCATTGGTGACTTGGGAGAACAACCACCATCGCTCCAAACTTCCTGTCTTCCTTCTTCCACCCAGCTTCCTAAGGTCAGCATGACACCATATGGTCTGGAACATCTCTTGGGTCAGTTAGGGTCAGCTGTCCCAGCTGTGTCTTCTCTCACTCCTTGCCCCCCACCCCCAGCCTCCTCACAGGTGGAGGGGCAGAAAAGGCCTCAGTGTAAGTTCCGCTCAGCAGTAATGAAAACATCCCTGTGTTGAGTTATCAACACTTTCCATCGCAAATCCCAAGCACAACCCCACGTTGGCTACTAGGAGCACAAAAATTAACTGCAATCAAAGACACTGTGTCCCTCACAAGTACTTTATGACTACACTTACATCATTCCCAGCATTTGTTTCACGTGGTATTAATTGGCTTCCATGAAGACTCAAGTGCCTGCAGAAACAAAAAGGTCTAAAGGACAGATACAGTAAGCCTTAAAAACATGATAAATCTTTTGTTGTATGCTTTTATACAGTAGGCCAATAAAAACCTAATCATTTTTCCAGACCACGGATGCACAGTGTTATAAAAAGGTCAAGGGTATATGGTAAGTGCAAAGGATCTTTAAGACCAATCTGGGTAACACAAGACAAATTAGACCACAATAGTTCTTTTCCACCCCTTAAGATCTAGTACTAAGATGCTGCATTTCACCTTACAGACTATCCAGCCTAGGATATTACTGGGATAACTCTACACAGGGAGAAAGTGTTAACTAGGGCTAAAGGTATCACTGCAGCCTATCTGCTGTGAAGCAGCTGAGCTCCTCTGGACACACCAGGCTTTAAATGGAGAAACTGAATCAATCATTAAGAACAAACCCTTCTGCTTTGAGAAACATCTCCAACTACCACAAAGACTTAGAGGAACCCTTTTTAAGGAAGGCAGAAAACTGACCTGTGACCAAGTTTCTTCAAAATTAGGACTTCTTGAGCCTAAAGTAATAGGCTGGAAGTGGTCATGAAGCAGTTGGATAGTTAGTAAAGTGAAAAAGCTTTCTGAACTTCCATGACTCTACAAATGGATCACGAATATCCTACCCAAACTGTGTTTCTATAGCTGAGAAAAATCTGCTTTCCTTCAGGCTCAGAAAGGGAGATGTGATACAGTTAAGCATAAAAAAAAGTCAACCAACCAAATGGACATGATAAACCACAGAGCCTTTCACTTTCACAGAAGTGAAATTTATCATTTAGCATTAGTCTGGAGGTGGAGAAGGAAACGGTGATTTTTTTTTACTTCACTGTTTACCCCATGGAGCTATATCACTGAAGTCTGCATACAGGGCACCACAGCATTTCTGCTTGGCAGCAGAAGAAAGGCAACAAAAATCTCCTTAACCCTCAAATACTGCAGATGTGATTGCAGGGAGCAGAAACTGGGCTTCTGATCAGGACACATCAGGATTAGTACTTGACCACCTCTAGTTAATCAGGACACAGATCAAAATAAACCAGTAATAAAAACCTTTGTCCACTACCAGCAAACAGAAAAGGACACATGAAAGGGAGAATGACCACATGAAAAGCAGTCCTTCCATTTCTACATCTGAAAATCATCATTTTCATCCCAAAACAGTACGAAAAACTGTCTGAAAACATCTAAAATCTTTTGCTTTCAAACACATCTGCTTCCCAGAGTACTGTAACTGAATGATCTGAGGCAGTAAAAGGCTACAGACATATTTACTCTCCAAGCATTCAACAAATGCAGCAGCAGTGAGAGGACAAGCAATTTCAATTTATAAAATCATAGAATATCCTGAGCTAGAAGGGACCCACAAGAACTGAAGTTCAACTTCTAGCCCTGCACAAGAGCAGCTCAAGAATCCCACCACCTGGCTGAAAGCATTGTCCAAATGCTTCTTGAGCTCTGTCAGGCTTGGTGCTGTGACCACTTCCTTGGGGAGCTGTTCCAGTGCCCAACCACCCTCCAGGTGAAGAACCTTCTCCCAATATCCAGTCCAGTCCTAACCTCCCTTGACACAACTTCAGCCCTTTCTTTCAACTGCTCCCCCCTCCTCTTCCCCTCATGAGGATGTTGTAGATGGCAATGAGGTCTCCCCTCAGTCTCTTCTTCTCCAGGCTAAACAGACCAAATAACCTCAGCCATATCTCATAAGGCTTCTCCTCCAGACCCTTCATTTTCACAGCCCTCATATGGACACCCTCTAATCGTTTTATATCTTTCCTATGTTGTGATTTATATTGTGGTGTCTGAAACTGCACACAGTACTCGAGACATTTTCCTATATTCTTTGTCTTGTCCACATAAAGGCATCTTCCTCAGACTATTCTTTTTGAACAATTCTGATGGATTATTAAAGTCGAAGAAAATCAGTAAATCCTCAAAGGATTTGCAACTTCAGGTTTTCACTGTCACTGTATTATACCAAGATCAGCACAGCAGTAGTTGTTATAACAAATCTTCTGTTGGACCAAGTACAATGGGTTTACTGAAATGATTTCTCATCTTTTAGGTTTCCAATTACTTTGTCAACAAATTCTTCCTAGAAAATAAAGATCTATAAAAGAACACCTATACAAGCCAAAAAAGTGAAAGATTTACCATCAGCAAGAATTAAACTGACATTTTTTTGCTGCCCTGCAACTTTGTTGAAGTTGGGCTGCTACCTGAAGCCAAAAGTCTGATAAACACATTGAAATAAGAAATGAAAGGCATCCAGCAAACAGAAACTAGAAATGGAGAATAGAAAGGAAATCCATTTAACTGCCTGGTTTCCTAATAAGTTTACCTTGACAATAAGTAAAATGCTGAAAAACAACAACAGAACATAAAAGAACAGTAAGTGACAAATATGACAAAGGTGAGTTCAAGCATAGAAAAATTTTAAGATAGGATAAAAACAAAGAATAAAACATGCCCTGCTCAGTTGTTGAGGCACAAAAATATATAAATCAGTCTAACAATGCTTCTTCATGCTCCCTCTCCAGTTACTGCTCTTAATTTGCTCCTTGTCATAAACAGCCAACCTACACCTCCTGTACAGCCCAAGCCATTGACAGTTCAAAGAGGTTAACAATTTAGCAGGGATCAAATGTCCATAAATGCACCTCATTTTGAGTCAAAGATGTCAAGACACATAAAATCTACTGGTCTTTGTATCTGGTTTAAGAGTTAATCAACCACTGCTAAAGCATTGTGCATTTTTTCATTTGTACTTCTTGGCCAGACATTTCACCATCAGTTTAAAGGGCCTCTTAGCACCTTTATTCATTCCTGAAGGCAGTCAGGCTCTCAAAGTACAAGTCAAAGATCACTTTCACACACCAATCAGACTAGCAAGAGGCCTACAGACCTTCTCAAGCTTGCAAAGCACTATATTTTTTTCCCTGATTTCCTCAAAGATTAAGACATACGGACTTCTGTATCTAGAATGTCACAAGAAAATTAAATTCCTGAGTCCATATGCCCTTATGACCTTGCTTAAGGCCATGAAGATATTAATTTTCTAGCTAGATTTATACTTGAAAAAAAAAAAAAAAAAAAATCACACTTGGCTAGAAATATACAGCTCTAAAGTAATTCCCAGGACTACCACCACCCCCACCAAACAGCTCCCATGGGGTGGGTGAGACTTACCTCCCCAGGATTCAGGGGCAGACAATCCCAATTCATCAAGATATCCCACATGCCCAGTATAAAAGCCCTGTCCCTTGTTATCTTCTATTTGAAAAACAGTATTAAAAATGTAAACATCAAGCTTGCAAGATTCCTGCAGAGCTCCACTAAGAACAGGCAGTTAATTCACCATAAAATATTAGGTGTGTCAGTTACCAGTTAATCTATTTAAACATGCTTTTTACTGAACCCTGCTAAATACTAATTAAAAAGTCATGCAGTACCACACTGAATACTTTACGGAGATTTCTCAGCTCTGAACTTTGATACCTGATTCTTTCAAACAAAAGCACATCCTAAACTCTTTTGTTTCTTTATTCCCCTTTCTGATTTCAAGTATAATTAAGTCAAAGGGCAGAAAGGGCACATACATAAATTTCAAGTACATGCAAGAAAAGTCAAACAAGCCACAGGCCAGAAGAACAGTGCTCTGACCTTCTGATTTCTCTAGTAAATAAGTACTCAGAAGGTTACAGTTTTAATTTGCATGGCTGGTGTCAAAAAGGATTGAAAGTGACAAACCATGTCAGCCTGCATTTGAAACCTTTAAATTAGATCTCTCTCATTGACTGCCAAAGTGAGTGTGCAACTGAATTAGGAGTCAGCTTTAGACTAACTGTGATCGTGGTGAGTGGCTCTAGGCTCAGTCAGGCTTCAGAACAGACCAGCCCAGGGATGAAGAAAGTATGATTATCTTCAGCTGCATTTCACAGAAGCCCTGTTAACACGACTGGAATATCTGATAAACAACTTCCCCAGCCTTTTAAGAGAGCAAGACTGAAATCTAACTTCTAGGAAGCCCTATGACTGTCCCAATACGGTTTCACTGCAGTGAACAAAGAGCAACCATAACAAAAGCGAGAACTTCTGAAGTTTTACCAAATACAGATGGCTGAGATGAGGGACAGACACTGAAATACCCCTTCTGCTCTCCAAGAGTTACTATTTTTCATGCTGCTTTAAGAAAACAGAGACAGAACCCAAGTCAGCCTTCCCTGGTTTGCTGGGGCAACCATTACATCATTTCCATTCCCATTACAGTCACTTAAATTTCCCATCACAACTGGCCTGGAAAACATCCAATTCCACAAAAATGTTTTTCTTAGATTGTTGTCTTCTAGTAATCAGACTAAAACCAGAGGAGTTTTTTTCTAGTTAACCTCTAAGAATGACAACTAAAAGTGACCTATCTGGGAAAAAAATCTGAGGAGCAGAAAATTTACTATATTTAATACGATGCTCTGAATAATTTTAAAACACCACCAGCTTCCTACAGGCATATCTCATTTTCAAAACACCTATGACCTTCATGAAGTGCTTTGAAATCCTCAAAGAATAGGACATTTGAAACAAGTATTGTTCCTGTGATTGATACTACAATGAGAAAAAGGAGAGTGTGAGGTTACACCAATGGAGTACATTTAACACCATCAGGGACTGGGGATGAGCAGCCCCACGTGTCTCTGCCATGCCATAAAATTTGTCCACGCAGGAAAGTGGATGCCTCAGTAGCAAACTGATTACTTACATTACTACCTATGTATGTCACTACACAATCAACTCTAATTTTGACAAATTAAAGAAAAGCACAAAGCCCCTTGCATACCTAGATGGATTTCTTGAAAGTTGCCCTGGTTTTGGCTGGGATAGAGTTCATTTTCTTCCTAGTGCCTGGTACAGTGCTGTGCTTCATATTCAGTATGAGAGCTGACAACACACTGATGTTTTGGTTGTTGCTGAGTAGTGCTTACTCTAAACCAAGGACTTAGCAGTGTCTCACGCTCTGCTGGGGAGCAGGTGCACAGGAAGCCCAGAGGGAGCAAGGCCAGGAGAGGTGACCTGGACTGGACAAAGGAATATTCCACACCACAGGATTCATGCCCAATATATAAACTGGGGGGAGTTGACTGGGAGCCACTGATTGCTGCTCAGGGACAGAGTGGTCACCAGTCAGCAGGTGGGGAACAACTGTATTATGCATCACTTGTTTCTCCTGGGTTTTATTTATTTTTTTCATTTCCAGTATAATTATTATATTTTACTTTAATTCAGTCATTAAACCCCAAAGTTATACCCTTTTTCAATTCTCCCCAGATTCCACCAGGGAAAGGGAACAAGCAGCTGCACAGTACCTACCAACCAAGCTGAACTTAAACCACAACAAAAATCAGTTATATGGAACCTTAATTTATTGTTAAGCTCCTACTTCAACCATTTTTACAAAGCCATTCCTGCTGGAAAAAAAAAATTAGACCACAAATATCCTCCACAAAGCAGAAAGTGAGTACACTTCCTCCCACTCCATTCTCCCTGGTATTTAGGGAGGTACTGCTCTGATTATTGAACTCCCAAGCAAAATTTGACACAAGAAACAGCAAGCCCCTGCTGATCACTACTAGAAATGTGGCTCAGGGAAGCCATTGAACACACAGTTAGCACATACAGCCATCTACTGATAGCAAGGCCTGGGATTCCTGTACATCATCTCATTGACATTTTAAAGGAAGCCTTGCCAACTTCAGACATTATCTCAAATCTCAAAGCAGCTAAAATGAGCTTGTAAGGAAGAGTTCCAGAGGTTCAGTCTGCACAAGGAAGTTGTCTCTCAGCAATGGCTGCAGGACTCATTACCTTCTGCCATAAGCATTTCAGCAGCCCTAACTTTCATTACCTACACATTTAATTTTACACAAACCAAACAACTGCCAAGCACCCATTTTCATGTCTCCCCTGTCAGAAATGTGTCTGGCATCACCATGTTTTATTTACAGTTAGCTTCTTCCATCTGCAGTTTCACATACTTCAACATTCACAAACTGCTTGTCTTGAACCACCACTATAAATAAACGTGAAAGAAGGTAAAGTAATTTTCTCTCATGGATCTTTCAGTATTTTTAGGGCATCACTCATGAACCAAGTTATGACAATCAACACTACACTTGCACATTTACCAACACTTACATACAACCACAACTGCAAAGTCAGCCTTCAAAACAAGGCTTGATTTCAGAACTACTACCCCTTCCACAGACAGAAATATTTTTCAGATTTTGTATAAAGATGAGCACATGAGAGTTGAAAATAGGAAAAATCCAAATAGAAATGTACTAAGCTCTTACTTCTTCATAGAATCTCACCTTTCCCGAGGTTCTTCATTTACAGAACTTGCTATAAGCTAATAACTGGACAAAATGTTCCAGTTCCCACTGTCTGGTACCAGCTGCAAATTAATCCTATTAGCATGGTCATCTTACTACACATGCAAGTAAGTCTACTTTCAATCTATAACATGTTTAATGTTTTACAGGCAAAAAAAAAAAAATCCCCTTTTTAGGATGGCTTAATGTTCAAGTATACAAATACATCTTCTTAATTAGAACAAGAGATAAAGTCTAGTCTCCTGGAAAAGACTCCCACTGTTCTAAAATTTAAGCATCAGCTAAATGTTTCAATGACTGTTTAAAGCAAAATTTAACTAACAGGTATTGTATTTGTGTCCCAAGCAGGCAAGGCATCGAATCTTTGAGTAGCGTTCTCAACAAGAAAAATCAGGACTTACTATTCAGGAACATTGAAAGATACTGATATTTGATTTTAATGCTTTCGAAACAAGGTTTCAAGGCAGAAAAATTTCTGCTGTATCTTAATTCAGAAAGACAGATTAATAATACTGCCCATAAAAGTATTCTTACAGCATCTTAGTTATTTCCACATTGATCTTTTCTAACTGAAATGTTACCCAGAAACTTGAGGCAGGTCAAGCTCCACTTTTTAAATTTAAAATTATGTCATTTGTGTGTACTGAAATTATAATGTGTAATTATAACTATAATAAGCAAATTTGTCCACTTCCATTTGAAAACTGTAATTACCAGATTTCAGAAGTCCAGACCCAGGATTTTCCCTATAAACCAAATTTCAACACGACTGGAAATTTGTTAGTAATTTGGCTCTTCTGTCTAAGCAGTAAACACACCTCAATTACTTCAGCATCTTAGAAGGATTCTACTTCATCCATACCACTCTTACAAATTAGCCTTGAGTTTCTGAAGAAAGCTGGTTGATGTACAGTATTTCACTTTAAGTAAATACAGATAGCAAATTTAATACCACTAAGACGCCAAAATGCTATTACATAATTAAGCTGGTTATTTAAAGCACTTAAAACCTTTGCTAAGACATTCTCACAGATACCAAAAAGCAGCCAAACTTGGAAACCTGTTTCATTCTAATCTTAGAAGATCAACAAATCCAGTAAAAAAATTAGACAAGCCACTTCTTTTGCCTCCACATGAACTATGATAGAAAATACTCAGTGGACCTGGCACATAAAATCCAAGCCAGAACTATTACATGTATATTTCCACTAGTAATTTTAATTAATTTAAGTGCATAGAATTATTACAATTGAGAAAAACCAGTCCCTGATAAAGTTAGTGTAATGGCAGGATGGGTTTGTAAGACATCCCCTCCTGAAATCATATTTCCCACCTGTACTATCCAATCTCTTCATTTTATTTGGCTCTTTGGTGATTCTACAATTAAACTATCTATTTTACATATGTATTATACAAACTTCCATTTTAAACTACAGTTAATCAGTGGATTAGTCACCCCCAATATTTCTTTTCCCATCTCTAACACGTGAAACACTCCAGACATAATCCAAGACTTCACTTTCAAAGTAAACAAATAATCAAGAGATCTACTAGATTACAAAATTGGATGAACACCAATCTACATTTTTTCAGGGTTTTGTTTTGAGCTGAATGCACACATACAAATACCATGATGAAAGGCAAAAGTTTCAGTCTTCCAATTTCTCATTTCAATGAGAACCTCAAAAAGTTTCATAAACTCAGTCAAAAAGTCAGATATACTTCCTTTAATGCTGTTTACAAAATAGTAAATCACATACTTCTGTAACTTCCTGGAATAACTTACACATGCGTAAAGATTCCTCAGTACCTGGAGAGGGACTTCAGTAATTCAAGTAATCAAGTTTGATTTTTATAAGCCTCTTCATTTACAGCAAACATCATTTTTTAACATAATTCTCCTTTTCCCACTATTAACAGGGACATTTTTATGGATTCAAAGTTAGGAAAAATATGCAGAATACCAACCACCCATGGACATGGGCCTTCAATTCACTTGGCATATGCATTCCAAGGCTGAAACCGTGACAGCTACTCCTAACTCCAGAGTATCTCAGACAACAGTAATTCTGATTCTGAAACAGGCATTCGCATTTATTGCACATCAAAACCTACAATGCATTAGAAGAACCCACATCAATTTAAACTTGTTCCTGTTATAGGATGTAAAGCACACCAAGCACGGCTTTGTAATCACTGCAACTAAAGCCAAAATCATTTTGGCTGTCAGTATGTTATATTAGACGACATCATCCTTATATCATAAGTTATGTCACTTGAGCATCCTAAGCACTAGATCAAGCATTTGTCTCTCCAGAGCTGTACTTGAAAGTCACCTGCCAATTATACAGTATCTCCAAATGTACATTAAATCATACTTTAATTTACGTAGAATGACTTCTCTAGGCAGTATTGCACCACTGAAACAAAAAGCTAGCACTTTAAAGCATATTGGATATGACAGATGCAGAAGGGGTAGGAGTGATTTATTTTCTGGAGTTACATAATTGCAAAACAAAATATGCTTTGGATTTTTTGTAAAGGTTTACTAAAATGCATTGTTGGTTCCTTAATATTTTAGCCACAGAGCCCAAAGTTTTTAGGAAAGGCCATCGGTGGTAGGCTCGTTCTTAAGAGGGCTCGCACACATGTAAACAACCGGCTGTTCATTGTTCAGAAACGGGGTAAACCTTCTGAGGTTTTAAGTGACGCGCAGCCCGAGCAAAGCACAGCACTCTCGGCTGTCTTACACAGATATTCAACTCAGAATAATCTGTAACTCGAGCAGTGAGCGATGGCAGAGAAACACCGATGGCAGAGGGGCAATGCGGGAAGGCGCCCAGCGTGCGCGGCTGCCCGGGCGATGCTGCCCGGCAGGGGAAGGGGAGGGCGCCGGGAGCCGGCAAACACCGACAGCCGGAACACAACAAACTCCACCAAGCGGTGCAAAGCAAGGCGGAACCCCGCACCGAGAACCTCACCAACACAACAAACCTCCCCAAGCAATAGGTGCAACAGGAAGGGTGAACCTCCGGCTGAGCATCCGCGGCGGCCGCCGCTCGCTCCGGCCCGTCCCCACCGCGGGACAACCGGCCCCGCTCCGCCCCGCCGCCCCTCACCTTGGTTGACCAGCCGCAAGGCGTGGGTGAAGGACGGGTCCAGCGAGTCCTTCTCCGCCATCAGCTCGGGCAGGTACTTCTCGTCCATGGCAGCGGCGGCGGCCCGGAGCGGCAGAGGAGCCGGGGCGCCGGGTGCGCCCGCGGGGAAGGAGCGGGTCCGAGTTCCAGGCGGCGGTAAATCCTCGGAGGCAGCGCTTCCCCCTGGCCGCCTCCCGCCCGGGGCTGCGGGGACGCATCCAGAAGGAAGCGCCGCAAGCCCCCGGCCAGGAGGGGGGAGAAAAGGGGCGCGGGCTGGGGGGACCCCCCCTCAGCGGGCAAGGAGCGCGGACAAATCACTCGGCGGAAGCGCACGAGGAGGGAAGACGGGGAAGAGCCGGGAGCCGCTGACCCAGGCAAGACAGGGGCCGCGCACACAATAAAAGAGGGACTGTTAGGCGGCGGCAGGCGCGGCGCACAAACCCACACGCAACACAGCACCTGCGGCGACGCTGCGCCGACTGAACGGGGAAAAGGCGCCGCACTAGGTTTATATACCGGCCCTAGACCACGCCCCCGGCCGCCCTTAGCCCCGCCCAGGAGCGATGCCCCGCCCCGGCCCCGTCCAATGGGCGGGGACAGCAGAGCCCCCCCGAGTGTCGCCCCCTTGCTCAAGTGAAGGCTCCTATTGGATGGCGTGGCCTGTCAGTCAGAGACGAGCCGCAGCTTCTCATTGGTCGCTGCTGCTGGCCCCGCCTCCTCACGGTCGGTGAGGGGCCGGCGCTGAGGGAGCGTTCCCAGAGAGGCTCCGCACCGGGAGCGGAACGGATGCCAGCAGGGAGCGGGGTGTGCCTGGACCAGCACCGGGGAGAATCGTAGAGCCCTTCAGACCCCACAGCGACTCTTCCCACACACGAGTTCCCTTCGGGGCCCTCCCCGGGCCGTAGGATCTGTGAGAGGGGTCGCGGATCCAGGAGAGTGTCCCTTCCGTCCCTGTCAGATCTTACGGACAAAGGCAGATCTGGTGTTGAAAGGAGTGCAAAGGCGATTTTTTCTTTTTCCCATCCCCAAACAGAGGTATCCTCTATCCAGCGTTCTGTACCTGCGCGTTTAGTAATACAAACCACTTTAGAAATGCCAGGCAGAAACCCGTATTTCTGATGAGTTGCCCAGGTGTGTGGCTGTAAGTGGGTTTGGGATTCACCCTGTTCTAAAACAGGAAAGAGAAGGAAAGTTTAAAAGACCTTGATCAAGTCTATTTTCCTGTTTTTTCAGAGGATGCAGTTCTTATCCTAGGGCATGATTCACTCTGATCCTTACTTTGAGACTTTACATCGCTTCCTTATTAGTCCTTAGGTGTCTCATTAATGAATCTTGGGTGACAGAAGCCCGGAGGAAGCCAGACCAGCTCTTCTCTGTCACAGAGCACAAGGGCAAAGCAGAGGAAAATTACTGAATCACTGAAGCCAAACCCATAAAGTAGCATTTTAAATCAACGTTTACTGGGAAAGCTGATAAGGATCTTTGATGATCCAGACATAGAAGACCACTGAAAATACTCTTATGTCTGTGAATCAAATACCTGTAAGTTTACTTCTGTATTTCATGAAAAAAAATTTGCAATGTATTTTACTCATATCCTTGCAATACAGGCAGGAAAAAAGCTCTGAAAAGGTAAACCAGTAGGAGAAATGTTCACTCAAAGCTTGGAAGCAGAGGTTAAGGCTCCATTCTCAGAATCACGGGTGCTCTTTCACCCTGAAAACCAAAAGACCGTATTTTAAGGTATCTTATTCCTTGTTGTATTGCAATACCCCATGAAACAATGTCTGGTATGTTACAACATGAAACAGACTCGATTTACACTCTCTGTACTGCCATTCCAAATAAATCTTGATCCAGAATGAACAGAAACAAATTTGCAAAGTTCTGTTTAAAAAATATTCTCTTGCATGACATCAAGCTTGATGGATACAACTAAAGCATACAAGCAGCTGGAAGAAGTTGGATTAAAATGAATGTTTTTTTCAACCTTCCATATACATCTTCTATATAAAAGTACTGAAATGCAGCCATCTGTTGTGAAACAGGCAGGCACATACAACTCTGACACAGAGCAATATGTAGGAGTGTAATCTTTATTGAGTGACCTGGAGCAAAATAATCCCTATTTTGTCAGTTAAGCCTAAATGTACTTAAAGTTGTACTAAAGCATGCAGGACCTCGGATAGAAAGCTAGCTATGTTATTACAAATTGTGTGAAACACAATGTACCTTTCTTGGAAAGAGTCTTATTCTCCCTGGTAACTGATTAAATAAACATTTGGTGTTTCAAGAAACCGCAGTATTTCTTCCCAAATTATACCATTTCCCTCTGGCTTTCAACAGAGAAAGACTTACTGGAAGTCTGAAGACTTGGTTCTCTCCAGGTCTGTAATAATATAGGAATTATAAAATTATCCACATTGTACCCTATTGTTCAAACTCAAACCTGCACATAACAAGTGCAGGATATTGTTTTCCCCAATGAAATTCACCAGGATGCAATAAAACAAGAGGAGGGCAGAAAGGATGGGAAATTACGAGCCTTGGGCCCTAGAAAGCAGCCCAGGATGTGGTTAGCTGGGAAAAGCCTGCTGAGCATCATTTTTACTGTCCAGGAAAGGCAGGAAACACCATCTTCTTAAGGACTGATTGCTTTCTTACTGCCAAAATCTATACAAAGCTCAAAAAGCAGCTTGCTCAAGGCAGCACTGCCCAGTAAGTATTAGCTGTAGGAGTCATGAATATTGAAAAGCCAGGAGTCCAGACTTTTAAAACTCATTACTTAAATGTGTTTTCTCTCTAACAGTACACATCTTCTTTGCTGTTTAATGCACATGGTAGTCTCAGAAAATTAGTTTGGTAGGTGGACATCACTCAGGAACCATGACAGACTAACGACCATTGCTTCTTTTTAAACACCTGACCTGACACTGTGCCTGCCTATCTGTAAGCTAAAATTGTAGGTGCCAAAAATTGATACTCATATGTGCTGCAAGCATTAGGATGTGTTGGTATCTTCATTCTCAGGAGTGAGATTCACTTTCATGTACCAACAGGATGTGAGGGGACCATGTGTAAAGAGGCAGAAACTGAGCTGTATCCTCTCTGGAATATGGAATCTGTACAAATTAATTGACTTACATTTTATTTATTTGTTGGATCAACAAAACAAGCGGTGATTACAAGCAGTAATTTCACCATTGTCAAGTCTTTGTTCCAAGTATTGTAAGTACAGTTAAATATTTGTCATTTCCATGGAATCATTGAATGCTTCGGGTTGGAAGGGTCCTCTAGTCCAATTCTGCTGCTGCAATGAGCAGGGGCATCTTCAACTAGATCAGGTTGCTAGGATCCCTGTCAGGGCTGACCTTTGAATGATTTCAGGGATGAGGCATCTATCACCTGTCTGGGCAACCTGGTCTAGTGTTTCACCACTCTCATTGTTAAGAATTTCTTCTCTGTATCTAATCTGAGTCTACTATCTTTTCCTTACAAACCGTTACCCCTTGTCCTGTCACAGCAGGTCCTGCTAAAATGTTTGTTCCCATCTTTCTTATAAGCTCCCTTTAAGTACCAAAATGCTTCTATAAGGTTTCCCAGAGTCTTCTCTTTTGCAGGCTGAACTGTCCCACCTCACTGAGCCTGTCTTCACAGGGAAGGTGTTCAGACCTCTGGCCATCTCTGTGGCCTCCTCTGGACTTGCTCCAATAGATCCCTGTTTTTCCTGCCCCTAGGACCCCAGAGCTGGATGCAGCAGGGCAGGTGGGGTCTCATGAGAGCAGAGCAGAGGGGCAGAATCGCCTCCCTCACTGCTGCCCATGGGGCTTTGGATGCAGCCCAGGACAGGGTTGGCTTTATGGGATACAAGCACACTACAGTCAGTGGCAGCTTGGTGTGATCATTGAATTGGTGGAACACTTGTCACAGGAGGAAAACCAAACTGAGTGGACAGTAATTTAGGCAAAATCAGCCTTGTGGCTGGGTTCTACTACAAGGCACCCAATCAAGGGGAGCCTGTTGACACAGCACCCCCTCTCCAGATGCATAAAGGCACTGCACTCACAGGCTGTTGTCCTGCTGGAGTCATTTACAATTCAATTTACATGTCTCTAATGTAGTTCTTGCCTCTGATTAACTCCTGGGCTCCTTATTTAAGTCTCAGACGACAACAGGCTGTTACAGATTCATTATTTGTTTGAGACTTTGACTCACTAAAATGCACACAGCTTAAGACCTATAGAGGCAGGGTCTGTTTGGGGAAATAGTTTGTCACAAATGCCACATCTAGTGATTGATGTGACTCACCACAGTTCTGACTAGCATGTTGCTAAGTAGGTTCTGGCTTCCTTAGTATTACAGTGTGTTACTTGCCAATTTCTATTAGGCATCATGAAACTACCATTGTACTCCTTTCCCCAATATTCCTGTGGCTTTTTTTTTTTTTAAACTTGCATGTGTTTTAAAATACGAAAAAATAAATAAGAGTATACTGTCATATCAAGACATCCACCACAAATTGTTTTCAAAAGCTTTTCTCCAAAAATTCACATTTTTCTCTTTTATACCTTTTGCCTCATACTTCAAAATTTAAACTCTTTTTGGATCTAATCAAGGCAATCAGTCAAGGTAGAACACAGTACACTGAATGTATGAGACCTGTAGAGCTAAATGATTACATCATCTGTGGCAGGTAAATTTTATCATTCCACTTTATTTTCTGTCTAGGTCTTAAAGGCTAACACACTGTATCAGAACAGTCTCTCCAATTTCTCGTGCAGTAATTGAGTCAATACATTGCAGTGAGCTCACCACCTTTGTCATTATATTCAAGTATGCCATGATCTGAAGGGTTTTCTTCTTTCCTCTTGACATTTTGCTAATGCCAGTTGTGCACATAGTTCTGGAGCTGCACACACGTGTGCCTTGGTCATATGATGTGCCTGTAAGCATCTTGAACTTCGTATTCTCTGCTCTGAAGCATTTTGTCATATTAAAAGGGTATTTTCTAATCTTTTTTTGAAAAAGGTGCAATGATTTTACAGCCCATTATTTGTTTTGTACAAGTATTCATTAAAAATCTACATTTTGTCATTTTCTGTTATGTACTTGCTAATGCACACTTCTTGTAGTTCTAATGATGCAAAAGATATCAAGATTATCATGACAAAAACCCCTTTTCTAGATAGTCTTTTTTTCTTGTGTCATATTTGAATATAAATACTTTTTAGTACTCCTTTCTTGATCTTGCACTGTAGCTATAAAGGAATCTTGTACTATTGCTAAATTCCTCTGCTAGGAGCTTTTGCAGAATTTTACACTCTTTAATTTCCTATATTCCTGCCTAGTACCCCACAGTAGTGGTTTGCTTTGAGCACTTTGTGACTGCCTTCTCTGATGCTGGGACAATCAACGTGTATTACAAACCTTGATGCATCTGGTCCTCCCACATACCTCTTTTATTGCTCTGAACGTGGGTGATGCCAAATCCAGTATACCCTTATCTCGGTTATACCTGTCCTTTTCCTGCTTTCACATCTTTTAGCACATTGTGTTGTGTGCTAATGAATGTTCTCTTTTGTTCTTAGGACAGCTTTTTACAGGGTGAAATTTTTTGTTGGTAATTTTTTCCTCTTGTATTCAATGCATTAAGAGCTTGTCTCTCATAGACTGTCTTTCCCAACTACCAAGGCTTCATCAGCCATAAGTTATCTTTTGTCTTGGTAAGACCATGATGTGTCTCACAACGTTTGTCTTTGTATGGTGATGTTTTCTTGAAAAAGAAACAGAACTCAACTCAAAATTCCTATCTGTGTTTTCCTGCCTGCTTGCATGAGTTTACTGAACACTTGAACTTTGAAAATATCAGTGCCTTTTTCTTTGTTACCTAGTGGAACCAAGGTGAAGAGTATTGGCTACTCCAACACTGAAATAAATCTGCTGCATTAATATCTTCTAAATACCACTATTTTCTGCAATATTTCATTTCTGATTTACCCATGGCCTATTTCTTTCATTATTCTGCATGAAAACCACTGTTTCTTTTCTTCTGATAATATATCAGAAAATAACATTGCTCAGACTGCTCAGATCCTCAGAGAGTCAGAGTAAACTAAAGTTATTATATAATAGAGGCCATTTGGTGATGGTGGTTTATTGCATTTGCTTTTAAACTTCAACTCTACACAGTAATAATAAAGCAGTCTTATGAAAAGCATTTCTTAAGCTTCTCTTAAGAGGGAGGGAGGGATAGCAGTAAAATGTCCATTTTTCTCTTGGAATAAAAAATCTTATTTAAAAAGCTGGAGGGTGAGTCAGAGCATAGCTCATGAAAACTTCACAGACCATGTTGAGACCAAAGCGTGTGCAAAAGTAATGCTGCTCTTAAGTGACCTTCAAGAGTCTGCACACTTGAAATGAGATCATGAAGCAAAGCAGCAGCTGTAGGAGAACCCCAAAGGAAGCAATGGGGGGGATAAACAAAAAAAGGCAGAAATAATTTTCTGTTTGGGAATGGAACCATGCTCCTTCTGTACCTTCTGAAAGGCAACAGGTGAAAGAGGAATTCATCATGTAAGACAGCAAGACTTAGCTCCTAATCAAAGCACACATGCAGATCAGTCTGTGAAACGTGGATTTTATACATGCACCCACTCTGCCAGGCTACAGTGGAAGGATCAAGCACTGCAAAATGTTCTCAGCATCCTGTTCTTGGTATCTTTTGTGATGCAGAAAGTTAAGGAACAGAAAGAGAATCACCAGCCTTTGCCATCAGAGGTTTGCTCAGCTCACCAGCAGTTGTTGAGAAGGCTGTTGTGTTTTTATGCCCAGCTCCAAATAATGTCATTTGCACTTAAAACACAAATAGATCTGTTTTTTGAGGTCAGTGCTTTCAACCTACCCATCACTGCCATCTCCACAATGTTCATGTGACTGTTGCATGTGTATCTCATTGCTTATTTTTTTTAATATCACAAAGCCAGGTAGATGATATATGCAAAAGAATTGTTTTTATAAATATTTCAGCTGTGTATACATTGATAATTGCTAATAATTAAAAAAATATCTCAGGTAGAAAGGCAGAGTTTTGTCACATTTTATATTTATGAATCTTATCTCACAAGAAATCTGTTCTTTAAATCTGTCACATAAGTTTAGATTAATTTCAATTGAAACTTCTAATCATTGTGCTTTGGTCCTATATTTTGAAATAAAATGTTTACTTACTTGAATTTACTTCAAATTTTTGCAGTAAACAAACTACTTATTGTGTCTTTAAGTCAGTAGTTCTTTAGCTTTAGACAATAGATAGACAGAATCATAGAATCACAGAATATTCAGAGTTGGAAGGGACCCAAAGGGCTTTGTGGCCCTGCACAGGACACCCCAAGAAGAGTTGGCACTGCAAGACACTGCAAGAAGAGTTGGGAGAGCTGCTGCTTTGGGGGATGTTAAAGGAAGTGTGGCTGTGATAAGAAAAAGATAAGTCACTGGGTAAACAAAACAAACAAAAAACCAACAAAACCCACAAAAACCTGTTTCTATAAACTATGTCTGAGAATTCAATGACTGATAATGGCCTGATTTCAGATTTTTAATTTAGAACTCAAATGGAAAGAAAATAGTCCTCACCATACATTCACAAGTATTGCAGCACTTCCATCTATGTATTAAGTTTTAGCAAAATGAGGGAACGTAAGAAGCAGGGCTATTTCATTATAGCAAGACTATTTTATTATAGATCAATGTATAAAGTGAAATGTTAAGGTAAAAATATATCTTTGCTTTCCTGTTGGAATATTTTCATTAGATGTAGTGTCCCTCCCTCACCCCATCATTTTCCTTAATAATTTGGGATTCTGGCTTAATGCAGTTATGTGACTTAAATTGAAAAATATATTTTTGTCAAAAATAAGTTACTGAAAATCAATATTTTGAATTTTGTTCGTGCACTGCCTTATTTTGGCAGTGAACAGCCGCAAACGTAAGCTCAGGTGAGAAGTGCTTAGTAAGGCTTAAAATGTATCCAAGCACACACTTCCTTAAAAATAATACATCAGTAGTCTAATATCTCAATTCTGGGTCTTATTTAGGGGCCTCTAGGTAGTTTATTGTCTTTCTTCAAATTAGTGGAGTATTAGAACCTAATATTTCCCAAGGAAACCACTTTTGTTTTCTTAAGGAAACTGTTAAGTTTTATTGACTTCTGAAGAGTTTTACCTCTTAGAGAGTTCAAGTAAAAATGCAGCGCTTGAAAAGTAGAGTATGAATGAGTGTTTGAAATTACCTTGAGAAGCTAATGATATCTTCATACCATTAGTATTTAGTAATTGATGCCTTCATCCTAAAATCTCTACTTTGCTGCTCCAGCAAGTCCCAAAAATTAGCATAACAATCCTAAAGAACAAATGGGTCCCTTGCTGTAAGTTTCTCAGCTACTGATTTTTTCATTCATTACTGTGTTTTTTTTTCCTGGTGTTTTGTCACGAATCTCCTGTTCTCATGATACCATACGCAGTTAAAATTATCTCATCTTGGATTTGTTTTTCAATAAACAGAATGTGTTGCACAAATGTGCCATATTCATGGTTGTATTATAAAACAAATACTATGCTCTAAATGACACAAATAATTAGATTTTTAATATCCATTATTTTTTTTTTAATTCCTGATTGCTTATGTTATAGCTATAAGTATAATAATGTGGTCTCTTATGTTCTGTATTGCATTCGATTTCCACAGCAAGATTAGGAAACAGTACTAAAAATATCCAATGCTAAGCATAACCAGATACATTTCTATTTCTTTTATTTTTATATCACAGAAATAGAACAGCTATAATTTTATACTAGTAACAGATCTAATTTCAGTAAAAACACTTCAGGTAGGCTGGGACAAATTAAAGCATAAAAAAGTGGGAATGTGTGAAAGAAACATTTGCTTTCATTTCAAGATTTATGGTATTTATCTACAGCGGTGTTAAAGTCCTGCTGGTTTTTCAATATGGAAGACTATTCAAATTTCCTTAACACAACAGGTTAGTGGTCAAGTGCAGCTTTATAAAACATTGCTTTGCCAGATGCTGTTGTCCTCTACATGGAGGAAAAATATCAGCATGAATATTTTTTCTTGACAGCACAGACAGCACAATCATACAGTGAGCTGGATGATACAGAACCACAGAAAAGGAGAGTGCAACAGACTCCACAAGGTGATCTAATCCAGCAGTTTGCCTAAGGAAAGACTCCAGGGAACACTAATATCTGCTGAACTGCCTTGCCAAAACTTGGATACAATGCCCCCAGAAATGGCCTCTTCTCATAGCTTCAGACACCTCCTTTGATGTAAAGCATTGTGGGCTGTGAGTGCAATAGGAGAGAGCTCTCTGCAGGACCTGAGCTTCTGCCCTGAAGATGGAAGACAATGTGTAGGAAGTTTATCCCACTTGTTCAGGTTATGCAGGATGATTTCATGCATCCTGTATCTTGCTTGGTAATATTCACCCAACCCAAAGAATGTGAATAATTATGTGACATTTTTCAAACCTAGGTATCTATAAGAAGTGCCCAGTTATCCTTTCTTATGTTAAACGAAAGATAAAAGTCTAAATTTGCCCCCACTATTGTACTCCTCACTATATATGGAAAATATTTTCTGTGGTATTATTATGATTAAGTGCTGCTAAATCCTTTAGACCTAATCTGCTGATCCAGTCTGAGGCTAAGTTTGGCAAGGGTGTCCACTCTGAACCTTGGGTATCAACAGGTGGATCTCGGTTACCCCTTGCATCCCTTATTCTTTTCCCTCCTTCACCTTTTGTGTCCCTAGTCTCAGCAGAAGTCTTTGTGGGTTACTCCTCTACCATTTTTTATGTGTGGGCTTTATTTATATAGTAAGTAGTAGAGTGAACCTTGCCATCAAACTTTGTCGTGCTTTTGCAAATTGATATCAAACCTGCTTTTGCTGATCCCTTGCTGGTGGTTCTTTAAGCTACCTAAACCACTCATTCGTGGCAGCAGCAGCTTGCTTTTCCTTATGTACACTGAGCTCTCAACTCCTGTTTTCTTTTGGGGCTTGGTTTGGTTTGGTATGGGTTTTTTATTAAAGAAAAGAAACCCATACATCATTTTGTACTGATTACTTGTATCCAGATCTGCTGACACAGCAGGAGTCTTTACTGGAATAATTTCTAACCTAGTTTAAAAAAAGCCATCAATGTCCACCCTTAAAACCCACAAAACCCCAAGGCCTCACACACAGCTATTGCTATTTATAATGTGTTTCTTTATCCAAACTGAGAAAAAAGCAGCCCTGAAATTCTGAATCCATTTCCGATTCTCCAGAGTCATAGAACCAACCTACCAAAAAAGGCATTAGCTCCAATATAAGAAATTTTGGGGAAAAAAAGGTTAATATACATTAAAAATGTGAAAAATACTATTGTCTTGTATTAAAAAATCGTTTGTGTGTTTTAAAATATTTTAAGCCTCTCCAAAAAAAGCTCACAATATATCGCCCTAGATGTTTCTTGTGCCACATGTCTTTTAACACTTCCTGGGCTAACGACATTCTAAGAAAATTTTATTACTCTTTTAAATTTTGTTATGAAGGAATCAATTATTAGATAAAACATTGTACAGATGCAACAGTGGAGTAAGAGGAGACAAGATAAGGCCCCTGTAAAAACTTTATCTTTTGTCTTTGTTTACAAATACCTGAAAACCCTGAATTGAGAACAACTCTACAATGCCAGTTGTATTGACTGATTCAATTGGGTCTTAAAATCCCTTCCCTGACAAAGGTTCAAGAAGAAAGTTCTCTGTTTTATGGCTCTTGACAGGTATTGAAAAATAACTGCTTTGCAAAAAAAAACCACAAGAAAAAGCCATCACTCTGGGAAATGTAGTTCTACTGCAATTAGGTTTTTTTGCTAATTAAGACTTATTAACACCCTGGAAAAAAGGGGATGAAGAGTTGGTAGTGTATGGTAAAACTGTATCTTACAGTTAAAGACAGTGTGGCACGAGCAAGGGAATGTTAGAGTGCAGCAAGGGTCCATAACCTTGTTTGTGATCCATTAGGTCTGGGTTATTTGATGGGTTTAGAGCCTGTGTTTTGATTTCTTTCTGCAAAGAAGACAAGTATTTTATTAACATAATGTTAATAAAAAAGGGCCATTTGATTTGGGTTTCATTATTTCCCTCATAAAAGGGTCTGAGAGAAACATTCAATAAATCATCTGTTGAACTCTTGTTAAGGTAGGTGGCTTTTTGGGGGGCTTGTTGAGGGTTTTTTTGGTAATAGTAGTTGGAATCCTCAGTTTTATGCCATTATTTCAATATTCAGTGGGGTGATAGAGCTTTTGTTTATACCCCTCTGTTATCTGCAGGATGTAGTTTTAGTGCACTGTAGAAGTCAGTTTCCTGCAATGCTCCCCTGCAGGCAGGTGTTGCTCTGCCACTGGAGAACAGTTTTAGTGCATTGAATCTGAACAGAGGAGAATTTCTAGGAAAATGAGACTTGCTATTTACTTTGTGAAACAGCAATCTCTTACATTTTTGTAATGGGGTCACCAGAACTGTGTGACTTTTTTTTTTTTACAAATTCTCAGTGAATCTTTTTTGCTGTCAATCTGAACCTACTAATGGATGTTTAAATCAAAACACTCATTTCTAAACTGGGTTTTGCATGAACAGTGTCTGAGAAATAAAAATGTATAGCTTAGATTTTATATATGAGAAATAATTATCTCTACCTAAGATCCTAACACGTCTTGTAGAGGTGAAGGAGGCAGAATAGAGGGCAAGTAAGAATTGCTGCCAATTATGAGTGTAGTTCTGGCTTCTTTGTTTAAATTACTGACCATCAGTAAAAGTGGGCAGAGAGGCCACCACTGATTCAGCACCAAGTGCACACCAAGGACTGAGCTCTCTTTCAACATAAAGGTGGTACAGATTCACTTGGCAGGGAGGCAGGTACCAAACACCTGTCTGATGTACAAATCTGGAACAGCACAGCTGACCTCCAGCTGTATGTATATATAGAATACATGCATAGAGTTTGTATGTGTTCCCTAAGGGGTGTATATATATATAGATCTCTCTCTCTCTCTCTTTCTCTGTGTGTGTGTGTCTATGTATCTACACTTTGGCATTTAGTAGCACGAGATGCCTGTGCTTACACAACTGAATTGAACCCTTTCCCATCCATGGAGAATTCCTTTGTAGCTTATGGAAAGTTCCTGAAAAACACCATCTCTTTTTACAGACAAAAATTATTGGAATGATTGGGATTTCTCATCTCAGTTAAGGACACAAATATATTGATTTCAGGCAATATTTATTCTCCTGTGAATGGCTGAGGTGTATCCAATGGCAACACGATGTTTCCTTGATATCATAAGATGGTTTTTTTTCACAGATTAAGTCTACTCTCTAAGGCTAGTGATTTCAAAAATGTTTTAACAATGTAAATACTTGCTTCTCTGTGGCTTAGCCATATTTTTTTTCTGTAGAAATTAAAGTTCTCCACCAAACTTTTCATGTCTGAATGATATTTAATGACATTGCAGTTCTTTGGTAATCTCTTATAAACAAACTAGGATGAGAGCAGATAAAAATAAGTACCAACATAACTGGTAATAGCTATGACCTCGTTGTGCAAAAGGTTGTGCAGGTGTTTAACCTCAAACCTGTGAAGGCCTCTTATGATGGACTCCAATGAGCACATTTATAATGGGAACAGAGAGCCACCAAAATTTTAGCTGAAATGAGCCTCCTGCATCTTGCTGCTATTTTCAAGATTGTGTAAGTCTGTGGATGACTATCATCTGATTCAGTGAGCAAAGATATCCTCCAAGAAGAGCTGATCTACTCAGCTATTTTCTATGGTAGTACTTTAGTTAAGTGGGACTCCTTCAGTATGATCAACTTGGAGTGAAATTGTCTCACACCAGCACACTAAAGACAGATGGATAAAAGACTGCAGTGATTTTTTGCAATGGTTTTTTGGGGGTTTTTTTGGGGTTGCTGGTCCCAAGTAATGGAAGCCAGAGCCTACCTTATGCTTTCTCTGGAATGCTCTGGGGAAAACTAGTTCCCTTGAGGAGACAATCAGATTCCCTGGAGCACTGCTGGTACCTCAGAAGTTTCCAGTGGAAAACTCTGAGCATGGGAGAAGTCCATTTTTTCTGTCCTCTCTGCACTGTAGGCACCATAGAGAGTTCTGTTGAGGAGATCCTAGACAACTTTCTCAGAGCCCAGAGTCAAAACCAGCTGTGAGGGATGATGTCTAATCTGAAAAACGGAAAAAATTTTGTGCTGAAATCATTGTGATGCTCTTGTGCAAAATACCCTGCTGGGTTTAACACTCAGTCAAAAATCCTTTGACACCAATGCTTAATGCCTTGAATTTAGAGTGTGGAGTCCTGGAGTCTCCACTTGCCCTCAAGATTATTTCTTGTTTAAATCTAATGTCTATTGAATGCAAAATATAGTGGCCTGTGGGTACATTCCAAGTGTTGGCCTGTGTTGAGAAGGAGGAAAGATTCATATGGCAAGAGGAGAATGGATGTGAAAGAGTGAATTGCTGACTGGAGTAGCTTTTCAAGAGAGGAAAATCTTCCCAAAGCATGCAAGTTAGTTCTCAACAGTTTCTGGGTAACTATTGCAGCTCCTGAGCTAATCTAATGACAGATACTGCTGCAGCTCAGGTTTTATAAAGAAAAAAGTTACAAGTGTATTTTGGCAGATTTTGTCCTTCTAAGTGTGTTTTCTGACTGTTGTCAGAAGAAATCTTCCAGACTGGGTGTCTGAGTGTTAGGCATTGCTCTACATATTTTCTGGATCCTGACAGAGCTCATGCTTCAGGCTGTGAGGGAAAGAAGACAGAATTACATCTGTTTGGAAAAAAAAAAAGGCCATATTTGTGTAAAGAATGGAGTTATCATAAAAATATCCTCAGGTTGTTTTTTTTTATTTGCACTTTTTAAATTGTGTATGACAATTCTTAAATCCTAAAGCTAATTTAGTTATAAAATTAACTTAAACAGCTAGAGAATCCATTTTCTAAGTATATAATGAATGTAAAAAAAAATCTCCCTATCGATCCTGCAGGAATGTAAACTTTCCTATTCCATTTGTTCTTCAGATGGAAAGATGCAGAGAGGAAGCAACTTAAACATATCTCAGCATCTCCAATTTAATAATGTCTGGGTTTGTGAGGGGTTTTTGGGGGAGAGATAAGATGTTGGGGTTGAGATAAGTGTTTGTGTTGATAAAAATGACATAAATAAACAGGAAAAGCATTTACAGAGAAGTCCTCAGAGCCCTGTTTATTACAACAGAAATTCTGAAGCATCCAGATTGAAATAAACAATCTTTGTGCATAATTCATTTTATTTGAGGAAAGACGTGAGGAAAAAGCATTGTACTGAGGAGTACTTTTGATTTTGTTTAACCTAGGGAACCTAAGGAAACCCCTTGGGATCCCTTCCCTCATCTATCAGTTCTCTTTGAGAAGCAAGCTCAATTTCTGTGTGCATTTCTGGTGTCTCCAGAACAACAGAATATCATCACTGTAGGGTGTAGGAACAGCTATATTTCTTCCTTGTTCTTGTGTCTCCTTCCCCCAGTTAAAAATACTCATCTACATGATTTATAGTACATAACTAGGTGCATGCTCTATTTATATAACCTAGTTTTCAACATTGTTTTTGTTTTGCCCTTTCCCATATAAAAGCATATAAATCCAGGAACTCTCCATGGAGTAAATTTTAAAACAAATGTCCTCCAAGTATATCTTTTATCTCTAACAGCTACTACATTATGGACATGGAAAAAATGGACAGCAATATCCAGACAACAGGTATAAGTGCATATTTTCTTAGCTTATTTTTATATGAAAAAACCTCTATTTTTGTACATTGGTAAAAGTAAGACAATCTTTAGTTAGTTTTAAGGTAATTTTCAGGGCTTATGCATCTGAGTTTTCACTGTTGTAAATCAAACCCAAAATATCACTGTTAGTGAAAGTTAAATAGATAAGCACAAATACTGCCATTCTTTTTTCTAAAAGCAAAAAAAGCCTATCCAAAATGAGGACTATAATTAATTATAGATGAAAGTTTCTGCCAGGTCATGACATTGTAGTGAATATTACTAAGTTATTAATTATGGTGACTCTTCTATTCAGTTCACAGCTCATCAGCAGTTGTTTATAGCTTTCTACTCCCACCAGCTTGTAGAAACAATATTATCCTTTAGGGAAAAAAACAGAACAAAGAATTCTCAGTCCTGTACAAATTAATCTTCCAAATAATGAAGGTAGGTCAGTTTCATTTGGTCAAATTTGAGATTTTTCTGGAACTGTCTGTCCTGAATGGCTTAATTTGTAATAACAACATTGGAAATAGAATCTTCTAAATGCTCTCTGATGATGTACTGAGTGCGGCTGCTTCAAGAAACCTACTCTGGTTACCTGTAACCCCAGAAGGCTTAGGCTAAGTGAACAACTAAATTGTTTAATAAAACAAATGAAACTATTTCCTACCTGCAGGTTACCTCTGACATCAACATTGGAAATGGCAGCTTTTACAGTGGATTCTGTAATATTGTTAACTTTCATTAGCACTGAGATGAAAACACACACTCAGGTCATCACAGGTTCCTGAGCAGACTCAGGGGGACTCTCAGCACGATGAGCGGTGAGGGGGCAGAGCTGATTTTTAATCACTGTCTGTGAATCACAAGAATAGAACTAAACAAAATAGACTATTTCAGTTGGAGGGGACTTAGAAAATCATCTAATCCAACTGTCTGACCAATTTATGGCTAACAAAAAGTTAAAGCATGTTGTTGAGGGCATTGCCCAAATGCCCCTTAAGTACTGACAGGCCTGGAGCATTGACCACATCTCTAGGCAGCCTGTTCCACTGTTTGAGCACCCTGTCAGTAAAGAAATGCTTCCTAATGTCGTCTAACCTCCCAAGAATGGTTTTGAGCCATTCCAATGTGTCCTATCACTGGATCCCAGGGAGAAGAGCTCAGCACCTCCCTCAGGAAGCTGTTAGAGAGCCCCTCAGCCTCCTCTTCTCCAAACCAGACAAGCCCAGAGCCCTCAGGTGCTCCTCACAGGATGTGACTTCCAGCCCCATCACCATGTTTGTTTCCCTCTGGATACAGTCATGAACCTTCATATCCTCACCAGGTGGGTCCCAGCCCTGCACTCAGGGCTCCAAGGCTGAGCACAGCAGGATAATCCTCTCTTTTTCCTGACTGGTCCTGCTGTGTTTGATGCACCCCAGGATGGGCTTTGCCCTCTGAGCTCCTGGTGAGCTGATCCCTGTCTGCAGGGCTGATCTCCAGCCACTGCTCCCCCATTTAGACTTGTGCCAGGCATTACTCCATCCTAGGTGCAGAATCCACCATTTCAGATTTCAAATTTCATCCTGTTAATCATAACCCAATTCCCCTGCCTGTCTAGATCCCTCTAGAAGGCCTTTTGTCTCTCAAAAAAGCAAACCACACCTCCCATTTTGGTATCCTCAGCAAACTTGCTAATGGTGCATCCAACTCCTGCATCCAGACTGTTGATGAATGTATTGAACAGGACTGGCCCTACAAACAAGCCCAGAGGAACACCATTGGTGACAACTTTTGGAACTGTGTCCTTGAGCCAATTCTTCACCCAGTGCTCCATGTACCTGATCTTTCCAGAGCTGGACAATTTTTCCAGAAGATGCTGTGATGGACAGTATCCAAAACTCTGTATTCTTCCTGAAAAGCCTGAGCTTTATTTTCCCTGAGCCCCACAAGGAGTTCCCTGTTCAGCCAAGCTGGATTTCTTTCCCACTTGCTTGCCTTAAGACACAGTGGAATCACCAACTCCTGCTTCCAAAAGGTTTTTCTTAAAAGACTGATCAGCACCTGAGGACTTCCAAGCCCTCAAAAGCAGATTCCCAGGCTAGTCTGCTAAATAGCTTGTAAATAGCTTAAAGTTTGCTCTCCTGAAATCCAGGGTAGCAACTCTCCTGTCCCCTTTTCTCATTGTACTGAAAATTTCAAACACAACCAGGCAGTCTATTATCATAGATTCATGGAATTCTGAAGGTTGGAAAAGACCTCTGACATCATCAAGTTCAACCATTAATCCAGCACTGCCAGGTCCACCACTAAACCATGTCCCCAAGTGCCACATCTATGTGGCTTTTTCAGCACTTCCAGGGATGATGATTCCCCCATTTCCCTGGGCAGCCTGTTCCAATGCCTGACCACTCTTCAGTGAATAAATTCTTGAACTTAGCATTTTTGTTCTCTCTCTCTGGAGCAGAATTAAATGATTACTCTTTGTTTCCTTTGTCCAGCAATAAGAACTAAATAAATACTTCAAATAAACAGATATTTTTTCCCTTCTTGGAGCTGCTGGTTATCTTGTGCCTGAGGCTTGTAACCTCTGCTTGTCCAGCTTATGTAGAGGATAGCTCTAAGGACCTCTCTGAAGTATTTTGTATGAGCCTCATTACAACAGTATTGAGGAGCATGGCAGTCATAAATTGAATTATCTGTACAATACTGTGATAATTAGAGAATTAATCTTTTGGAGATGAAGATCCTAGGCACAGAAAATTGTCCAAAAGTAAGCTCTGACAGAGCAGCAATTAGCTTTCAGTTGGCACCCCACGGAGCAAACCACCTTCCTCTGGTCATCATCATCTGACCTGGGCTAACTCTGCTGCCTTGTGGCACAGCAGAGCACGAGCCAGGTGAGTGGCTGTGCCATAAAGTCAAAACTTTTTAGTGTCATTGACTTCAGTTTCTGCTCATAACCATCATCTCAGGTGCCACACTCTCACAGGAGCACAGCTGTCAAACCTGGAGCTCATTTTCAATCTTCTAGCTTTGAGTAGAAGCAATTTTAAGCCAGCTGTTTCCAGCTGCCTGAGCACACGCTCTTGGCACAGGCAAATTTGCCAGACAAGATCTGATATTCCTATGGATTAACCTACCAGACTCACTTTAACATTAAACCTCTGCACTAAGTAGCAGTTTCAAATGAGATGTGCATTGTATTTCTCTGAATGAGTTCTGTGTGGTGAATTAAATAATTCAAAGTATAATGTGCCTTAAAATTGTTCACTTTGTGTTCTTTGCACTGTAAGTATTTCTACACTTAATGCCATCAGCAGATATTTCTGTGTCAATTGTTGTTGGACAGTCAAGGCAACTGATACCACATTTCTCAATAATTAAAGGTGTGTTTCTACCTTGAGGTGAAAATGAGGAAATACCTTGCTTCTGAAATATTGTGGATAACAGCAGAAAGGAAAATGTTATATGCATGATCTGCTTCAGGAATTCCACTCTTGTACACATAAATCAATGAGATCATAAAGCATTATTTGAAATGTCATTTTTGATGTGCTCTTTTCATTATAAAAATGACAAAAATCCTAAATAAAGCTGTATTTTTCCAGGTTATGGCACCACTTAAAATATAGTAAATGCGTAAGTGATACTTCAGAGGTGAGAGTCAAATCTTTTTATGGAAGTTCCTTCAAAATATTTGAATGCAGAGTTTAAAAAGATTTACAGTATTCTTCAAATTACCAAAGAATTGTTAATCACATGAAAAATAAGGTTTTAGTTAATTGTACCTAAGAAAAAAGAAGTTGGATTTTGTGGACTTTTATTCTGATGAGTGGCAGTATAAGAACAGGATATCTTCAGGCTTCTGTGGTTTCTGGTTTTTCATCTGTACTGCACTAAGCTTTTTTTTTTTCTTCTGAGATTAAAATCAAAGTGGCTGGTACAGTATAAAATTAATAAAACACAAAATTAAAGAGGTTTTTTTCAACTTCAAGGAGAGTCATATTGTCATTGCTTTCATTTTCCTCTTTTTGCATAGCATTTTGCAGTTTTGAAAGATATGTGTTCATTCTGCAGAAAATCCTAGATTCCTAATTTACAAAGAAGTTAATTCATAATCCCTTAAAATTTCAGTTAATTCATTGTAGCTCTCTTTTTTATTCAGAATAAAGTTGGATGATGCTATACAATAAAACAAACAAAAAGACCCCCACAACCACTTCAGTCCCTGGTAGCTGGCAAAACTCGTGCATCACTTTTATTGCAAACATTTTCAGCACCATTCACGGTAGACAAAAATGCACCAGCCTGTAGATAAATGTATTTTCTGCACACTGATGCTGTCGCTCGAAAGTTGACCCGCACACGAGGCTGTTTCGTGATGGCCGAGGACCTGCAGCAGCAGGGGAGGCTTTGATCACGCTCTTGCTGAGTGGCAATAGTGCCTCCCGGTGGCTTCCTCTCTCATTCATCCCCGGTGCCTTTACATTCCACAGCTGATTTTCGGCTGAAGTAAATCATACTGTTTCTTTTGTATTTTGAATGCTAAATGCACACAAGTACCCTCCTTTCATTGTGTACAACAAGCTGCAGCCGCCTCCCTACCTGCGCTTGCAGGCTGCTTTTTCCTGACTTTTTCATATGATTATTTTACTACAGTTGCAGTAATTGAGGCTCAGATTGGAAACCTCAACACACTGTTTTCTTCTCATTCTGCCTTGGCAAGATTCTGAAGGAAGATGCACAAAGCATTCTGTTCCTCAAGTCAAATTTGCATCCAGAGCAATTCCTTGTGCAGCATCCTGAGCAATCTGATTGCTGGAAACTTCTCATCGTTTTGCAGAAATGATTTAATGAGCCTGTATCCTTTAACTTAATTACATCCACTAGATTTCTGTGTTGTTTATGACTCTCCAAGAACACACAGGTCCACTTGACCTGTCTGCACAAAGCCCACTCAATCCCTCAGCCCTCAGAGAGATGATTTGTAGAAAGCCACTGTGAAAGGGCTACGGGGGCAGGCTGTATTCATTCAAACAATAGTGTCTAATGAGTTGAGGCAGTTATGCCTTTTTTCCACGTATTTTATTCAATTGTATGTGAATTGCAAAGCCTAATTAAATGCCTGTTCTGCTGACTGTGAAACTATTCCCTTTTTTTTGAAAATGAAATAAACAAGATAATTAATTCCGATTTTTTATATTAATATTTCAGTTTTCCATTGAAATGACAGTGTATTTCACTTTGGGGGTGTAGTTTTGAAGGTTGCTTTGATGTTGTTTTTCTTTCTCACCTTAGTACAGCACTTAGAATCTCCTATGAGTATGGGAAAGTACCTGCCCTGAATGCTCCAAGCCCTATAAAAGTTACAGGCAACATTTGTCTTTAATAGTTACTGATTTTAGGTAACCATTTTGAACGTGGAATTCTAAAATTCATGGCTGCTATGCACCCATACATTATTTACTGCATTTTTTTTCTCAGGGTGGAATTCTGCCCAAAAATATGGCCAAGCCCCTCTGTCCTCCAATTAGCAGAGGTTTGCAGAGTGAGATGTTGTAGGTTGTTGCATTTCTGAGGTTGGATTTCAGAAAGTGAAGAGCCTGGAATTGCTGGTGGCTTTTGTCTGTTTGACTCATGACTGTCCTTCAACTGGTTATTATGGACTTAGACACAGCTTTAAAGACAAGGAAACGAGTGTGAGGTAGTGTGAATCTGTATCAGCAGCAGTTTCAGAGGCAGATGAGAGTTACCAGCATAGGAATGTAGGAGTCCTGAGCTGTTTGCACTGTTTTGTGTCCTCAAATAGTGCAGGTGTCAATATGTTGAAGCTGTGGGGTGGCTAAGCTGGATACAGGCTCATTCTGAGCTCTCTGTGTCAGTGTGCATGCACCTATGCCATGCAATAAAGATGGGAGAATATTGCCGGGGAGAGCTCTTTGTTTGGTGTTCTTTCACTGGAACCATCCCCGATGACAGCTTTCCCACAATGTTCAATACCTGTTGTTATATAATGATATTTATTTCCTGTTCTTATGCATGTAAGGATATAAAGCTATTAGAGAGTGTCCAAAGGACGGCTGCAAAGATGGCAAAGGGCCTTGAGGGGAATCCATACAAGCACTGACTGAAGTCATTTGGTCTGTTCAGCCTGGAGGAGACTGAGGGAAGACCTCACTGCAGTTACAACTTCCTCACAAGGGGAAGAAGAAGGGCAGAGACAGATCTCTTCTCTCAGGTGACCAGTGACAGGAGCCAAGGGAATGGCCTGGAGTTGTGCCAGAGGAGGTTTTGGTTGGATAACAGGAAAAGGTTCTTCCCCCAGAGGGTGGTTGGGCACTGGAACAGCTCCCCAGGGAAGTGGTCACAGCACCAAGCCTGACACAGCTCAATGAGCATTTGGAAAATGCTCTCAGGCATGTGGTGTGACTCTTGAGGTGTCCTGTGCAAGGCCAGGAGTTGGACACAATGATCCTTGTGGGTCCCTTCCAGCTCAGGATATTCTGTGATTCTGTGACAGGAATGGCTGCCTCAGGGCCTGATTCTCAGCTGTGTTCTATCCTTGGTCTCGTGTGCTCCATGTTTGGGCAAAGGTTATTTGAAACATGGCAGTGAGACCTGGTTATCCAAGTCCATATTGCAGAAAAGACAGGGAGAGTCAAGTTCATCTTGAGCCAGGTAACAAAAGCAATTAGACCCTAAGTTGGGTCCAAAAAGGAACTTTGTATGGGGCTCAAACCTGTTTGTATGCGGCCCTAAGCAACCTGATTTAGTGTGTGGCATCCCTACCCATGGCAGAGGGGTTGGAACTGGATGATCTTTAAGGTCCCTTCCAACCCAAACTGTTCTATGAATCTATGATCCTATGAAGTTTTTATTTACTATTTATGTAATATTAAAAAATAAAACCCCACCAACAACAAAAAAGAAGCAACTAAACAAACAAACAAAACCCCCAAACAAACAAAGAAACAAACAAACAAAAAAAACCAAACCAAGACAAAATGGTTCATGTCCACAAGTTTATTTCTACACCTTTATTTCTGTGATTTTCCATTGCCTCACTTGCTGTCATTGGCTTTCTCTGGTTTGTACTCCATAAGATTTCCTTGCCAGTCAAGTTGCTTGGGAGAGGAGAGGCAATGCTTGTCCTGCAGCAACTTTCTCTTTGTTAGACACTTTGTCTCTCTTGCACATTCAATTCACTAGTGCCCTGTAGGAAAGAACATATTGCCTGACATGGTAGTGCTGTTTAATAAGTGGTTAAATCTTTCTATGTTCCTGATATCTTGGCTTTGATGGAGATGGAAGGAGGATATTAAAAGCTTTCAGTTAAAGACATGTGCTGGAAGGACAATCTTGATGCTGTTCTTTGGTAGCATATAAAGGTTAAGTGTAACAGGGATATTGTGCATTAGTGATTACACAGGAAAGCATTCTGTATCTGTTAATAATCTTTCTCAAGCATGCCTGTCTAACTTTTCAGTTTTGGCAGGCTCTTAATTTGGAGCAAATTACTTTTTTATTGCAAAAGTGGTCAGTCCAGGTAAATTATGAGTTTCCCCCCTTTTTGCTTTAGAGCATCTGAGCCTCCAAGGCAGTAATTGTTCGCAATCCTCTTCTTCTCCTGGCTCAAAAGCTCTGTAGAATTACTGTTATCAGTTTTCTGTCCTGTGCCAGTGTATTTGAACAGCAGGGATGCTGCAGCCCAGAATACAGGACTGATAATGGCTCTGCTTCACGTTCCTGATGTTTATGACCTGTTGTCTGGAGCACAGCAGAATTGTGTGAAGCATCTCAGGTTAAGAAAGATACATGCTAAAACTAAACAAATATTCTGTTGAAGAGACTGATGTAAATAAGAATCCGGAGTGCTAAAAATTTCCCTTTCTAAGCAGTTCCAAATTAATTTATGACTCTGAGATGGTCTGTGAGTACCTGCTATAGCTTTCAGGGGGCTGGCTGATCACATGATTCAATCTAGATGTTTTTTCCTTTGTCTGCTGCTCCAAGTGTCTCTATTCTTTTTGAAAATGACAGCTCTGTTTAAAAGTGGCCAAATGGCAAGAAGAGAATCCAGCTGCTGATGGCAAGAGAAGGCACTATATCAGAGCGCTCTCGAGGTGCTGCTCCCGGAACTGTCATTTTCCACTGAAAAAGGATGTCCCAGGCAGGCAGGCAGAAGGCAGACAGGCAGTGTGCACAGAGGATGGTGGTGAAGAGGGATGCAGGTGAATGGGCAGTGTTTGAAGTAAGGAAACTTCCAACACGATGTCCAAACTTAGATAAAATGTGGAGACAAGAAGAAAGAACAAGGTGGAAGGAGACAAGGATCAGAGCACGAAGAAATATATTTAGAGAACAGAGAAAGAGGAATGAAGAAGATTGATAAAGTATCGTTTTTTACACAAAAAAAAAAAAAAAAAAGAAGCAAATTGTAGTACTAGGTTGAAGACTTATCTATGTATGCATATATATGTGTAGGTATTTCCTTATACATACACATACATATGCACACATTTTCTCAATAGTGTCTATATGAACATCTGCTGCTAGTTTAAAATTATTCTTGTAGTCTTAGTGCATAGTTTGAAAAAGCTTATGAACCCCTTTGCTATGAGAGATAAGAGAGCTTCTCTGCTTCTCAGCAGAGGGAATATTCTGTAGCGTTTCAATACCATTATCTTATTCTAGTTCCTCTGTAATTCTGTGAAGTGGATGTAGAGACTTGGATAATTCAAGTGTATGAGTTAATAAATTACAATTAGAGTATATCCAGTTACCATAATGGCTCTTAAATAATTAAACAAAGCAATCTTAAATAGGATCCTGCTACACTGCACTAACTAGAAAGGTGTCATAAGAGTTACTAAAAACCTATCCCTTAAGGTCCCATTCCACTGTGTACATACAGCACAATTAGTGTCTGCTTTGTGGGTCTGAAGGAACTGAGTATAAATCAAAGGCACAGAGTGCTTATAGGGAGTTGAGCTGAATTTAATGATGAGGATTGTGTGGGTTATGGAAAATGTGACTGTTGAGAATCTATCAGATGAACCACCAAACCTTGCTGCAACTGGCTGTAGCCCTGTTCCAGCTCCCTACAGGAACTAAGTCTTAAAAAGATCTTTTACACTCTTCAAAGAGGACACTACTTTTTAAATCAAGATCTGGAACAAAAATGTTATTGGAAGACAGTGGTGTGTATTGACCATTCTTCAATCAGGCCTTGAAGTCCTGATGAAAGCAGAAAGCAATGCTCTCATAATTAGTTCCACTAATATCTGACAATTTATTTAAATAGGTGAAGGATACAAAGTTAGTCCTTTGTTAGGACTTTTGCAGGACCTAAATTTGTATTTGATATCAAAGAGTTAATAATGGGCTGATTGATCCTTTGTGGAAATGTAAATTAAAATTTTAAAAAACCCAGAAGCCTAAAACAAAAGGAAAAGAACATTTTAAAATAATAATCTCATTGAATTCTCATGCACATGAAAAAAAATAACAGTGATATAAACATAGTTCTTTTTCATGGGAAACTAGAGATGCTGTCTGAAAACTGAGTGAGGTGTATGTTATGTATGTTATATCTAAGGTATATGTATATGCCATAAAGCATATCAACAGAACACTCTCTGCAAGAACTTTACTCAGAGTCTTTTTACTGTCTGTGGTATTTCAGATGTTCTCACAGCAGGTGGACCATATATTGTGTTACTTTCTTTGAAAAATTGCAGGAAAGCAGCTGGTGAAATACAAGGTGTCATCCAACACTTGTTTCTTCTACAGTAAAGCAGACCAGTAATGCAGGTTTCTATAATTTACAATAAGGATCCAAACCACATACTCTAGACAACTCATTCAGTGCTCTTTTAATAAGAAGAACTAAGATTTATTTAGTTCCTCTCATTCTTCAAATATCCTAAAGCATTTTATGAACTCCTTTAAACACCCTTTTTGAGAGAAAATACAAGGCCCATGAAGAACTTGCTGAGCAAGAAGTTGTCTGGAAAAACATGCAATACACCAGTTTGGGACAGGAAGAGAAGGTCAAAGGTGTCAAAACAGAATGACAGAGAGTATATAATTAGCTGCATTATGAATAAAAGCAATTTATCTAAGCACCCTGGAACTGTAATCTAGCCATTAAACTGCAGGATTTCATTTCCCTTAGGAGAGACGTTTGTATTTTTTAACATATAATGTGAAATCAATCCAACTCTGAGTGTTGAAATACTTTCCTATGTGTGCAGCTGCAATGAGAATGTATTTTTGTCACTGGTAGTTACACTGTCTTAGTATCCAAAATAAATCAGGTGCTGTTCAGTTGCTGTAGATATAGTTCTGGAACCAGAAAAAAAAAATAAAATCACAGGAAAAGAAAAAAAAGAAAGTGAGGGCTGTACAAAAAAATACAATGGATGATAACATGCTCATTCTACTCCTTCTTCACACACAGGATTTGTCCTGATCATTAAACCTGATTTGTCGTTCTCATTTTCAAAAAATCCTCAGCTTTCCTGCTTCATGTCAGTGGGGAGGTTGTTTTCACTTTTATGTCAATCAATGGAGATACAAGGAGTGTTCTCCCACAGGCAGACTGGATCCAAATCTGATTTCACTTTCATACCATGTAAATGCAGGATAAAGCAGGACAGCTTCTGATGTGCTGGTTTGTTTGTTTGTTTGTTTGCTTGTTTTATATAAATAAAATAAACACTACAAGGAGCAGTCTGTGATAGTTTTTAATTCCTTTCCTTGCCCTTTTGAGTTTTCAGGAGCCCTGGAGAGGGTGCCTCTGGGAATCATTTATTTACAGACAAGGGAAGAGAGGTTTATTGAGTAGTGAAAATATCATCTTGTTTTGTTGCTGTATTTTCCACTTTTATTTTGAGAGATTAACCTGTACAAGAAAAGCACTTTAATGGAATACAACTGCTCTATGAAGAGGGCCTGAAGAGATATCTATGCAGTATTTATATGCTGTCTCAATTACCACTGCAAAATAGTTTGATGATTCAGCAAGGGGCCCTAAAAGTATCTTCAATAATTCTTTCCCATTTAGATCTCTGAAGAAGAATCAATTTTATACTGTTGCTTGGTCTTTTATTGCCTTTAGGTCCCACATTTCAGTACAGAAAGTACACTTGTAATCCTCTGTGAGCTGGAAATGCAGATGAACCAGGCAACAAGGCTGTGCTGAATGGAAAGCCAAGAGTTTGCAACAATGCAGGCTGCTCTGTACAAGATACTGTGAGGTAAACTTGCCTGGTTTTCAGTCACATTAAAAAAAAAGGGTTGGGGATATACCCTGCACACGACACTCTCAACAGAAATGTGAGGCAGAAATGTTTTCCTTTAAATTGTTTGTGTAGTTACTGTGCAAAGCAAACATATAAATTTTCATTGTCTCCAAAGGCAAAAGCCCAGGAGTTAAGACAAGGGAAGAAAAGAAGAGCAGGCGTTGGAAAGAGCCTGTGCAGAGCCCTGTGTGGGGGATGCTGTAAAGAAGAATATTCTCTGCCTGTGTCAGGAAGCACATCAGGGGAGCTGGTACAAGCATCAGTCACCCAGGAGCACACGAGGAGCTGCTGTTGAGAACTCTGTGACAAGTTATATGGAGCACCAAGGGATACTCCAGACTTTATCAAGAGTGAGGCAATCATTTCCACCGCCATAAAAGTATCTTGGCAGGCAAAGACTATAAATGTAATAAAAGAGGGGGGTGGGGGGAAATGTTGTCTGCACCCATAAAAGAGGACAGTGATTGTGTAGTTATAGTGCTTCATAAAATCCTTCAAGTTAGCAGGAAGGGAAGAAATTGGCCGAAAAGATGAGTACGAAGCAAAGCATTATATTTTTGCTGGAAACTGGGAATGTGTGTGAGGAAAAGCACTGTTGGATCTAAGTCTGATTTCATACCTTTCTATAAACAGCAGCTACTGGCCACTGTTGTTGCAGACAGGACTCAGCAGGCTGGACCAGTTCTCTAGTTCAGTATGAATATGGTTTAACTTTCTAACTAGAATAAAGGATATTAGTAAGACTGAGAGAAACAAAATTATTTCATTTATTAAGTAAATGTAGTGTTTTCACACACTCTAGGACAAAGAATCATGCGAAGAGCAATGTGGAAACTGAGAATTTTTGGATTTTTGGATTTTTTTTTCCCTCTAGGAAAATGTGGCAAAGAGCAAACAAGCAACACAGCTGCTTTTCTTGATAGAATTCCAGAGTGGTCTGCACTGGTTTTGTATAAACACCTTCTTATTACAGTTCTCTTTTCTGACCTAAATGATTCAAAGCTAGAAAATGACTGATACAAACTAGATCACCAATAATTGGTGGAAAGAACCCAGTTCTGTCAGTTCAGAAGAAAAATTTGTGGTGGTCCTTTACTTTTTACCTTATTTTCTTGAAGGAATCTTTGAGTCTGAACGGTTAAGTTCAATACATCTTGTATACATCCTAAACACTAACTGAGGCAGTGCTGAAAGATTGTGGTTTACCCTAATTTATTCAGGCTTTATTCTGCTTCTGTGAGATAGGACATGGTAGTGGGTAAGGATTCAGACTTGAAAACACATGCCACTGCAACAGGAGATTTCAGCTGTTTAGATACAGCGGTTAATGAGAGCTGTGATAGCTCTCTGGAGATACATAAAAGACTGCTAATGACTAGTTCATTTATAAGTGATGAAGATCTCTCAAGATCAAAATCCTTCCAAAAATACAATAAATTGAGAGTTGTGAACTTTCAGTGGTCTTGACAGTAGTACACTGTCTTCGTCACCTCAGCGCTGAGATTTCTTTAATTCTCAACTTTTAATGGAACTATTTTTCATTTGTAACATCTTGCAAGACATTTAATTTACCTTTCTTCTTCTGCTTCATATCTCTGCTTTGCAGAGCACAGTGGTTTATGGCTACCATATGTCGACAGTTTCTCAGTCGCATCTTTTTTTTTGCATGAAACTTCAGTTTCAGTGGAGTTAGAAGATTTTGTGCAATTCTGTGCAACTGTGATGTGTTCAGTGCTTCTTCTTTCACAGGGGGACTCACAGACTCCACTGCTTGGATGGTCAGCCCATTTGGGAAGTTTCAGAATTGTTGTGCAAACATAGATCGGCTGGGAAACAGTGGTGCATTAGATCTTACCCTTGCTCAAACGTCGGTGCAACTCTGTATTTTTGCCTAAAAAATACTTATCAGAAATACTACACAGCCTGGAGATAAATATTTGAAATTCATGTGACCCTCTCCAAAACACCATCTGATCTCTAGGCACAGAAACACATATGTGAGCACTGGAATAATTTCTTTATGTATTTATCTCTTTTCAGATTTTAATCTGATTTGTATGCCAATTAGTCACTTAAGCATCAAATACAAACTCCAAATTTTATACTTTTTATGGATAGTTTTACTGAATAATTAAACTAAATAATTTTTTACAGAAATATTTAATTTTGTTTTGTTGATAAATGAATACTTTGTTGTTTACCTGGATCCTTGACCTTGGGGTAAAACCTAACCAAATCTTGCCACAAGAGTTTTTCTGGATCGCTGGGAGCTGGACATGAAGTGCAGCCCCATGCTATTGGCAAATTCATTTTATGACTTGGGTATAAAATCTGTTCTATTGTTACTTAGTTCCCTCACGGAATACTCAATGAAATCATGCAAAATAAATCTCTGTTATGCTTTGCATGCAGCTCTCTCTTGCCCATGTGGGATGAATGGCAAGACAGCCATTAACTCCAGCAATTGACAATCAAGTCCATGATTTGAAAGTGAACTCAAATTACAATGGACAGCATCAGTGTTCCAGGAGCTGGAGAAGCAGACGGTGGTTCATGACCTGAAAAGTATCAAGCATCTGTAACTTCCACTGAAGTCAAATTATAAATGCTTGACACCTCCCAGTGCTTGTCCTGCTATTCTGAAATGCAGATTGTGACTAGAGGAGAGAAAATGGCAGTTTAGCGGGAATAATTCTTTAGGGTTAAGTAATCAGAAAATCCATCAGCAGCTGAATTACGTTAAGATGGATGGAGCAGATCTCTTTGTACCAAAACTAAAATTTTAATATGCCACGCATGGATGAAAAGGATTTTGACCATGTCAGTATAAAAATTAATACAGCTGTGAATAATAATAGCAATCCATTCCAATCACACGGATATTTCTATAATATTGCCATCTGATAATGGTTAGATCAGTAAGGAGTTGTAATTACCACTATTGATTAGCTCTAAATTATGCATATTGATGACTAATGCTGAAATAATATGTTGTTTTCAAAATTGTCTCTTCCACTTTCACACACTGCTTCCTGATCCCATGCAGCTCTCCAGTATTTTCCATTAGTAATTGCACACAGGCACTCACCTCTTATGGCTTGTCCATTAGGATCTGTCTGAAAGCAACAACTACCATTTAACACATATTAAAATAAAATGGAATTCCAGTCTGACTTAATCCTAATGGCACAAAAGTAGGTAAGATCCTGGATTAACAATGATCCAAACATTATTAATAACAAGAATAAAAATGCTAAATAACTGAGTAACTAAAAAGTTAAATTATCTACTTGTGACATCTTTTTTCATAGGATCAGTCAGATTGACACAAAGGCCTGTTTTTCAAATGGTGGTGGGAACAGTTTTCACCTACACAATGAAATATCCATTTCTTGGGGGATTTCAGCAGTGTTTTCCACGTGCCAAGATATATCACTTTCTGTGCATTACTCACCATCTTTGAGCAATGAAGAAGAAAATTTAACTTAGCCAGAGGGTGATTAGGAAAGTGCAGCAGAGCTCAGATCTGTTTACTGTGGTTTGACCTGTGGTTATTGGGCATTGAGATTTTTTGCACTATTGACTCTTGTTGAATTAATTCAGTGTACAACTTAAGTACCTACAAGTGGAGTTCCCTGATGCTTGGGACTGCATCCAGATCTCAGAGGTTTCACTTTCCATGTGATGTAAGGGGAGATTTAGGAAAAGAAAGCCAGTTAGGAATGTGTACTCAGAGGATGGATGAGGTTTCATTTCAGCAAGAGGTGCAGTTTTCTTCCTCCTGCTCTCTCTTTTTTCCCCTCTGTTATGCTTGAAGAAAACTGCTCTAAGGTGGAGGACTCAGCATTTTTCTCCCAGAAAAGTGATGTGCAAGATCTCTATGAATGTAAGATGCAACGAGAGCATATAACCATAGGTAGGTCACTCCTAATTATCATGAGGTATTATTTCAACTCAACCCTTTCAGAGCTTAGGGCTCTCTCCATGCAGTCTGCTGAATTTGCCAAGCATCTGGATGCTTTTCCAACCTTCACTGTCCTCCAGACATGAGCAGTCCCAATAAAGGTCCTTCAGAGAGTTTCTATTTGGAAGCTAGAGCCCAAAGTCCTCTTTAGGAAAAGCCCCTACAGTCTGTCAAAGAGCTCATGTGATGATGGTTCATTCTTGTCTTTTTAAAGATGCAGGAGGAGCTGCACTTTACCTTCAATACGAGGTTGGAAATGTGACCCTGGTCCAAGGCCTTTTTCAGCCACAGTGGTTTTAAAGAATCTTCACCTCTCTGTCCTATGCCACCAATAGGGATTGAAATCCTCTTCCCTGCTAGTGCAGTCTGCTGCCTGAGAGGACTCTACTAGGTGATATGTTATGTAGAAAATGCTGGTGATGCCATCAGGTATCACTGCAAATATAAACATAATCTGCAGCTTCCAGACAGTGATTGATGTGATGATCGTGTGACTCTGAACAGACTGGATGGGGTCATCAAGACACTGTAAACCTACTTTCTTACTCTTTTTGCCTTCCAGCCTGGGTAGAAAGAAAGAGATAGGGACCTATCCTATTTGCCAGGGCAATTCTAGGCATGCACAGTGAATTCAAGGCCAGGAGGAGAAGCTTGCTTTGCCTGGGGTGCCTCAGTGATAGGTACCAGCTGAGCTGAGCCCCATTTAGATTTACTCGTTCCACTTCTGTTCCACTTGGCAACACCTTTTCCCCCTCTCCACCCTGATCTGGCTCGAATTTCTCTGACACCAGTCATTTCACAAGCTGTTACTCTCCCTGGTACCTTCAACTGCTGCTTTGTCCAAGGTCAAAATATTTCAACTTAGTTATCAGAAAAAATTTGATGTATCTAGTCCAAAATGTAGGTTATTTAGAGGGAATAACATGTGGTGCAGTTGTTATGAGAAGGAGGTGGTACAGACATGTCTTTCAAACACTCAGCCCTCTGAGATATGAGAGGTAAGGGGCCAATAATCCTCTTCCAGCTGTGAAATATTAAGACACATCTGAAATGTTTCTCTTGCTGATTTTGCCTAAAAGTTGATTTATCGGTACCTTGATGCTCAAGTATACTCAGTAAATAGGATCACAAATGTGGCCATGTTTCTGACTTTATAAACCTGATGAATTATTGGATGTGAGACCTTTTATACTGCAATCTGTGGTCAAAAGTGAATGCAGTGATCTCAGCCCTGTTTCTAGTGGTCAGATGCCCACCCTGCTCATTGGCCTCTGCAGTCCTTTCAGATGACAGGATGACAGCTTACTTCTGGAGGCAAGTTTGCAGAATAAATAGCTTTAATAACATGCTTGTCAATTCATGACAAAGAAGGTTTCTTGTTCTATTCCTTGTGCTTTTCCCATTCCAGGCAGAAGCCGAACAATTCTTTACCTTTCATAATGTAATACATTCTGCCTTTAAAGGGAAATGTCACATTCCAGCTGGAGTTAGTCAGTACTGATGTTTGATGTTTTATCAATAAAAGGGAAAAGTGGAAAAGATGTTTTTTTCTTCTTTGTTCTACTCTCTTAGCTCAACTGTTCACCAGTCTCATTTCCCCTTTTCCTGCACATTATAACACAGCACACCCAGGAGTAGTGGATTTCCATGAGTCAAACTCTCTGCTGCCTAAGCCTTATGCAGTCACAGTAAAACATCCAATTCTGCTGCCATACAGCACAGAAGGAAGGATGTTTTCCTTTGTCTTCTTTCTGGTCTTTGACACAATTAAATCAGAAGAAATTAAAATTATTTTTCTTCATTTGCATCACAGAATCAGTGAATATTTGAGGCTGGAAGGGACCTCTGGAGGTCAAGCAGGGCCATCTAGAGTCATTTACCCAGGACCACATCCAGAGGACTTTTGAATATCTCCAAGGATGGAGACAACCTCACCCAGCAACCTGTGCCAGTGCTCGGTCACCCTCACAGTGTATTTACCTGTTGGATCCATCTTGTCTGGAATTGTCTTCATCCCCTATATCCTATCATTATTTTTATAAACTGCCTTAATAACATGCACTGCTGCCTACTACAACAGGAATGTGATTTTTATGGTCTGTGATGGCTATAAATCTCACCCTTTTCTAAGCATCTCTTTCTTGACATGAACATTTTCATACAACAAAATCAAAGATTACTGCTATACTAAGAAGTCAAAAGTAGCCAAGACCATCATCATCCCCTAGAGCAATTAGCTTGCTGAAACTCTGTGGCTTCCAAACCAGGGTGACTGCATCCAAACTTCCTCTTAGGCCTGTGCTAACTCCCAAAATGTTCGAGGGACTGCTGCTTGGCATGGACCAAAACAGCACCAGGGACCAGCTGAGTGATTTAACAGTGCAATTGAATATCCATGTCTGGGGATGTTTCCTGGCACTGTTTAATGTACTCTATAGACACAGCCATAAATTCTACAGGAAAGCTACATCAATGTGGCTATTGGGTAAACAGGAAGAAACCTCTGACCTTAGAAAACACTTTCTGTGCTGCTCTGTCATTGAAAGAGTGGATCTTTCAAGCAGTTGTGAGAAATCAGTCCTTGAGTACCCAGCCTGCTGCTACGTTTGCTGTGAGCATTACTGGAGGATTACACAGAAGAGGGAGGAGTGCCAGTGCAAACCTTCTACCTAAACTTAACCTCACAGCTGAATTAACTCAACTGATATCAAAGTAAAGCAGAATTTCAGGCAAATAAAGTGGAGAATCGCAGTGCAGAAGAATTCTTCCCCCATCTCACACCAACTAGTTATTTCCCTTCCTGGGCTTCAAAGGGGAAATAAGGCATTCCTGCACACTGGACTTTGAAGGTGAGCTGCTTTGTGAAAACTCCCTGCAGTGCTGTGTTGCTGAAACCAACAATCTGAAAATGTAAGCTCAGCTTTGCTATAACCTCACTTTCAAGTGGCTGTAGAGGCTAAACACAAATCAAGCAGTTTTTTGAACTATATCTGAAAACAAAAAACAACTCCAAACAAAACTAAACAGAAGCCTCAACAGTCTGAGTTGTGTGTTCCCAGCTGTGTATAAACTTTCAGGCCCTGCTTGCATTTCACTTCATGTCCTGATGAGGCACAGAAACCCTATTTTTTTCCCCTTTGTCTATTAACAGGGAAGAGAAGCAGGCTCCCAGCAGGGCCCAGTAAGGGGTTCAGCCTGGAAGACCAGGGCTAAGAGGAGCTGGATGAGCTTTGGGTGTTGACAGTGATGCCTAGGGATGAACACAGCAGGCCTGCTAGGAATAGGTGGGTATAATTCTGCCTTTTATTGCATGTACCACATGGCTGTATTTCAGTCCTTCAGTCCAACCGTGGCATCAGACTATGTTCAGTGCTTACAGAAAAAATATGAATAGATGTTTTGTTACGTGGTTTGATAGTTTTACATACTCATCTGTATCCATACAGAGTCAATGTCACACACAGCAATACAAAATTGTTATATTTCTTTTCAGTGTAAGGCCCTGTGCAATAACATTTGTTGTATGTGTTAGTAATGCAATTATTGACTTCTTGTTAGAAAAAGCTCATTTTTTGGCTTACAGGAATTATGTAAAAAATTATTTGGTGTAAAATATTTCGTAGTATTCCTCACTTGTACTCGTGCAGGTTGGAAAAGACCTCTGAAATCATCAAGTCCAGTCATTAACCCAGCACTAAACCATTTCCCCAGGTGCCACACCTACACATCTTCTAAATACCTCCAGGGATGGTGACTCCACCACTGCCCTGGACAGTCTGTTCCAGTGTCTGTATTGTCTCAATTCACCAGTGTTAAACCTTCCTACTACTTATCATCCTTCCCTTTTGAAAGCTGCTGTGAACTTACAAAGGTTTATCCAACATCCATTGAAGTCAATGGGATATAAGAGGCCTTTTAACACTGAATTAATTTTTCTGGTGGATTAAACGGCTTTAGGTAAATGGCAAATTAAGTAATGTAAATTATCATTAGCCTAAAATGTTATTCTAACATTATTAGTTTTACTACAGTTTCCAGGGCAGGGACTGATCCCAATTACACTGGTGTGAATGGAGATAGCTGTTAACTTAGAGCTACTAAACTTTTTCTTAACGTTTTCTAATGGAATAGATCAGAATCCAGACCTCTTTTTCTTCTTGGTGGGATTTAACATGCAGGTTGCCTTTGCTGGTTTTCCAGCTGGTATTTCTGGTGCACTCACCAACAGTCAAACACACTATCCTTTATTAGAGTCTGCCTTCTTGCAAAACACGTTTTTTTTCTTTCACCATTCTGTGTGCTCTTTCTTTGGAGAAAAAAAAGTGATGCAGTTGCTCAGGGAGCTTTTTACCTTAATTTAAATCCTCATTTTCTTTAAGAAGTTATTAAAAAAACCCCACCAGAAACCAACCAAAGCCTGATCTTTTCCTCTAACTCCTACTGAAAAGGGACAAGAAAAACGTAATTTCTACCCCCATGCAATGACAATACTTTAATGTCTGTCTTCCTAATAAAATCTAGAGGAAGTTTATTTTCCCTAGGTAGCCTTGTAGGTGCATAAATAACAGGGTTTATAAACAAGTATCCCTATCCATATGGTCACCCATCTGGTGGTGACAAATCCCAAGAGAGAGGAAGTTTATTTTCCCTAGGTAGCCTTGTAGGTGCATAAATAACAGGGTTTATAAACAAGTATCCCTATCCATATGGTCACCCATCTGGTGGTGACAAATCCCAAGAGAGATACCAATTACTGGAAGCAAAAACATAAAGTTAGGGAAAGCTACTAAGACATTAGTTCTACACTTTGCAAAAAATAAATTCTGATATCATGATGATAATTAATGTTTTTCCAAAGTGTCTCTCATCTTAAACGACCCTGCAGGTACTTTCCAAGGAGGAATTATTACAGACGTGATTTTATGATTACAAGGGAATTAAAAATAAAATCTCTTTCTGGGGACAAGTGCAGTGTTGGGGGGATGAACACCCACATGAACCTGCAGTTAAAGACTTGTCTCCCTCTGCTCTTAATTCAGAGTCTTCCCATGTGTTTCCAGTGCAGCAGATATGAGAAATTTGACCTGTGGGAATAGTGACCTCTTGGGACTGTGTGCCCCTGTGTGAGTGGGTGTGTCATGTTAGGACAGCAAATCCCAGAGCCCCCTTTTTGAATATGTCTTATCTAATTACCTTTCTACATTCCATCAAACAGACAAAGGGACAGGGGCTTAAGGTCAGCATGAGCACTCTCTGCAAACACACACACACACACACACACACACACTTTCATCCCGTATCCGTGGCTATGGCAAGGCTTGACTTTGGCAAGTTGTTTGGAGTTGTCTGTGCTAATTGCCAGGGTGCTTTGGGAGAGCTGCTGGATAGAGCTTGACAGCTCTTTCTTAAACCTGTCTTCTGCTATACTTGGATTATCTGTGGATCTCAGGATTCCACAAAAGAAACTAGTCTGTGTAAGGAGCCAGAGCAGAGGAGTTTTTAAAATGTTTTAAAGCTATGTCCAGAGTTATCCCTTTTTTTGTTTTTGGTTTTTTTTCAATGACAACACCTAGGTGGCTGCACTCTGAGCATAAATGCTCCTGTCAGCTTTCTGCTCAGCACAGTTGCTGCCCCTGGTCTCATTTTATGGTACGTGGTTTTCTGTGTCTCCTACCCAGAGTCCAGACACACAGAAAAGAGTTCTGGATTCTGCCTAGGGAGAATCAGATTCTAAATATCATATATTGGCTTCCAGGCACAGGAGTCTCTTACTGGAGCTAGCTTAGGAAGCAAAAAGTACACTTCAGGGAATGAATATCTTTGGTTAGGAAGCATTCACATCCTTTTCAATGTCAATTGCAGGGTACTGCCACTAATCATTCCTGTCAATTTTCAGTACTTAGATACTATTCGAGTGAGATTTGAGGAAATTAACTAACTAAAAGACTCTCAACTGAATATTTTGGAACACAGAATGATTAATCTTCCAGCAAGATCTGAAAGAATTTCTGATGTTTAGAGTGTTTTCATTGGTAGTCATGGGGAAGATTTTCAAAGGTCAAAACAGAAGAGGAATGCAGAATCTATCCAGGGAAAGATTGGAGTTTGCTATATAAGCAAGTTAAATTTACATCAAGTCTAAAGGGAGGTTAACATTATTTAAATTTTCAGTGCTGAAAAACAAATGACTATAAAGTATACTATGCTACCACAGTGGTGTACTACACACACAATAAAGATTAGGGAGCTCAAGCTATTACTGTAGGTATGCACGATTATTGCCAAACTTTGGATCAGAATTTAAGTTTCTGTAAGATTTTCTGGGTGCAGTTAGTTTGTATCATCCAGATGTCTGCATTAAAAGAAGTTATAGCAAATCACGTTTCTCCTGTGATTAGTGGCTATAAAGGCTGTAACATATCATCCCAAACACACAGTGTTCCCAGGCCTTGGAGTCAAGTGTGATCACTTTATCAGCAAAAAGATGTGTACTCATAGCTGTCAGTGCTGGTAACTCAGTTTGGAATATGGCAGTCACACTGAGCTGTGCTCTGCTGGCACTTTATTGCCAGCAGTAACAATTCAATAACACCTCCATAACCCTATTGCCATTTGCTCATCCCTGAAGTTACACCAAGAAAAAACTGCTCTACAGAAAATGTCCTTGTAGGGGTGGAAATTGGCATCATGTGGAGATGCTGGAACACAACCCAAACACAATACAGATAAAAATGGGACACCACCTTTATTGCCAGTAGTGACACAGGGAAAAAAAATCATCTGAGCTGTGTGTATTCAGTGGGCTCAGATACAAGAGCTGGCTGTCAGGGAGATGACTTTGGGAGTCAGAAGCTCTGGATGTGTAAGTACACACTGGAGCAAACACGGCCCTGAATCACATCCTCCAGACCCCTGGTGGGGTCATCTGTGTGGCACTAACTGTGGAAAACCCCAGCTCTGGTTATCACAGTGTGGGTACTGGTTTGACTTTGTAGAACTGGAAGTAGTGAAAGAAAAAAAACGTGGATTTTAAGCTGAGCTTATTTGCTATGAACATCACTGGCATGCAATGCTTATGGAGCTCCACAGTAACTTTGAGGTACAGAAGCACAACGTAAACAGCAATCACAGAGAACTTTTAGGACTAAAATTATCTACAGCAAAATAGGTATAATGAGGTACTGAACAAGGAGAAATTTGTTCTTACATTGTTAGAAGGGCTGAAGGGGTTGAATCTGTGTCTCTGAATAACATGCTATTACTTATCAGCCTGAAAGACATCTAGAGATAGCTCAGCTGTCATGATACTCATATTTCATACTGAACACAGTATGAATTCTCATCTAAGTTTGTTACTGATTATCATGGTACAGTTTCAGTTGAGCTTTTAATTCTGTTTATTTAAGTATGACTATTTCATATTGGTTTGTAACAGTTACACATGCAGACTGTGTTGTGCATTTTGCATTCTCCCTCAGAATTTACCTGAAGATGTGAGGTGAGAAGTGTGGAGTTTAAATTTTCAGAGAATGAAGGGGGAATGGGTAGATGAATAGAAATGCTTATGAGAAATCCAGATAATAATCTAATAACTCAAGTAGAAGGAAACCTTTGTGGGACAAGAGAAACCTACTGATGCTCTCTGACTGTTGATTTTTGAGATATTTGTGTTTAATAGTAAATATTGCAGTCCACTGAGGAAATGGCAAATGGATCATATCTGGGGATTCAGGGTCTGGGGAGGAGGTGAGTAACCTTGAACACCAACTTGTCTAGTTTAGCTAGAAACAAGCGTTTTTCTGCTCAAAGGGCTTATTTGTGGACAAAACATCAATGTGATTCTTTATAACATTGATTTTTCTCAGGGAAGCTGAGACAGGGAGGAGGATATTACCCCATGAGTGCTAAGGGCCTCAGATTACTTCAGTTTCAACACTGGCAGCGTAATCGAAGGAGTCCTGTGTGGGGCCTATTTATGGCCAGACATGAGGGACATAGCAGAGCACTTTAGCTGCAATTTTCTGAAGAGAAGCATGTCCAAAATGCTGTCTCCTATTAAAAATAAGAAGTGTACCTCGTGGCTTCGCGGCCTCGTGGTCACCTGCTGGATGGTTGCCTCAGCCGCCCGGGCGCCACCAGGGCTAAGGTTTCCCTGCCCACAGCAACGCTAATCCCAAGTGCTGAGGTTTCGGTGTTCGCAAGCGTGGGTTCTTGCTACCAGTAGCTGCGAAATCAAGACAATAAGGAGCGGCGACTATGCTGGGCAACAGGAACGTTTATTGATCCTCGTCCCAAGCACAATGGCGCCGGACAAGGCCGTGCAGGGACGGATAAACAACTCAGGCAACCAATCACGGCAGAGCAAGGGGGAGGAGTTGGGGCGGGGAGAGGAATCACAAACCAACCGGGAGTAAGGGAGGGAGGGAAAAAGGTTCAGGGACCAATCCGAGAAGCACCTGCACGGAGCTTTCCAGAAACAGGGGAGGATACAAAACTTGACAGACACACAACTAACAAATTATCAAACAGAGGCGTAACCTAAACTAAATGGACTAAACCAAGGTCGGGATGGCTCCCGGGGGATTCTTTCCACGAGATGGTTTCACCCACCACCCTTCCTTCCGGGAGCCCGGGGCCGACGTTGCCATGACAACTGCAACAGTCTCCAAACCTGAACAACCAACTGTGGGAAGGCATACAGGAGGGAGAAGTGGTCTGTTAACTCATAATCTCTTCACAGCTATAAGGGTCATGATAATTCCTGATACCTGGGAAGGAAGCAGGGAAGTGTCTTCTCAATTAATTGTGTATTAATGCACTTTTCCAAGTTTAATTACTTACTATCTCTTTCTGTCTTATTTCCCCCCTCAAAATGTTCTGCTTATTTTTGAGAATTACTGACTTAAGTATCCAAGGGCCCCTCACTGCTAAGTCCTGCAATGTGTGATTTCTTACCATTTCAGCAGCTTCAGTCCAAAAACGTGGATTAGTGTCACTTGACAACTTGGTTTCCCTAATGATGTTATGGAATCTTATGAAAAGCCTTTTGAAAGTGTATTCTGCACACTCATTAGCCACACGCTTACTGAATCTCCATAAAACTGTGACTGGATTGGTAAAACAGGATTTCCCTTGACAACTTTTATCCAGCACATTGTGTTTATCCATGAGTGATCTCACTCTTTGTTAAAGCTTCAACCATCTTGTGAGTTACTTACTGGTGTGTCTTTCCCAGGAGGAATGACCTAGAGGGTCTATTACTGCTTCTACACTTGTTTTTCTGCAATTATATCACTGGATTTATGTCACAATCTCACTATCTGGAGATGAAAATGTCAAGGGGTGCAAGGGTGGAGTGTCATCATCTGTGGAGCGACATCCTCATGTGGAAAATACTGTAGCAGCATGTTGATATGGACAGATCCTTCACTTCCAGCATGAGGAAAGAGTGTTCCCATTCTGATGGAAAAACAGCCAAAATAGTGGTGTGTGCTCTGAACTTCACGAGTGGTCAGTGGTACAGAGTCCAGATTAGCCAGTCCAGGCTGCCTTGGGTTTCGTAAGGCTGAAATCTCTTCCTCTGGGTGTAAAATCTCTCCACCAGATTGGAGAACTGAATGAGTAGAAATCTGTTTCATGTCCCCATGGGGCCTTGCCTCTCTCCGCTGAGGATTCCTACTTGAAGGAAATTAATACCTTGTTTTATGTAGATTTTATTTCAGAGACATTCTTCTAGCAGGATAATTACTGTCTTTTTTGACAACACCCAGACTGTGAGTCTTTAAGTGCCAGGGCTGGGGACCAGTTCAGCTCCTGTGAAGACAAGAGTGGTCCTTTCCCTTGGTGGCCCCGTTCTTTGGGTGACTGTGGGGAGAACCTGCTGGGAGCTCCATGGGCAGACCCAGGGGAGGTGCTGTGCCCCACAGCTCTGATCCCCAGTCCCTGCCCCAGCTGTGGCTGTGCTGGATTTCAGCCCTGCATGGCGTTGCTGTGGCTGCTGCTGAGACAGGTGAATGGTCTGTCCTGGACTTGTCCCTGAGCCATCCCCAGCCCCACAGAGATGCCTGATGCACCTCCTGGGGCTGTGGGGCAGAATTTGGCTTGTGAGACCCTGCCCTGCCCATCCTATGGGGCAGCCCAAGCTGCTCCCTGCTGCCAGCCCTGGGGGAACCATTACCCCATGGTACCATAACAGTCAGTGGTGAAAAATGCACAACATTCAGCTTTTATAAGTACAACACCAGAGGCATCTGTGAAGAGTTTAGGACAGGGCATATCCAGTTTTCCACAGTCCAGTGCAAGAAAGACATCAGGAAGCTGGAAGGCACTGAGCACTGAGATGGTCCATCTGGAGCTTCTGCCCAGTCAGCAAGGCTGTGCCATCTCCATCCTTGCAGGGTTTTGAGACACAATTGGATAAATCCCAAAGCAGCCTGGACTGACCCCATAACTGACATTGCTGGAAACTGGGCTGGAGACATCCCAAGGTCTTTACCCATCCAAGTTATTCCTGGTTTCTATAATTTTAAGTTATTATTATTAATAAATTTTAATAATAAGACCAACTAAGAATGGATCTGTGCTAAGCAGAAAACAACACAACTTCAGCATTGTAGACAGTTGCTTTGATTGACTTTATTTCTTGACCCTTATTTGGTTTATCTTATACTTTGATTGAATATTGCATTTCTCAATTATGAGAATTTCTCAGTTTCAACAGCATGTGACAAGAATGGTGTCTAGCCCTTCAAAAATCAAGCAAAAGTGTAAATTTCCTTATTAATAATTTAAAAATTAACTGTTCTGGACCTTGTCATAGAATTTTCTTTGATGAGTTTCACTTTTATACTGTCTGACATAGTGTTTCATTCATCTGAAATGTGATATTTATTTAACAACCCAAACCCATATATTTTTATATATGATATATACAGTGAGACAAGTCTTTAACAGCATAAATCACTGTGACTTTGAGATACATGGAGGTATATTAATATTTCAGAAATTGATGTGACCATTACATATCATCTCTGCATATCTATGTAAGGCTTATCTTGGTCACATACAAAATCTCATTTAAGGCCTCATTTCACTTAGGTATTGTAATAGTTGCCAAAATTTAAGCATGTCATTCAGTTGATTGCTAAAGGATTCATTGCATATTTAAGCACCTGCCTGAATCATGATGAGGAAAATAAGTGAGGGGTATAAAGGATAATTTTAAACAGTGGAATGTGGCTGCCAGCATGCTGGACTGCTCTGAAATGTGTATGCTCCTTTCCCCCCTCAGTAAAAAAACAAAGAGAAAAGGAAAAATGTGTAACTTCTCTGCAGGGCTTCTGGTGCAGGATTTGTAAAATCAGTAAATTCCTTTGCTGTTTGCTTTGCAGTTCAGTACCTTCACTTTTCAGCTGCTTTCCTGTAACACAGACCTGTTCTTTGTCGCTTGACCTCTGTTTCTCCCTTTACAAACTGCTCTTTTTCAAAAAGCCCTTCTGCTCAAAAGATTGTCAAGTGCTGCGATTTCTATTTCCAGCTTGCAGTTAAAAGCTCTTTGTTATTTTCACAATTCCTCCCTTCTTGTGACTTTTACACTACACAAAGGCCATGTAATTCCTATCACAGGAATCCTGGTAAAACATTCATGAAATTAGGCCAGTTGAACATAAGACCAAACCCTATCATGTCTTAGATTTCATTTGGAGCAATATTCTTGAGGAAGTGGAAAGGAAAATTATACAAGAGATGCTCAAAAAATAAGGACAGGGATTTTTTTTAAATATTGTCCTTCCACAGTTGTTATAGCACAGTCCAATTTGCTAATTAGAAGAGAAACAAAGGAAAAATTCGGTATGATCCAATACCACCATTGGTACCTAAATGTGGAGCCACTTGGAGTGGACAGAGATATAATTAAATATATGGCAAATATGACTTTGTAAGAGCAGGCACACCTGTACAAGCAGATGAACCAAGCCCTGAATGCACAACATTATTTTGTAAGGTTTTGTTTCTGTTTGAAATTGCTGACAAATTATTACTAGCTTTTGCATCCATGAAAAGAGATCCATTATTTTGGAACTCTGTGTCCAGAGGCTTCACCAGTGCCCAGTGAGTCCTCCTCAAATCATCATGTTGATTTTACTCAATGAAGGAAATGATAATTGTCCAAAAAACATGCTTTGTTAAAACTTCACACTCCGGATGTTTTGCAGTTCCAGTTATTAAAGGATTATACTAATTTTATAGCTCATCCAACTTATATTTGTTACATTTTCTCTTTTCAACTATGCACTGCAATAAACAGGAAACTAAGGTGTCAACTGATTGCCTATGATTCATCTTCCTTTCAAGCTGTTCTGTAGAGTACACAGGATGCAGAAATCCTCAAAATCTTTTTTCTAACATAGGATTATTAAGTGTTATAAAAGGCAGTGTGAGCCAGAAATTGTGACATGTGTGGGAATTTAGAAGCTCTAAATCCAGGGGTTGGTTGTTCACTAGAATCTGTCAAAAATCTTCAAGGACTTTAATTTCTCCCCACCTAAACTCCACCTCAGGAATGCACAATACTTAACCATGTCTTCTTCTCTTTCCTTATGATTTTGGTGTTGCTGCTATATTTGTCAGTAAATCTATAGAACAGCTCAAGGAATGAGTTCCAGTCTTCATTGCCTCATTCCTCCTTGATCAAATCACTCACCAAATGATGCCAATGCTGTGTTATTGCTTGACTTTTATATAATGAGAAAAATACATGAGAAAAATTAGCACTAATTTATCCCTTGAATCCAGACCACACATTTGAGATTATTTTTTCAGCAGAACCGCTTTTTATATTATTCTGTCACCCCTTTACTACCGTTTTTATCTCCTGGCATTTACGTGATGTAAGCACTTCACCCACAAAGTGGAGAAAAATATTTACTCTGTTTGCTGCATCATCTTGCTCCCAGTTACAGCAGATGAGTTTCCATCTCTTTTCCATTCAGGGGTGTGTGAGAGCAGATTCAAACAAGCCTAAAGGCTCAGCTCAGCTCTGCTGAACAAATTGCTTTGCTTGTGGACAATGGTAGCTACTTGTGAATGCATGTAAGAATAAATCAGTATTAAGATTACAAGATTTAGGGGCAGTGAAGTTGTCTTTTTCTTCTACTGGAACATGTATCTGAATCAAATTGTTCCATTCATTCAGACAGCTGTAATAAGACCAGTGAGGGACCTCAGTGTGTATTTAGTTGCAGGATGAAGTGATTGGAAAGGGTTCTTTTTTTCTCCCCTTGTTGTTGCAAAAGAGGTTGAAGCAGTTTTTCCAAAATTGTGTCTAAAAGAACCTGATAGGGAAAATATATTGGAATTACAATATTGTGATTTGAATTTTTGAGAAAACTACTTTGAAAAATAAGTTTGAAATTTTCTACTTTATTACTGTTGTGGGGAGTTTGTCATTATTTTGATGTTATTATAAAATAAATTAGTGGGAAAAAAACAAAACCACATTTATGACAGTGGCATTGCTACTTTCCTGGGGTGGTGGTGGGGTTGTGAGGAATGTTTACAATCTTCAGTGGTCCCAAGACTTACTGAAATACACTGAATAGAAGAATTGTTCCCTGTTTCCTGTTACATTGAGACTAACTGATGCTTTGGAAATGGAATTCATTGGTATTTTTGATGTAAACCTACTCCAAAATGTAGACATTTCTAAAAGCAAACGTTTGGACTTTTGACTCAAATCAAAAGTAAGAGTAAGAAAAAAAAAAAGTAGGAGTAAATGTCAGTCTATAAATGTGCTCATTAACTAAGTCTTGCTGTTGCAGTCTGCTGAATGTGGGACATGAGCTCAGTGGGTATTTTGAAAGCCAATGCTCTGTCTTATGTGGGGCTTCATGACTGGAGGTGGTGCTTCTGGAGGAGATTCATGTCTGCTGCAGAAAGATTATCCCCCTGTTTAGAGAGAATTATAAACTTACCAAAATAAGACATCTGGCCATTCACCTTCTTGGCAAAAGCCTCTGGAAATGATTGATGGCTCACAGTCCAGCACAAACACAAGGGTCTGCCAGTGCTGTAAATTCCTCTGTTGTCTGTACACCCAGATTAAAACCTCAGTGCTGCTCCTGCAGTCCCTGTGCTAACATGGAAGGCTCAGAGCATTGGCAGGAACAGCAAACTGACTGATACAAACCAAATTTGCTTAACTAAATTAAATGCATGACAATGCTAGGAGGACAGAGTTAAGGGCCTTCAGAAAATGTACAGAAGGGGGAAAAAGTATAGATGGGTTTCCCAGAGGGAGAAAAATAAGACAAAATTTAAAGGGAGACATCAGGAAAGATTTTTTTTAATATAATGTGCATATGCACTGAATGCTTTTTGTTTTTAACACATAATCTGGATTTGCTGTTGCTTGGAGGGTGGGCAGGGATAAGTCAGAGAAGGATCTGTGCTAGATGAAAATAGAAAGCTTTTAAAGATTTAACCATGCAGTAGAGGTGAGAAAATGTCCTTCAGTTTTTTCCTTTCAATAATACAAGCCTGAGAAACGCAAAGTGGCAGAGAAGCACTTGGAAAGAAAATGCACAGTAATTACCTTGGCTTTGAGGTTCCATGGGGATTTTTTGCAGGACCAAGTTCTCCAGTTTCACTCTTGTGAAAATTATCCCTAAATAGTAGAGATCCCAGTGTGTCAGCCACTATTGTCTGTGACTCCTTAATTATGCTACACTTAACCAGATAGAGAAACTATCCCAGATACTGCCTTGGCTTGGACTGCTCCTGAAGGAATTCCTGAAGAAGGGAAATTCAAAGGGATCACATTATTTTTCCACTGATCATAGTATTTCTGACAGCTTCAGCAACCTTTTTTTTCTTTTCAGAGAGTGGGTTGTCCTGTAGAGTGGAAGTGGTCCATGCTCCTGCCCTATTTCCCTCAGCATCTCTGCAGGAGAAGAGCTATTCAATGTCAGGTTTTTGTCTGGACTTTGTCTGGACTCCAGGGCTTCTCACTTCTCCCAGCTGTTCTTTGGCAGTCCTGCAGCTGGATTTACACTGCCTCCAGCAGGACTTTACAGACACAGAAAGGCACCATAGTAAAGCAATAGAAAATTTGGCTGCATTAATAATATCCCCCATTTTCCCCAGGGCTGAGGGCTGATGACTCCCTTAGAGAACTCATTCCCTCTCTCCCCTCTGCTCAGATTTCCTTTTTCACCCCATCAGCCTTGCCTTGAACTGAGAGCAGATTTAGCCGTAGACCTGAACCATGAAAGAGAGGCAATAGAAAACTAGAAACCTGTTCTTCCACCTGATTGTGAAAGGTGGGAGCAATTCCAGGCTGTTATCTCTGGAGTCTGGCCAATTTCCAACCTGGGTGTATGAAATGGCTTTATGAAATCATTCACATGTAGCTTGTTTGGAAGAGTACTCTGATATGTAGCTCTTCTAGCAGTTCCACAAAGTGGTGAAGTGGAAAAATATGAAATCTATATTTAATAAATTAAAATTTCACCCACTGTAAGCAATTCTGTGTCTAATGCAACCATCTCTTGCCAAGTTTTCAATGAAAGAGTCGCTTTCACCTGACATTTATCTCTTGAATAAAGCTGTGCTTGAGCTCTATTTGTTTTCATGCTGAAATTGTAAGCAAACTGAAAACAGACAGGAAAGTTTGGCCTTTCCAGTGGGACAACAACACAGAATTTATTTACAGGAGCAAAGCAGAACAAAAAGAAATTGTACGTGTACTCCTTTAAGTTCTGTGAATTACTGTGATGGGACATCTGGTACTTTACAGTGCAGATTGCAAAGTCACTGTGCTGTATCATGTTAATCCTCATAAGTAAATGCTCCCTTACAGCTTCCTTTCCTGTGTTAGTTATTCTCCTGCTTGCTGTCCTTGTATATGGGAAGAACAAATCCAAGGACAAAATGTTGAGAAGCAATTTGATTTTGTAGACACTTTGTCAAGCTCTATCCCCAGAACCTCTGTGGATGTGGGAGAGGAGTGAGGCTGTGCTGCGTGGCTAAATCACATACTTTAACATCTCAGCTTCAGTTCAACATGACATGACTTCAGGCAGACCCAGAATTTCATATGGGAGCAGTTAAATAACTGAGAACATCTAAAGCAGAGCAGAACAAAATCAGGCAGTGAGGGGTAAATGCCTACAGGCAGGCCAAATCTACAGAAGAAACAAAATTGCAAAGCTGTATATTCTGCATAAAAAAAGAAATGTGCTTGTGATGAGTGCTGGCTAAACTTCTACCAGTTTTGGGTAGGAGATAACAATTATTGCCATTGTAACCCTGGATAATTCCTCAGTATAATTATCAGCCTCACTAAAGTTTATTATGCATGTGGTGGCTGGGGATCTGAGAAGTCTGGAGAGTTGTGAGCCTTTGGATCAGGATAGCATTTCACATTTTTGGGTTTGTTTTAATCTGTTGTTTCAAAAAGCAGATTATTTCCTATTTTAATTTCAAAGAGGACTCTTAAGAACAGATAAGTAATCTTACTGTGGCCTGATAGTCCATATCCCTGTTTGAAAAAAAATATTTCAGTTTTATTGCAGAAGAGAGACATTTGTAATACTGATTACTGTGTTTACTTCTCAACATTGTTTCTGCTAAACATGCATTTGCTGTATAAGAGAACAACCATCTGTGAATTTCTGAATTTCATTAAACAGATGATAAGTGTTTAGTGATAATGATTTCATTAAACAAATGCTAGTATTTTGTTTTCCACAGGATTAATATATTTCATACACAAGAATTATCATAAACTACTATGGACTTAAACAATTTGCAAACTGGAAATAATCCCAGAATTACATAATTCATTGAATCAGTTCAGATTAATTAAGAAAAACAGGTTACACATCTTAATTTATTATTAAAATGTTCCCTGAAATTCAACAAGAGACAAATGTAGGGTTTTTTTGTAACATTTGCAATTTGTTTTGGAAATAGCTAGTGCTGCTTTTAACAGCACTTTGTGTGACTACAACTTTTTCATAAACACTACTCTGCTCTCACAAGTATTTAAATGAAAGATTTCTTTGTGTCTTTCAGTAAAAGTTTTAATCAAAAAAAGGCATTTAAGCAGTCCAAAAGCCATTTTGATGCAGTTGTAAAATGAGCAAATGTTCTGCCTTTACTTTTTGCAGTTGTTCAGGTGGCAGTGAGGGTCTAACTGAGACATCAAACCAGGGATACCCACTAAGGGAGCAAACTGAAAGGGGGGCACCAACAGCTGCAAGTGCTGTGTAGGAGTCCCAGTGGAGAGCAAATGATGGCAAAGAGAATCTCCCAGTGCAGGGTAAAGGAATCTTGAAGTCTGGAATAGCTTTCTCCTGGTGTCTGTTGCCCACATTTACAGAATTCATTTCTCTTCTCTGCCATGACGTAGCTGCTGACAGCAACAATGGAAATTTGAGATGGCATTTGTTCCATTCTTTGCCTTCCAATTCTGCTCTCATTTGCAAAAGCCTAAGGAGGAAATACCAACATGCCTTTCTACTCCTCCTTGCATTTCTACTCTGAGAGCACTTCTCCAAGAGGATCTGATGAGTAGAACTGCTGAAAAAAAGTTTGCATCCACATCTTCCCAGGATTCCCATCTGATTCCATCTCTATTCCCAGGTTATAGCACAAATTTTTGTTCTTAATCAGTAACACGACCCTGTGTTCAGTCCAAGTGAGTGTCACCCATTTCTAGTGTGGCAGGACTCAGACAAATCACAGCTCCTCTGGATCCATATGGTCCTGATCTGTGCTTGTCACAATTTTAGTTCAATGGAGAATTTCAATAGATATTTTATGCCGTGTTCAGTAATTAAAATATTAAAGGTCAGTCTGGAGGAACTCTGGAGAACTTCCCTAATAGCTTCTCTTCAGTGTGACACCTCCCTGCTGAGTACAGTAGCTATCAGACCCCTCAGCTAAATCCCTCCCCACTTTACAGATGTTACACTGATTCTCCATTTTCCTCCTCGCTGGTATCTTCCCATGTGACACCGTGTCTAAAGCCCTAGCTAAATGCAGACAGATTTCATCTCCTGCATTTCCTTTGTCTGCGTAATCACTTCTGCTATCAAAGGGAGATATATGATTATTTGAGCATTATCTAATCTTGGTAAACTATTTAGCATTTTATCTCATTTTCTGTTTACCTCATGTAACTAACATCCCTCATTTTTATTTTTTTTTTTTTTTAACCTATTGAGTATTGAAGCCAAAGCTTTTGGGACCATATCTTATCCCAGTCATTTCCTTTCTCCCTCACTCAAAGACAAGCTGTTCTCAGGTACACTGACATAAACCCTTCTTTATCATTTAGCACATCTTCCTCTGACAGAGCTCCTGTAATATGAGGGCAGCCCAGCCTGCCCTCTTGACTGCTTTCCTCAGACATGGAGCTTCCCTTTTCCACTACCTCCCATCATCCCTTTGCCCTACACTTGGTGCCATCTTCCCAACAGAAAATGAAGACAATTCTATTCCCAAGGGCCACAAGCAGCTCAGAGAAATGTTTTATCAAGTGCTCACCAGGAGTGAAAGTTCTTTACAGCTCTCCCTGCAGCTGTGGAGGAATGCTGTATTATTTTTCTTTATGTAAACAGGCCATTCTTTACATCCAGCTAAAGTAATCTCAAACAGCATTTTGACTGCGGAAACACAGAGGACTTAGATGAAAGTAGTTCATGGAGGTTTATATAATTCTTGTTTGAATTCATTACACATGCATGGAATCATGAATCTTGCAAGAACTTTTCTAACTATGTATTTTGGTGCCTAAGGAATACTGTTCTGCAGAGATAAAAGCCCAAATCCAGCAGACCCTTGTACCAGAAGTTCTTATCTAATTTTCAACATTTATAGAAGGATAATTACCTTCCTCCTCTCACCCACCACTGTTTTAACAAGGAGTTGGATAAACTTCTTTTTCATGCAGGGGATGTAGCAGAAGTTTGAGATGCAGTTAACTCTGTCTGGTAATCCCAGTTCCCTCATTGGCTCATGCTGGGATTCTTACCAGGTCATTTACCTCAGCATTTTCAAGGGTCTTTGACAGGGCAGCTGCTTTCACTGATCTCTGAGTGTCTACTGGGAGAAACCAAGGACTCAGTTTCAATGCTCCAAAGACATGTTACAGTGAGATCAAAGAGTCAAGAGGATGCCAGGTCCTGGCTGCCAGCTCATGGCCACTGTGGGATGCACTGTCCAAAATCCCTGGGTGTACACATGCACTAAATAACAGCAATAATAGAAGTGATGTATCCACTGTGGGCTGGAGCATTGCAATTTGCTGTGCTTTCACAGGTTAGGTGAATGAAGGACAGATAGGAAATTATTACTCTGCAGGAGCCTGAATCAATCTCTCCCCATTTTCTATGAGACCTGGAAACATTTGGCTCTTGTAAATAATCTTTAACCAGATAGGTCATGCTATTAAAGTCAATGGCTCCTTTTGTGAGTAAGGACTACTCAGCAGGCAAAACACTTTCTGGCCTAAGTCTTAAAATGCTCAGGAGAAAACACAAAATGTTTTTAATAATTTCTTGCTGCTGCAATTCACATTTTACTACGGAGTAAAATTTTATTGTTAGTTGTCATTTATTAGGAGAAAAAAAAAAAAGAAATATGAGCAGGACCCAGATGGCATTGTGCTTTTTACATAATTGCAAAATACTTATGTTTCAGGCAATTCTCATTATGTGCTAATCAAACTTGTGTAATCCTGTCACTGCACTGTCAGTTGGATTATTGCATCTGTTTAACAAAAAAAAAAAGTTGAATAACAGTAATAAAGAAAAGTAGATAAATTAATGGTTTTCTCAACTGAGACACAAAGTGACAAAAGTCCTGCCACAGATGATGTTCTCAGCAGACAAGAAGATAGGATGAATTGTAGCATCAGCGTGAAATACTCTGGAGAAAAGCAGAAGGTATGACAACAATCAGACAAGATCACAGGAGCAGTTAAGCCAGCTAGAAGAGATTTGTACCATGTCCCTTTTGAGCACCTGAAAGCAGCACTCAGAACCTGCTGTGTTTCCTGTCTTTGCCAAACAGAGAACAGTAACACCTGAGAGCATCATTGTAATATGTGGCTTGGTTGTGCAGAATTTCTGGGACATGAAGAAAGAATCAAAATATAACAGGAACAGTAAAAGAAAAGCAAAGTGTTCTTGCAGCATCCCAGAAAAAGACATTACAAATTTAGCATCACGGGCTGTGCAGGAAGGAAAGGAGACTCACAATTCAAACCTTGTGATGGCTGAACAAACAGGCAGTGAAACTGCAAAGTGCTGCTCGAGGGCTGGTGAGAGTCAGCATCGATGGCCACAGAAGTGATAGTTATGATCACCACACAAAACCACTGCAGTCACCCTCAAATCAAGAAAAACTGTGATGGCTACAGCCTGTAAAAGCCTGTGTGAGGATCTTGCCTTGGATATTGTTGACAGACTCTCTGCAGACTACAGTGACCTTTCCTGCACTCTGACATCTGGGAGGAATGGCTGCCTGTGAGGAGAAGTGCAGACCATCCCTTCACTCACACCCTGGGGCTTTGCCACAGCTGGTCACAACAGCCTCCAGCTTCAGACTCCCAGTTTTCAATCTGCTTCAAAACCCTGAATGGAGCACCTCGAGGAGGGAGACCCTCTATGCTCCTGAGGCTTTGTGTACCCTGGTGGCTGAGGAAGAGCAGGTGCTTGGAGCTCTCTGTGCAGCCATGGGAGCAATGGCTTTCCACCTCTGATGCTCTGACACAACTGCAGACTCAAAGCAGAATCCTCTCGTGATTTCAGCCAGCCACTGGCTATGAGTCCCTCCAGGGAAGCAATTTTAATCTCATCCCTCCTTTGCTTGCTGCTGGCTTTCACACCCAACCCACCTGAACCATGCCAGCCCTACAGAACACAGGAGCCTTGGTGGCCTTGGAACTCCTGCCTTGGAACACCTTTTCAAGCATTCAGGAGCACGTTCAGCTCTTGTACAATCCCCAAGCCATCCAATTCTGCCTGTTGATTTTCACTTGCTGCTCAGGTCCTGAGCTACAGAGGAAGACCTGAAGTAGAATTTTCAAAGGTTTTTTCTTCTGAGCACAGCTGAGATCTTACGGGAGAAACACCTGGAGCCCAGCCAGTGTCTCCTTTCTAGTGTGGTCATGGCCCTGATTTATGATGCAGGAGGTGTGCATTCAGCCCTTTATTCTTCAGAGGTTTTTGAACCCCTGCTCCAGGCAAGGAGTCTACCACAAGGCTACTCAGTGCTTTGGTGCTAATTTCATATCTTTTGTTCTGGTACCATTCCAAACTTTTAGGAATGAGTATTTTTAGAGTGCAGTTAAGTCATCTACTTCGTTTTGTGTAGATATGGGACTTCTTTTGGCTTTTTTGGTAAGTCAAAAAAGATGCAGGAAAATGCCTGGAAATTATCTGGAGAGCTTTGGTAACTTCCTGTTGAGAAATCCAATAAGATCTTTCACTGATTTTTGGGAGAGTTTGAAAAGGTCTATGCTTCATGTAACAGCTGAAGACAGTGATTTTTTTTTTTTTTTTTTTTTTTTTTTTTTTTTTTTTTTTTTTTTTTTTTTTTTTGTTATAAAATCTGAGTTGCTACTCACTATAAATAGTTCTGAAAGTCTCCAGTGTGAGTTTTTTCAATGATGCCTGAACTTGAAATTTGTGTACAGGAGGAGACTTTGGCAATACACAGAGACTGAAAAAAAAATCCCATCTAAGAAAAAGACTATGAACTCTACATAAAATATTTATAAATAAAGTCACAAAAGAATACCATGGCAACAAAGAAAGAAAAGAGATGAACTCTTCATTATAAAGGACAAATCATATGATATCTTTATTATAAGTTTTATAATCTCTATTTTGTCTTACAGTATCATATTACACACTCTTGGTAAAAGCACTGTGGAACTGTTATTTTCCTCCATATAAAACCCATCGACTCTCAGGGAAATTTCACTGAAAAAATGTCTTCTATATGTAAGCAAAATAAAATATTGCTCTTTAAAACAGGGTATTTGGCATATAAAGAAGCAAATAAAAAGCATTTAATCCACGACCAACCATAAAATGAACACTTAGAGCTAGGCACAAAAGTCTCAAAACAGAGAAAAATCACCAGAGGTCAATAGCAGGCAAAAAAATTTTAACAATTGCTGCAAAATATTAGCACTTTCCTATAAATTTTCTGCTTCTACTTTCTCAGCCCTTTGCTGGTTTTGGCTCGGGTGGAGTTAGTTTTCTTCCCAGTGGCTGGTATGGGACTGTGTTTTGGATTTGTGCTGATAACACAGAGATGTTTTTGTTATTGCTGAACAGGGCTTGCACAGAGCCAAGGCCTTTTCTGTTTTTCATACGACCACACTGGGGAGGTGACTGTAGGTGCAGGGGAAGGTGGGAAGAGACACAGCCAGGACAGGTGACCCAAACTGATCAAAGGGATATTCCAGACCATGGGACATCATGCTCAGTATGTAAGGTGGAGGGAAGAAGAAGGCAGGGGGCATATTTGGAGTGATGTTGTTTGCTTTCCCAAGTCACCTTTGCACGTGATGGAGCCCTGCTCTCATGGAGATGGCTGAACCTGCCTGCTCATGGGAAGAAGAGAATTCATTCCTTGTTTTACTTTGCTTGTGTGCTTGGCTTTTGCTTTCCCTATTAAACTGTCTTTATCCCAAGCCATGAGTTTTCCAGGTTTTACTCTTCTGATTCTCTCCCAGATCCCACTGGTGGGATGGGTGAATGAGCAGCTGCCTGGGGCTTGGCTGCTGGCTGGGGTTAAACCATGACACTCCTCTCATGTTAGAGCCATGTGGTAGTCCTGGTCTCTATTGCCTTTGCACTCAGAGCAACCTGTGATCTTAAACATCTTCAAGTTCTTTCACACATGTAAAAATGACTGTTGTGAAAATCATATTTGTATTTATATTTATGCACTTTAAAATTCCAAGAAGTTCTGTCTCTCCTCACAAATTTATGTATATTGAGTTTCCAATACCAGGTTATAAAATATAAAATACAATCCTTGTGTTGGACTCCAGTTGATGAGGATTTTCAGTCCTCTAGGACATCCTGCCTGATCTCTGTCTGACAATCCAAAAGACCTGGATATCCCGAGTCCTTTCCTATACTTGGTACCTGAGTGAGATGTCTGAGATGGTCTGAGACATCTCAAAGTTCTATCAGCACCTTTGTTTCAGCAACAGAATCCCATTCCTAGAGTGGGATCCACCTCCCTGAGTTCAGGTGTCAGCGATGTCAACATCCATGTTGAAGCTTGTTGCCTGTTCAGTGGAGACCCCTTTGATAGTCAGTGACATTTAGAGCATGATTCACTGGGCCAAATGTCACCATCAATTTTAAAAAGCAATGGACCATGGTCTAAACTTCTTTGATTCGTGTGGGAGCCCATGGTGAGTTGTACATGTGGACATGTCTGGGTGAGGTGTATGTATCCCACCCTGTCTCGAATGAGACATTGTATTTCCATATCGGTTCAAGGCACTTAATCCTTTCTTTTGTTTTATTGGGGTTTTACTTTGTTTTGTTTTTTTATGGTTTTTGTGGGGGTTTTGGGGTATTTTTTTTGTTTTTTTGTTATTGTTGCTGTTGGGTAGTCATAACTAATCTATGAAAGGAATGTGTTTGGCAAAACTGTTAAAATCAGGACAGATCTCACAGATGAAGATCCCCCAAAGACACTCCTTAGTGCTGGAAGACATGGATGAAGAGATGGTTCCCCACTCCTTTAGGATCACAGATGAGCCACCCTTGTGCCTGTGTTCTGCAGGCCTGTTCTCTGTGAAACGAATGCTTGTGTGGCAGGGAAGGGGCAAGGAAGGAGAGGACACAATTAATATGTTCTGCCCACTGATATAGAACTCTTCTTTTAACTCATACTTGCTGTTGACTACCCAATTTAAAGAGAATTATAATGACAAAACGACCAGGCCATTTTCACATGCTCTGATTATTACCTTTGTAAGTTAGAAGAGAGGCACATTGATAGGAGGTTTCATATTATAGTTAAGAAACTTATTTTTCTCTTTATTACTTCTCTCTAGCTTTCCTGCTTTTGTTTTTGCAATTATTTTCATTACATTTTCCCCATTATTTTTTCCTTGAAAACCCAATAGCAGGTTAAAAATAATCGCAGCTGATAGGGCAAAGAATTGTTGTAGGGTTTACTGGTTTCTTCTTTTTTCCTTAAAAGTTATAGTTGTAGGATTTTAAATACTACATAAAACACCAAAATTACTCTGAAATGGTGTAAGAAAGTGCTGCCCTAAATTAGAAATTTACATCTATTCTCGCCTCTATGCGCTGATCCATTTTTAAAGCACTTCCAAGATTTGTTGTTATTTTGAGGCTGGAAAATAGACTCCAGTTCTCTTGTGAAAGGAGATATTGTATTCCTACTGTTTGATAAAAGCAAGAGAAAAGGAGTTCAGTTCTGTCACAAAAATAAATAATAATCTCTTCTTGGTGAAACTGCAAGGTCAGTTCATTTCCTTACATTGATCGAAGTGGTCACTTCCTCCCTCTTTTTGTCTTTCTGAAATATTTTCTTTTGTCTGATCCTGCTGTTGTGAGTTATTTCTATTAAATCCTTATTTGTCTTTGCAATGTGAATCTCAGCTCTTCTCAGGGTTTGCATCCATAGGGATGTGTCCATAAAGCCAGTTTTGTGTTGTTTTGTTTTTAAAAAAAGACATTTAATTCATGGTGCATTTATTATGGTTTTTCCCACAAGGGAGATGAGACCCTCCAGTAAGGATCTTTTCTCAGTGAAAGGTGCAGTACATTTTCCTCATTGGCTATGTCTTATTTATGAAAAATACAAGTTGGTGTCCCAGGCATTAGAAAGGCCCAGGTAAAAGATCACAATGGAGCAGGGGGAAGGCTGTAGGCTCAGACTGAACATCTTTACACTTTGGGCTTTAGTAAATTAACGTCAGATGCAAACAATGAGGCACCGACAAATAGCTGAAGATCTTTGTGTTCTGGCCAGTCCTGGTAATTTTTTACATGAAGCACAGGTGGGGGGCATTCTTGAAGAGACTTTAAAGAGGAACTTAAAAGAGGGATGGACCTTAGAGATTATTCCTGAGTTGTAGGTTAGACTTAAAGAATCTTGTTGAAAAGCGTATAAAGGATGCTATAAAAGAGTTGTGTGAACAGGAGAGACCTGGGAAGAGGGAGGTCATGAAAATGTACAAGGGCAAGTGCAACTATTTTTGTACAGATAAAGATGCAGAGGTAACCTCCATCTGGTGTCAGTGGCTCACAGAGGAATCGTGAAGGGACTCAGGAAAATAGGTGTAGTGTCTATAAAAAGCTAATAGCATATCAGAGAACAGATTTAAGAGCAGGACAGCAATCAGGAGGCCAGGGGTGAAATCTAGACTAACATTCTTTCTGCAGTGCACGTGGAAAGGATGGCTTGGATAAGAGGCCAAAGCAACCCATTTTGTGGCAGCTACATTTAGCTCTTAGCCAGGGGAGAAGCACCACAGACAAAGGTTGGTGGAAGAGGCATGCCAAGGGTTGAGAAACATGTTTGCAGGCTCTAGTCAAAAGTGACTGAGTAAAATAATGTGCAGAGGTTGAGCTTCTGAGGACTTCAGAGTAGTGAGAAGACAGAAAAGCTAAATTGCAGAATGTCAGAAATGAGAAGAATAAAAGCATGAGCTAAAAAGAGGAAGGAGGAAACTGGGGTTATAGGATGCCTATTTACAGAGAGCAGAAAAAGTCTGATTTTAAGGAATAATGTGTCTGACTGTGTGAAGTGTCTGAGGGGTCATGGCAGATGAGAAGAAGGGGTTTATTATGAATAAGAGCTCTGCCTTGAACAGCAGAGCAGAAAGAAGGAGCCATGGACAACCATAAATGGTCCAGAATCCAGAAAGAGCTCAACGCCTCCTGTAAACACAAATAGATCTGCCTACTACAAATTTTATTTATCCTGTGGAGTCTCAAAGTACAAGAATGGTATTTCAAAAACAGTTTTTCATGACTGAGAAAAGCAACACCGTGGGTTCTCGCCTGAGAATAGAGCCAGACTCCCCGACATTTACAGGAGATATCTCAAGGTCATTTACAGCACTCAGAGACCGGGCACTTTCAGTCTCTCTCTGCCTTTTGACTTCAGCTCCTGTTTCAGTGACATCCTCTGTTGGTTTGAGTAATGGTAAGTGGCAGGCTGGCCAGGAGCTGCTGCCTCCCCCCGCTCGCTCTAATTGCATGTTGGGGGCTGCTGCGCTGTCCCTCGGAGTGAGCACCGATCAGAAGTCAATTGTCCCTTCTCATCAGATTTACCCACAATATATGCTATGTGAAGTTTCAAGTGACTAGAATTAGCTCACACACAGTAAACATTTCAGGTCCAATCTGATCATTTTAAGTGAAAACTAGTGAGCTCTAAGTGTAAGGAAGAAAAAGCCATGCGATAATCGATAAACCAGGAATGATCTGAGAGAGGGGACCAGTGTGTCTGATTAATCATCCTACCAGCTGACCAGATTTATGACATGAAGCACATTAATCACATACTTTCAGAAAAAAATGGGTTTTATACTATACAAACATTACCCACAGCCTTTACTGTGGTAATTTAATTTGTGAAGATTTCCTCTGAGACAGCCTTGGGATATGCTACAGCTGAAACATATACAAATATTCGTAATTCTTTTCAAACAGCTATAGTATGAATGTCTTCCTGGACACCTCCTCTTGAAGTGGCTCTCTCTTGTGACTTGGCTGTACATTCTGTTTCTCAATGCTTACACCTGAGTGAGAAGATGTAAGCTGGGCTCTTCACTGGAATTTAATTTCTCAACACAATCCTTGTTCTCATTACAATAATAAAAAACAAGCTTTGTTTCCAGATTGATCTTTTTCCTTTCATTTGTTACCAGAATGCCTCCCTGTATGCAGTTTTTGGAAGTACTTTTACAGAGAGATTGATTTTTTTTCTTACATGAAGCCTCAGTTTTCATGGTACCAACACGTTCTCTCTCCCCTCATTACACTGATACTGAAGGGGAAAAGAAAGCAGAGAATGGTTTTTTGTAAATCCTTAAGCATGTACATACTATTGAACGTCTTTTAGGCTTGTTGTTGTTAACACAGATTTTACTTTTATATGGATCAAGCTCAATATTTCACCTGCCAAAGACAGGCCAGAGCTGCCCTCTGCTAGAGGGTGTGTGCTAACAATTTAAGTCAAATTTACCTAGATACTATGCATTTTGCAAAGGGAGTGTTTCAACAAGCTTAATTGCAACTTTTCAATAAACCCAAACAAAATTCTTGATAGAAATTAAGAAGCAAAAAAATCTGGAAAAAAAAATCAAATCCCAAAAAATTCTGCCAGAAACAGTGTGGGTCTTTGTGTTCTAGTTCTGATCAGCAGAAGGTGTATTTTTCTTAACTAAATAATGTAAGTTAATGAATCAGAGAGAAGAAAGAGGTAAGGAAACTGAATAATTTCTTATTATATCCATAAACACATCCTGTTCTCTGAATTTCCCCTCCTTAGTCACTTTGGCTTGCTGTTATTACACATTTGTGTGTGTTATCCTGCCAGGAGGGAAGTCAACAAACCCTTTCCTCCTGAATTCATTATGGCAATAAAAAAACCCCAAACTGATAAACCAAGCAAACAGTAGGGATGCATCTCAGGCACTGGAGAAGTCCTAGCAGACAGCATCCACTTGGGTCCTTGTGTTTTACTGCTCAGACATCCACATTACAAATAAAATGATGTATCCCCAAGATGTGGTGTTGGTAGTGGTTGTTCCAGTGCAGTGGCTTTCCCACAGAGAGCATGCAAAACTTGGGGATAAAGTTCCATTCTCAAAGTGGTTTCTTCCTGTTTTCTTTACTTCGTGTCCTTTGTTCTTTTCAAACCGCTTTACATTTGTCAATAGCTTTTAAAAGTTATTATTATTTATTGCTTCAGTTTAAATCTCAGTTTGATAAAAGCCAGACTTGTACTAAGTGAGGAATAAACCATGGTCAGAACATTCTCTGCCATAAAGGAATATCTCCTAACAACAAGAACAAATGTTATTATCCATCTACAGGGAAGGAGCTGAGACATAGGCAGATTAAGAGTTTTACCTAATATTGAAAAGAACTCTTCTATGAAAGCCAAAACCACACAAAAGGGAGGAACTAACCCCATTTTCCCTTTCTGTATTGCCTGGAACAAGTTCATCCATTTTTTAGTCCCTTTACATGGCGTTTCCATACATTTTTGTCACGTCTGTGTTCTTGCCTGTTCACCTTCTCCTGCACCAATTCAAAATCCTACTGTAAAAATTAATTTCCTGTTGTGGCCCTTCTGATTTTCCTCCTCATTTGAGATTCCCCCTCTCCATGTCATCAAGTACACTTTCTGTCTTTGCTTCCAAACTCCTTCACAGCCCAAACTTTGCCCATGCTTTCTCAAGATGATGTTCCCTCCTACCCAGCCCAGACGTGAGCTATCCAAGCCCACTGTTTATTTAGGAGTGTCTCCCTCTAAAAATTCCCAAAGTCATTTAATTTCTCCCCTTCAAATCCCACCTTAAATTCCTCTGGTGCTGCTGGGCTGCAATTGTGCTGAGACCAGGACCAACTGCAGGGCCTGGTATGGATGCTCTGGCTCCTTCTGCTCTCCCATCTGTCTGCAGCCCTTTCTTTCCACTGGGAGCTCTTTCAGCACTGACCACAACTCTGTCTCCTGGTGGCAAAGCCTGTGGAACAAGAGGGCCATGGTTTGTGAGAGTGGCACCCATTTCTAAAGCACTACAAGTAGTAAATCAATGCCATAACACCAGCAATTAATTTGGTCAGTAACACCAGAACCAAAAGCAGTAAATCACTGCTGCTGAACCTCAGGCCAAGCCAAGAACAATGATAAAAGCACTGAGCATCTTTTATATTTTGCATATCCATGAATTCAACCCAGTGCAGGTTTTTCCTTTTTGTGGCACCACTGCAGTATTGGCCTGTGTTTGATATCACATCCTTTCTAACCTCCAAATGTTACTGCTGTTGCAATCACTCATTTGAGGGATGATCTATTTGACTGCTGAATAGTCCAACGATAAGATAGCTTGTGGAAATAGAAGCCTGGCCAAAAGATTTCTCTTCTGATGGCATCCTCTGCCAATAAGCATCATCAAAAGCTGTCCTGAGAGGGCAGATACATGCATGTTACTCTTGGATTCCAGTAAACCTGAATTTAAGTTGCCAGTTTCAGTGCTGGGGTTCAGACTATCCATAGGGGTCAGTTCAATGGCAGTGGTGCCACGGCACTGCAGCACACAGGACCCGTCATTCTCCCATCAGTTGTTTCCACAAGTCAGGCATATAAAATCACTGACATTAATTTAATGAGTTAGTTTTCGGGAGATTAGTCTCACCATGAGTTGGATTATTCTGAACATATGGAGACCCAGTCTGGCTATGAAGTCTGTAAAAGAATGACAGAGATTTGGGAATGATGACTTTTTGAGCTGAGTGAATCTCGTGTTAAATAATTTAACTCTTCATGCCACTGTTGGGACTGGTTTGTTGTCTGGTTTTGAGGAGGCTTTTTAACCTATAGCAATGCCAGTTTAGGTCTGCAACAAAACACAATGGAGTCTAGGGTATGTATATTCATGAAAAATCAGATTTGTAACAGTAGGACCTCAGAGAAGCCAGATCTTGGACCAAATACAGACTAATGCTGAAGATTAGTAATGTCTTCTAGCAATGCAGGAAAACCTTGGGAATAAAAGACAGTGCACATGAGATTCTCATTAGAACTCACTGAACTCAAATTTCAGGGATAAAAAGAAAACCTCACTTGCCCGTGGTTTTGTTTGCTTGGTTTTTGGTGTTTTTTTTTTTTTTTATTGTGTGTGTGGTTTTTATTTGGTTGTTTTTTGGGGTTTTTTTGTTATGATCTTTTTAGCATTTCAGATCTCAGTCCATGGAAGGGATTAGGTGCCTAACTGCTGCATAACTGCAGTCATGAAACTTAGGCTAAGCAGCTTCTCAGTTGGTAACCAAATTCTGAAAGACTGGAAAATCTCATTTTTTGGTAGTTGCATTGCCCAGGATCAGCCACCATTTATCCATTGTTAATAATCAGTCAGTATCTCACCACTGTTCTTTGTTTAAATTCACAATAAAGACATTTTTATACCATCCACCCTGTTACCTGTGAGGCCCATCTGCAAAGATACTTTAGAGGATGAAGAGACTTCTACAGAACATTTTACCCTGTAGTCTATTGATTAGAACAAATGCCAGACTTGGGAGATTCAGTGTCACCTCTGCCTGGGATCTCTAACTCTTAGGGAAGAATCTGGACCACAGCAGGACGAAATTGTATTTGGAGGAAGTCTTTACAATTTCCATATCTTCTGCTGGAGCTCATTCCCTTTTTAAGGATCAGTTGAGTAATAGTTGAGGAGTAGTAGTAGTAGTAGCAGTAGCTATTAATTGCAGCAATCATTAGCATTCAGTTTCTTTCTCTTCCTGACTGGTGACTCAGCCTCTGTGTTTGCAGAATAGTTCTCATGAGTTTTATCTCTTGGTGGTCTAATAAATATTCAAGGAATCTGACCAAAGTAGAAAAGCTTAAATGGGAGAACTTTAGAGCCTTTTTCTCCAGGCTCCAGAGCTCCCCTTCAGGTGCTTTCTCACAAACCATGGGGTTTTATGGCAAACATGGGAATGAATGCCCACAGATGGAAGAGGAGTATGAGGCTGGGGTTTGCCTAACCCTGGAGAAGAAGAAGGTGATTCAGAATTTCTCAGGACAATCTGATTCAGGTGAGCAGTTCCCTAAAGCCTGGAGTTAACTGTGCTCAGTGCTGGGGGTATGGCTCAGTCTAACCCTTTCCTTAGGATTTTTGGTTGACTACAGGCAGGATGATGAGGGACAGGGCTCAATTCATGGCTCTTTGGATCCTTTCAGAGAATTGGCTCCCTGCCTGGTGAAAGCAATGTCAGTTCCAGACGCTGTGTTAAAGCTGTCTCACTTTGGACATATTTTCTGCAGCCTCACATTGTGTGAGTTTTGGATTAGTTCTACCTCTGTGTCAAATGGTTCAGTCACTGAAGTCACTGAAGTCACACTTCACTTATACTGAAGTGATCTGTGCTTCAAAGCTAGTGGTCATAAATATTATATTTCTTAATTTTGCAAATAGATGCAGTCCATGTTTTTGAATGGGCCACACCTTTTTTTTTTTTTTTTTTTGGACAAAGGATTTGCCCCTTCTTAAAAAGTGCTGAGGTATTACATAGTTGTTGGTACAAAGAATATAGCTGACATCACTGACTTTTCATCTTCCAGATTATTCAATGCCTTTAAAACAAAACATAAATTATTCTGAAACAATATGAGTTTAACCAGCAGAAAATTTGGGGATTAGTTCAAGAGCTCAGGTGGGACAAGACAAAAAGTTTAAAATTATCATCTCCTCTAACTTCTTATTCCCTGAATCTACAGAAAACTGATATTACTCAGCCTTACTCCCGACCATAATATAAAATCAAAAGGGGATTTAATATATTTTATTTAACACAAGGAAGGCTATTTCTAAAGAAAGGAAAGGATATGTCTTCTGCAGGCTCACCACAGGCTCCCATTACAAGGTAGTTAACCCATTATTTTTATTTCAGAATAGATCATAATTAATCACAGCTATTGTTCAGATGTTCTGAAATCTGACTATTTTCAGTGGTTTTGCAGGACTTGAAAAAGGTTTCCTGCTCAACCCGCTCTCTGTTCAGTTGTAGCAGCAAAAGTACCTGTTACCTGAACGAGGAAGCTCTTAGACCTCTCTCTGCTGTTTGTCAGGATAATTCAATTGATGTTCTACCTAGAACCCTGCAGGACTGCAGCTTCTGCAGTGGATAGACCTTCGTTAAGCCTTAAGTGACTGATTTAACAAGCTGTGCTAATGAAACAGGGGTTTAATGAGGTGCTTTTAGCTAAGTTCAATGTATTTTTCCTCTTGATCTCAACCCTACATTTCCTGAATTTTTTACAATATAGCTTAACAAATCCCTTCATTTTTCAACTAGAATGACCCTTGATATCTTGTTAATAGATGACTGTATAATATTCAGCAATTCCAATCAACTTCAACAATGGCTGTTGCTTTTCTCTAAGCAGGAGCTACTTGCCAGACTAAGGATCAGAGTACTGGACTGAAGGCCCTTTAGCCTGACTCGTGGTAGTTCACATGACCTCTACTCTCAAATTAGATTTAAAATGATACCTTTGATAAGAGATATGTCTCATCTTTCACAGTACCATGTCGTAGCATTTAGGAGGCTGTGTCATTTTTTGATGACAAATATTAAAATCAAGCTCTTTGATTTCAGAAATCAACATGTTTACTTATCAGCTCCTCCATTTGATCTAGATTCACACAGTCATTAGCAGAGATAATGACAAATTGCCCCGTGTGACTGGGATGTGAGCTGAAGCCTCAAGTAATGCAGAGGCAGTACACAGATCACCCAGCATAACTACCTTACTTGAAAGCTACTCTAATTTTATAAAGCAAGTTGTCAAATCGATGTCTCTGCTGTCAAACAAAAATATATTTTTAAAGGAATGCCTCAAAAATCCATAGAGGAAATGCGAGTCCAGCATGACATTTGTTTGATTTCATTCCTCAGGCGATGCCGTAAAAATTGATCAGACCACATTTAATGGAGAAATCATTGAAGTCTAATCCAACCAACTCCAGAAATATTTATGAAGAACAGTTTAAAACCACTGATATGATACAGGATGATGCTTGTTGTAGTATTATTAATAACTAGGAAGATGCAGTTTCAACATAGGATTTCTACAAGAACTCTGTGATACATTTTCAGCAGCTTTTGTACAATGAATTGTTATTAAAACAGCACAACCTTCCAAATTGCTGTTAGCTAAAGATGGGCTTTGTATGACTTGATATTTATCCATTTTGACCTTTAATGCCTTTTACAGTAATTGTTGATCCAATAAAAATCTACTTTATCAGTCTTGCCCTGGTAGAAATATGACTGCCAGCTTTTGCTAGTCATCCCCATGGCAGTCTGCTACTTAAAGTCCTGATCTTGTTTAACTCATTATTTCCCTGCAGAATCACAGAATGGTTTGAGTTGGAAGACACCCTGAAAATCATCTCATCCCAAGCCCATGTCATGGTCAGGGACACCTTCCACTATCCCAGGTTGCTCCAAGCTCCATCCAAATTCCAGGGACGGGGAATCCACAACTTCTCTGGGCAACCTGTGCCAGGGCCTCACCACCCTCACAGTAAAATATTTCTTCCTAATGTCTAATCTAAACCTGCTCTCTTTCTGTTTAAAGCCATTCCCCCTTGTCCTGTTACTACATGTTCTTGTAAATAGTGTCTCTATATGTTGGCCCTCGCTGGTCTGTGATGAATTGCACTGAATGATCTGCATGTAAATGCCCAAGAGTAATTAATTTGCTGATAAAGAATGATTGCCATTTTCTAATACTACAGGTCTGTGTGAAATCTTTGCAACTGGGAAGCAAGCACATTAGTCAATACAGGGTGTTCTGATAAAGTCTGTAGTATTTTCAGCTCGTTGAAAGACATCGTTGGTGCTCCTTGTGTGTTTCAATTTCTCTTTTCTTCTCCTCCCTTCATTAAAATTTTTACACATCAATTCAGAAAACAAGAAAAAACTCCAAATCTTAAACAAGTGAAACTGTCTTTTTCTTTAAAGGACTGTCATCCTCGAGGGCACCTGCCAGGACTGTGGTTCAACAAAGCATCTCTTGGAGGAAGAAGGGAATGCTCTGTAATTTGACACAGGCTGCAACTCCTGTAGTATAAACTGGATCAACACAATGCACTTCTCTCCTTCACAGCTGTGATAGCCCATGAGGCTGGAGAGGAAAGCTCTTGGAGGGGGAGCCTTCTTCATACCTAAGCTGGGCCAGCAAATGCTCATAGTAGGGATGAAAACATATTCTTAATCCAAGGACCACAGATAAAAGAGAGTTATGTGCATCAAAGCTCATCTACATGCACACAAACAGACAGACAAAATGGAAATAATCTAAAGTCTGGATTCCCAGATTCTCTGATGTGTCTTCATGCTCTTCTTAGCAGACTTAGCACAGCAGCTTCTCTGAAAGATAAGTGATATTACATGAAAAAAAAAATTAGCATCTAAAATTTAACATTTTAAACTTTATGACTTGATCTCTTGTCTCTGGCCCTATACAATCAGGTAAAACCTTGGCACTGGGAGAGAAAAATGGCTGTTAATTGGCAGGAATTTTATGTAGGTAGTGATTTTTCATTTTAATTTTTCCAAGTTCAAAATACCTCCACACAGGTTTCTCTCAGTGTCCAGGGATGCCACATATCCACGTGTGCAAACCTGCACACTAACTTGCTTGGAACTGCACACAGCAGCCCTTATTGCTTTCTTGAGGCAAATCCCAGCTGTGAGAGGGCTTCACAGCCCTCTGGAGGAACTGCAGCCAGGTTCTGTATTGCTGGGACTGTCCAGATATTTTATATCCCTATTTTATATCCTTTATGTTGAGAGAAAAAAATCAGGAACAAGACAGCAAACCTAAGCTTGCAGACTGGTGACTGCAGGGTGGTTCATCCGTTCTTCTTTTTGGGGTCACAGAGATGCAGTGGGATGGTCCAAGACCCAGAAGCACATTAGGAAGTGAGAATATAATGAGAGAAAATATGTGTAGGTTGCATTAAGGCTGTGAGACAGAAGGAATTTCCTTTCCGTGGGATATCCAGAGGGCCGAAATCACTTTAAAAGAGGAGAGTAGAGAACTAAAAGCAGAATGTAAAAGGATTTTTGCTCACCAAAGGATCACAGAGTGATGACAAATTGGAGAGATGTAGCCGCCATGCGTGACACTGCAGGGAGAAATATTTTCTTAGCCTTCCAATGCATGTACTGTTATTCAGTCTTAGTTCTTTGTCCCCAGAATCACTAGCTGCTGTCCTCACTCTCTAAAAATAAAATTTCTCCTTGTCCTGTTGGGAAATGTACTCATGGGAAGGGAATCAGGAATCAGGAAATGTGAAGCGGGGTTTTTTTTGGCCATGTGTCATAGTGAGGGCTCCAAGCAATAATCTGTGAAGTTTGCATCAAGCCCTCTTATATCTCAGGCTGGCACTTTCTGCCACCAAGAACTCTTATGTGTAAAAATATGCATAAATCCCACATTATTTGACTGGGGTAATTTGAAGGAAATCTCTGGTCCACAAGGCAGGTCATGCAGGATTTATCCACCTTGTGGTGACTGCTGTTTCCAGTGTAACTGGATGATATTGTGCCTTTGGCAAGAGTTTCTCAGAATCTTTTTAATGCTGAAAATCACATTAATGTGTGAAGGGCTGAGCAGACAGATTTACCTGTTGCTAGCCCAGGAATATGTGAGAACAAGAGCAGCTTTGCACCTCTCTAACATGAAGGATTTTGAGAAGAAACTTCTCCAGGGAATTGGATGCAGTCACCTTCCAACCAATCCTGCTGTAAACATTGGAGACATCTGCGAGCTTTTCTGAAGAACTGTGAAACAGTCAGGGGTGGATTAATGGACCGAATTAAATGTTGTAATGACTTGTAAAGTCAGTTTACTTAGGCTGTAATTATAATCTGCCTGAAATGATGGGAGCTGAGAGGTGGTTTCATGGGCTGGGGAGGGAGCAGGAGGGGTGCTGGGATCCTGGCAGTGCCAATGCCCTGGTGGCTCCTGCACGGAGGGGAAATTCTCCTTGAGCACAGCCAGAAGTGCCTCTCGCTGAAGCATGAAGATTTGCAGCTCCTCAGCTTTTAATGCTGATGAACACAGAATAGAGCCAGCAAATTGCTGGAAAATTGAGGTTTTGGTGAGAGATAGAATAATTCACAAATGCTTGTTGAATTTTGTACTGTTGGCTTGTTTTTTTTTTATGTGTGTTACATCGTAAAATGGCAAGTTTTGTTTTCCTTCCATACTTTTTCTAGCGATTGTGATTTAAGGAGATAAGCACTAAAATCTCATAAAGAATAAATCTTTTGTTTTACCAACTAGTACATCTAGAAAAAAACATTGTGCAGCATGTAAGACCTGGTATATATGAAGTTTTAAATTTAAAGAGAATTATTTTTTATATCACTTTTGTTTTTTCAGGACCCAAGATGGTCACATTTCTTTTTCATTTTGACTCAAATTACTTTTTACAATTATTAAATTCAACATCAAACCATAAATAAATATACTTCATCTGGCTCCATACCTACTGTTTGAGCTCCATGTTATTAATTCATAAATCATAGAAAACGGGATTTTAAGAGTATTTATTTCTAAAATTGCAGTACATTTTATTAACAGTTGTGGCCAAATAAAAAAGAAGACAGAAAATTAAAAAACCCATACAGATACGTTACCATTTAAAAAACAGCCAAAATAAGGAAAAATATTTCTTATATGTACATTTTATTAAATAAACTCTAAAAAGTTGTATTTCTTCCAGAAGTGACAATTCTCTCCCTCAGCCTATTTTTCCACACCAGATGAGTAAGAAATTATTTTATTGACTACAAAGTAATACTTCTGGTTTTGCTCATTAGTGTCTGGTCTCAAGTCATTTAGATCTGTGCAGTTCCATGTTGAGCACGTTGGGTGGTTTTGTGTCATATTTCAGCAGGAATTTGCAGGATTAATGGGGTTTTTTTTTCTTAATTCACCAAGGTAAAGTTCTCAAAAATGTCTTAAGCTACTTTTGCCAGCTAAATTTAGCAACCCTGGATCATTCAGTACAAGTTTGGATTTTTTTTTTCTTGATCTTTTTCTTATTTTTATGTTAGTTTTTAGAGAAATCAAATCAAGAAGTTTTGTTCCAACAGCCCAAATTCAGTTTCCTTCCATACAGGTGAGCTGAATCTCCACTTTTTTTGTGAACTAAGAAAACTGTTTGATGATAAGGCTAAGTCAAATTAGAAAACACTTAATCAAATGTAAGTTGATTATACAGTCTGGAATGGTCTATTTAAAGTTACAGGCTTCATAATTTAGAAATTTAACAGTGATACTAAAATTAGGATGTCTGTGTTATGACGTTTCTCACTAGCCGTAGCATTTCCCTCTCCCTTCCTGCAGTCCCACTGGTTTGTTTGGGGCATCATGCCCAGGGAAACACTGGGAAATGAGAGTTGGATCTGCTTCACAGCAAAGAGTGAAGTGACCACTGAAGTCAGGGCACTGAAGTCTGAATGCCAAGCTTCTGCCAAGCAAAGTAAAACCAGATGTTACATAAGCATCTCTCCCAAAACGGCACAAATATATTAATGGCACTGAATAATAAAATATTTCAGTTTAATTTTATCAAAATGGAGACCAGTTATGAACTAAGGCCATGCAATCAGACACCAGCTTTATGGATCAGTTGGTTTTAGGGACAGTGACTCAAACTGTGACATTGGTACAGCTTTTCTTAACTACAAGTTAAGAATTCTGCCTCTGATCATTTTTATGTCTCCTACCCTGGAGCCATGCACCTGCATCTGTACAAACTCTTTATGGTTCAGTGAAGGGATAGTGAGGTTTGGAAGCAGTAATTTGTTATACAAGCATTCTCTAAATGTTTGTCTAGAAGAACACTACGATAATTCTTAAGGCCTTTAGCAATGTAGACACAAACTGAAACAGAGAGAACACATTGCCCTGCTGCTCTATGTTCACTGTTAAAGCCTCAAACCCTCTGAGTTTCCTTAGTTTTCTAAGAGATGAGAACATTAATGATTCTTATCTAGCTTAAGTAAAATACTGCTAGTCATTGGCAATGCATTGTTAACTAGATATGAAAGAAAATTTGCTGTCAGTGGGAGCAGAAGAGGATGCTGCTCTTGTGCTCCTTTCTCATAAAGGGAAAGACATTGACAAGAAAGTAGCAGGATTTGGGAAAAGGGCTGAAAGAATGTGCAGATGATTGAATCAAGGAGAGATCATGGATTAAAAAATATGTTGGGAGTCTGCTCCCCTCCTTGAGTTTGAACACATAGTAAGTACATTGAGCCCAGCCATGGAGAGGCGAGGAAAGCCTTCAGCTTCCAAATAAAACCCCCCAGCTGTGGAAGAAGCAGAAACCTGGGCTGCAGTCCAAGGCACTTCCCTGCTGGGGTCATTGGAAGTGGTTTGGTGGGGTTACAGGATGCACCTGAACTGCTGCAACGTCTGGGCCCAGTCTGCAAGTCCAAAGGACTCCCCAACTTCAGCTGCTTCAGGGATGGGTCAGCAGGTGACCAGCTGAGGGGATAATCCAAGGAAATGTGGGAAGACATGGAACTCTGAGAGGTAAATCCTATATGGCTCATTAATCTGTGGCAGAATATTGTTTAGAGATGCAAAGTGTAGAAAGGCAGAATATCAGGAAGGATTGGTAAGCCACACTGAGAGCATGAATTTCAGAAAATTTGGCCAATCATGTGTAATTTTAAAATTTTGTCCAGGATTATTGCTCCTCCTGTACACTTTGCATTTCCATCTGGGTAACACATTTATCACGAGCCCAATTTATGAATGCATTTTACATTAGAAATGTGCAACGTCCTTAAAAAACAAAGGAGAGTTTCAGATAAGAAGTACAAGGTGTTCAAGAGGTGACCTCTGTAGAACATCTATTCCAGGCAGATCTCTGCAGGTACCTGTTCCCTCTGTACTTATCAGCCTGTAAAACAGCAATCTCACCCAATGTCCTACCTGGAGGCAGGACCAGTGGTACAAACTCTTCTTCTGAATAGAGGTGACTGCTCCATGCCATTATTTTTGTTTATAGACAGCTCAAGACTCACATGAATATTGTTTGTTGGGTGTTTATAGCTGAGGTTTAGTACGTGGCTAAATATAGTCTAATAGTTCCTTCATCCCCACTCTGCATCATGACATGGCAAGGCTTTTGAAGAGTAAGTAGGCCATCCAAAACAAAAGCAGAAAATTAAATCCAGCATCCTTAATGTGTGGTGTTTTCCAAAGCTTCTGTTACTTTCATGACATCTCACCAGAGCTATTTATGTCTGTGGGGAGTTAGGAAAAAGAACACATATTGTGCAGAGAGCAGAGTGTTAAATTTATGCAAAGTGAAGAAGAGTGCTAGCTCAAAAAAATATTTATTTCATAGTTTTTGCCTCGAGAATTGTGCTTTGTTGCATCTTTAAGGGAAGCTGTGCTATATTAGCATCAGTTTTAAAATTCTTATAAATATTAAAAACAGATTACATCTGGAACATTTCTATAAAGCAGCACATCAAGCTTATCATTTTGTGTAGAAAGAAAGGAAACACCTTTACTGCACCGCTGTCTATTCTTCAGCCAGTCTTAAAAACTAGAAGCAAAAAATAGCTTAAAGGAAAGAGAGATCTTGAAAGAAAGCAGAAAGATGCTTCACTAGCTCTTTCAGTATTTTCTTTGCTTTTGCATGAAATATAATTCTTTTGTAAGGGACTTGAATAGTTACAGTAGAATTGTGGTAGTTCACAGTGCAAAGGAAAATTGTCTATATCTGCAGCAATAGGTTGCCAGTGTACAAGCAACTCCTGGCTCCACTTGCATTTAAAATACTGCCTCACAAAGGAACTTTTGCAGGAACTTTTAAGGACATCAAACAAAGAGTTTCTGTGTTAAAAAAAATTATATGTTAAAAAAAAAATCTTGTATGCAAGGATATCTAATTACAATGCGTGTATCATTTTAGCAGTGGCGTGGTTTGGTCTTAAGTAGCAACTCTGCTCTTCAGGAAGGTGTTTTTAAAGGGATCTCACAGCAACAGGCTGGCCTGAAGTGAAATGCTCTCCCCCAGTCCCCCCCGCAGCCGTATGGATGCCAATATCATGAACTGATTACTAAAAGTGAGAGTTGGTAGGTGTCAGAACAGAACAATTTTATTTTTACAGCTCTGATCATATGCATGTAGGCATAATTTAACAAGAAGCAGCCAAAACAATTTCAAAACTATTAGTTGTCTAAAGTTCAGGGGGTAGGGTGGATTTTTTTAAAGATTATTTTCAGGAGTTTTCATTCTCTCATGTATTTCTTTTTACAGCTTATATTAATGTCAGATAAATGCTTCATGCATATTTCCACTAGTCTCTTAAACACAGGCAGAATTCTATGTTGAAATCAGTTTTCACTCTAACTTTCTTATTATGAGACACTGAAGGTTGGATCCTGCCTCTCCAGGGGTCACCAAAAAGATGCCAGGATGTAGACTGTACCCACAGAGGATGTTTCAAAGTATTAACCACAAATGAATTTGGATTTCCACTTGACTCAGGCCTACTCCATTTCTTCCTCCGATAGTCATTTTTGTCTCAAAAGAAATATATTGTAGCAAAAATAAGATCCTTCCTACTCTGTCTTACTCTCTTAATGAATTAAAAATCGTAGACTCTACATGTGCCTTTTCCGACAGACAGTTCTCTATGTTTTGTTCTTCAAAACCAGGATGAGATTTCCACACCTTTCTTGGCAGTCTGGGAGGGTGCCTGGCTGAAAGATAACCCCCAGAACAAACTTTAAGGCTTTTGTTATGATTGAAAATACTCAGAAACTCCCCAAATTTTCAACCTCGACCTCTAAAGCAGTTGTCACTTCAGTTTTATACATTTACAAAGACTGTGAGATGCCCAGCTGTCACACTGTACTGCTGGGATTTAGTTCATTTGACTGCTCTCTCTCCTCTTTTTTCTTTTTTGGATTGGTAAAGACTGGGACATGGAGGAGAGAAGTTCTTTGACTTCATCCATTTTACTTTGTATGCTGTGAAAGAGGGATGTAACTCATTTCTTTCTTCCTCATCCCTGGGCTAAGGATGTAACTCTCAGAAGTGCCCTCAAGTTCATGAGCTGACAATGGACCTTTTCTGGATATTCTTCAGCTCTGTAACCATTTTTATCTTGACATTGCTCAGCACTAGAGAGCAGAATAATGCTTCATTCTTTTACAGCCCATGGTGTTTGCCTAGTTTAAACGCGGAACTACATTTTCCTGGGAGTAAACAGAAGGCATGAGAAATTTTTCCTCCATCTAGTGTGTTTTGAGTGTTGTTCTTTCTGTCCACTGTGTGACCCAGTCACCTTTTGCACTTGAAACCATTTCAGCTCATCAGTCTTATTTTTTTTAAGTGATATACATTCCTTCTCAATTATTTTGTTTTTCTGCATATAAATGTAGAATTTCAACTTTTTTTTTTTTTTTTTTATGTTTCATCTCTCAGGAGAAGAGATAATCCATTTAGGCTTTGTTTTAAGAGTTCCGGAATCTCAGGAATGGGATAATGCCCCCTCCCTGTGTTTCGCCATGGTACCTTTTTAAAAGCCAAAGCTTTAAGCAAAAGATCAGCAGCACTCCTAATGCAGATGCAGACCTTTAGGAAGCACTTCAATGCAAGCCACTGCTCTCAGGGCTTGTAGATTTGAACCCTGTCAGAGTTTATCTGCTGCCAGCTTCAAACTGTGGTTTGACATTTCTGGTCAAGAGGGGTGCCCTTGTGAGTCCCGAGAGGGGATGAATCTGAAAAGACAGAGAGGAGCATATTGTCTCCCTACAGCAGAACACTGCCAGCCTCCACTGCAGAGGTACCTGTTACCAGCAAGACATTGCTTTGAGGGAGATCATCACAGCATGATCTTACTTGTGCCTGCAGTAGAGAGCCGTCAAAGCGCAGCAAGAAAGGGAGAGATGGCAGCAAGCATCAAAGGGGAACTGCTAAAGACTGAATAGGAATGAAGATAAAAGCTGCAGCCAGTGTAACTCCCTTCCCAAAGGGAGGGAGCATAAGTGCAATGTGAGAAGGAGTGGCCACAGGAGACCTCAGGGCCAAGTCGTTCCTCCTGTAATGCAGCTGTTACAATAGGCTGGGAATTCAAGTGAGAAAATCACCAGAAAATTGCTGTGGTGCACAAAAGATGCTTGTAAAACACTGCAGTCCCATGTCTCAGGGCTGCTGGGGACTGAGATACTACATTACATTTTTTCCTGATTTAACAGATGAGCTGTGGACCTCAAACCCTTTAGCACTGCAAAATCCACACCTGCTTTCATGCGTAACAGGATGATGACTGTGTACAAAGCCCAGCCCATCAGGCCAGGCACATGGACCTGGAAAGGACAAGGAGACTGCTGGCAGCCCTGATCCAAGTGCTTGTCACTGCAAAGCTCGGTTGCCTTCCCTGACTGGAGAGAAAATATAAGGACCATTTCTCACTGGTGTAAGAATGCAACCATTTGACTTTTGAATGAAAAAGTAATTCCCAGGAGTAACTTCTATACTATTTTCAGTCCATACTCAGTGAAAGCCTGAATGATCAGATCTAATTCTTGAGCCTGTCAAGAACTCCCACCCCACTTAGATCAGCCTTCAAGAAACACATCCCTCTGACAAGGATGGAACTTCACTGGCATCATGCAGATGATCAAGGCCCAGGACCAAGGCTTGGTAAATGTACTAAACATTCTCAGCTTTGGAAATTGAGACACCGTCTTTGGTCAGTTGTGCCTAAAGAGCAGGAGTCAGAAGATTTGCAGATTGTAGGTGCCACACCATAGATGACTTCCTCATTACATTCCTGAGCCCAGCAGGAATTTGAGCAAAGATCAGAAAGCACACCTCCTTTTGACCCTCAGCTGGAGCTTTGATTTCAGAAGACTCACAAAGAGAATTTGCTATCGATATTGGGGAGAAGCTCTCAAAATTTGCTATGGCAATTCTACTAGGCAGACTGAAGAGACTGCCTGCAGGGTTATAAACCATAATATAGATATAAATAACTCCCAGGAAAATAGATTAAAGGAGAGAGCTCAGTATGAGCACTTCAGAATCAGAGGGAACCAAGGGATCACTGAAATGCTAAAATAAGAAGTAAACAGGAATGTATGGAAAAATTAGGGAATAGCTAAAACTCCATGGATTTGTCAGAAAATGGGTCAAAATTCATTCAGATAAGAAACTGGATGTGCCTTAAGGTGGAAGAAAGAGAAGCACAGAGCTATGCTACTTTCACTTAAGCAGCCCTAATAAACAGATGCTGCTGTCACAATGTGCAGAAGGTCTCCTGTTGAAGGACTTTGTGCACCGGTTCTGCAAGGTGATACTGCTTATTTATTGAATGTGTTGTAAGAAGAAGTCACTTGGGCTGGTGCCTGAGGGCTCAGGACTCTCCTTTGCCCTGAAGCTGCAGAGTGTTAAACAGGGGTTTGCTGGATCTGTCTCTGTTTACAAACAGAACTTGCTGCTGTCATGTGCTATGGCCTAAACCTCTAAAGATCTACTGCAACTTTACCACCACGATGCAATTCACTGACCATGGGATAATATTCAAATTCAGAACTTACTAATTAAGTAAAATCTTAAGCGCTTGCTTTATTTAAAGAGCATTGTGCTACCACAACTGTAGACAGATGATGGAATATATCAGACTTCATCCCTTATCAAAAGATTTGTATTCCATAGGAGGAATAAACTTCTGAGACTGCAGCTTATGCAGTATTTACATCATACAAATGTGGTGCTCTTTATCAGTAACAATAAAAATATGTTCTTCAGTGAATTCAGGATGAGCTGGTTGTCTTAGCTTAGACTCTGATTTAAGACTACAAACCTGTGAAATCACATACACATATGCTAATATTTAAATATACTTTTAAACTCTATTATAATCTATGGAGTTTAAGCACATCTTTGATGTAAGCATACAGTTAGGTGCCTTGAATAAGGGCAAATTTTCTCTCCTCTTTTTTAAGGAATTCAGCTTAACTCAGAACAGTAGTAGTATTTACCGGCTCCAGTTGTTATTTTGAACCCCTTTTTAAAGAAAATCTGCAGAATTGCATCATCTCCTCTTGCAACAGTTGGCAAACCTCTGCAGATTACAAACTGGTGTTTTAAAGTAAATCAGGACCACTTTTGGCCTGTGAACTCTAGTGGTTAAGCAGGTGAGGCAGTCCCTTTAGCTGTCCCCCAAGAAGGAAACAGTGAGTGTGGGAGGTCTGGTGAGGCTGAGAGTACCCACTCCCAACTGTACAATCCCTGCCTCAGACCTCTTGCAGTACCATTTTTCTGGTCTCTGTCTTGAATCAGAACTGTGAGTTTTACACGTTTGCATTTAATAAGCCTGAATATTAAATCAAAATGCACAGTCATTTGTGAAAGAAGATTCAGGTCCTGTTAGCTCTCATCAATCTTTTCAAACTGTCTTTCTATTGAGAGCTCTCTGCTCTTATGTGCAAAAGTCAGACAGAAAAAGGTGGATGAAAAACTGCCTCCCAAGTGCTTTTATGGCTTTGAAATTGTAGTTTATTTTTCCACCTCAATCTCCCACTTTGTGATAATTATTATTATCTCTTTTTCCTACATCTTTCTAACAGACTGACACCATTAATAGTTGAACAAGTTTTCTGCTACCTATTATTCTTCTGCAGTTTTTAGGGAACAACATTCATTTAAAAATTCAAAGTTGCAACCTCCATCTGTGGCTCTGTGGGGCTCAGGGATATAAACATGGACATTCCACACTGCTTTTCATGTTTAAGCATAATAAAATACAGCTTCTTTCGGTCATTGCACACTCTTTTTTTCCTCAGTTTTCCTTTTTTTGGAGAGGGATATAGTGTCAAAACAAAACTGTTTGCCAAAGACTTCAGTCTTTCATGTTCATCTTTCAGTATTGCACATGAATTACAAGGTGAGCATCAAGGTTTTTCTGAGGTTAGCTGTCACCCTCATATCTGAACGTCCTCTACATGATCCAGAAATCTGGTAAGGGTTAATCTAGGTCAATCTACCCATCATGAGAAAAGCTGTGGTCTTATCACAGGTTAAAATAGCAGTGAGAAACAAAAAGAAACAAACAGCAATATAGACTTTTGTTTGCTTTGGCAGGATTCTCTGGGAGGGTTTTGTCATCACCTGCTACTGCTAGTTAAAAAGCAAATGTCCTTGTCTATACAGCTTTCTTAACTGGCATTAATAAACTGTGGTGAGATTATCTTTATTTATTAGTTTGCGCATGACAGTGTGTCCCACCTATGCCAGCTTTGTGACCAGGAACAAAGCTGAAGGTTACAGAGGAGAATTTCTTTATTTACTTTGTAATAAGCACAAGTCAGCTGGTGCACTTGGGGGAGTTGCCATGAGAGAGCAAGGTCAAACATATCAGTTTGCATTTTGCTTGGAAAGAGACTCCAATGATCTTTGCTCTTCCTGTAGCATCTCACAGCCCCAGTGAGAGCCCACGGAGCTCCCTCCTGCTCTGTCAATAGACTCTTGTGCCCAGGCTGCATTGCAGAACCCCAGGAGCACACAGCAAAAGCAAGAACTTTCACTAGAGGACAAATCCCAGCACATGGAGTGTCATGTCCAAGAAGGAAGGTGCAGGAAAGAACAACACCCTGCCAGCCAGGTCAGTATGGTTGTGGGGAGGAAGGCCCTGAACACCTATAAAGGGATAGGTTTAAAGAGGGGGATGATGTGGTCTCCCCAAACTGTTCACCTGGCAAAGCAGCTGCAGTGCTCACCAGCCCCTGAGCCTGCAAGGCACAGAGCTTTATCCAAGGTGTTCAAGTTCAAAAGCTTCATAGCAAGCTGTGGTTTTCTGTGCTCCCTCTCCATCTTATCTTTATTGAGATATTATTTCTCATAAATAAACTGCTGCGTTTCTGCATTATCTTTATACTGCCAAGGGTTTTTGCATTGATATATGTTGGAGATGGTCTTTAAAGTAATAATAAAAAGTCTTGGCAACAGTGATTCAGAAGCAACTGGATCTGCCTTGGCACACCTCTAGTTTAAAAGATACCTCAGTGCAATTAATTAGCTGGAATCTGAGAGCTTCCAGAAGGAAAGTTTTATGAGTTACCTCTTTCCTCTGGGAAGGTATCATTCAAGCCAAATCACTGTTAACTGACATATTCACTCTTGAATTCTTTCAACTCAGCATCCACCCAGACTGTTTTCTCTCTTCAGAGGAGAAGTGCCTGTGGAAAGTTATGCACTTTTATCCACTACTTTCTGATTCTCTTAATTTTATGGGTTTTTTTTTTTCTGTAAAAAAGAGAGGAAAAAGCACGCTTTTTGTTAATGTTACTGCTCTTGACATCGAAGTTTTCACTCTGCCTGCAGAACAGATGGAGAGCTACAATGCCAGCAGGGCAAACTTCCCCCAGCGCACAGTGCGCCTTCTTTCCCTCACTGAAGCCAGGGGAAAGAGTGTCCTGAATACCAGGTATATAAATGGATGTGCTGGCACCACAAGCATTTCCCTACTGCCCCTTCTCAATGGGAAACTCTGCCTATACAATTACCCACACACCAGAGTCCTCCCCTTGTAATATCAGCAGTGGAGGAGGCTCCAATCATCAGGGCTGGTGCTGACTTTGAGCCACCATCTCTGCCTGGGAGGTTGTCTCAGGCAGCAACTTCTGCAGCCCTCCTTTGATGCTTCTGATTTGTGGGAAACTTGGGGCTGTTTCTGAGAAGATGAGTTGGGCTCCATGCCTGTTAACCCATCTCCTGGCCTCCTGGAAAGAGGTGAATGTCCTGGGTGCTGTTCTTTGCCTTAGGACAGCTCTGCAAGGGCACCTGAAGGCAGGTGAGGAGCATCTGCTGTGGCTTAACTCCAGCAGCAGCCAAGTCGTACACAGACATTCGCTCAATGGAGTGGGATAGGGAAAGAATAATAAGAATAAAAGTGAGAAAACTCATGTAAGTTCAATAGGTAAAACAAAACCTGTGCCCACAAGCAAAGCAACACAAGGAATTCATTCAACCCTTCCCACAGGCAGGCAGGTGTTCAGCAGGGCCCATTACACCCAACCAGGACTTGGGAAGACAAACACCATCACACCCTTTCCTTCTTCCCCCAGCTTTATGTGCTGAACATGGTGCCATATGATCTGGGGTGTCCCAGAAAATGATCTCTATCCCAGCCAAAACCAGCACAACCCTGTTAGATGAGCTGCAACCAGGTCCTCCTCTCCAGGAAGAGTCATTCCTCCTTGGGACACTTGTATTGAGAGAATTGGAGGGGAAGCTGAGGGAGACCTTGCTTCTTTATTATCCTGTTGCTTCTTCTGTCATTGGTTGCCACAAGCACAAGCTGAACCATCATGGCCTGAATGGTAGTTCCATATTTTTCTCCTGACTCAGGAAAGAAAAGGCTGTGTTACTCATGTGAAAATTTAACATTTCCTTTATCCTTCAAGGATCATTCAGGGTTCTTTAAGTTCAAGCCACGTGAGCCACAGTTGCTGAGAGATTCATCCCTTGATAAATAGCTGTCCTCAACAGAATGATTAATCACAGTGTTGGTATTGTCACTGGTTCTTTTTCATGTTGTACACTTGCAATTGTGTTACCATTTTGCTTTGGGTATAGGATGCCTCTTTATCAAACCACGCTTTTTCCTCTAAACCCAGGGAGTACAAGATACCGTTGCATCATAAATTTTTTAATATACCCTGTTTGAAAGCAGACTGATTTCCTGTCTGACTCGCTCATCTATTACCTAGAGAGGATGAAAGTGAAGTTCTTTCTTGTAATGTAACCTTACCCTGATCTGATTATTATGCATGGAACCACATTTCAAGATCTTCAGTGTGAAAAACCTTGGAAAACTGTTATAGTAAACAAGGAGAAACTAAACACATGGATTGGATTCCATCAGGAAATCTTAACTCTAAAATCCACAACACGTGGTCTGAAATGTCACACAATTAATTATCATTTAATTTATTCAGGAACTCATTATGGGTGTGAGTGGAGATGAGCAAACTGAACAGAATTAAGCAATTCCCTTGGTTATAGACTGTATTATCAAAGAGCTCTGGACATGAACCACAGCTCCAGAATTAAGATGGGTTTTGAATTTCCCCAAGCAACAGAGAAATGGCATTTTTTATTTTTTACTTTTTAATTTACTATTTTACCTTGACTAACTGGAAAACTACGAAGGGTCAACAGGTAAAGAAAATATTTTCAAGCTGAAAACTAAAGCTTTAATATCAAGAAAGACCTCATTTTTCCATACCCTTGTCAGCATGCAGCCATTTACTTTCCCCAGAGTTAATGAGTAAAGGCATTACCAGATGAGAGCTGGTGCAGCTCATGATTTCTTTGCACCATAACTGAGAGGAACAGAGGAGAAAGGATGAGCATGTCCTAAATTCTGCAAAAGCAGGTGTTGGCTCTTCTCAGTTTGGCTCTGGTTCCTTGTCATCTGTCCCTAGGGGAAAAAAAAAAAGGGGACAGGAAAGGGAATAACTTACAATTCTCAGGGCAGTGCCTAAATGTCCTGGATACAATTATTTTGAAGGAGTGATGTCTCAAACCAGAGCACGCTCCAAGTTTGATTTTAAAGTATGGAAATGTAATCAAGTGTAATCACCCCACTCTGTTATAGATCTGTAAATGCACTCAGAAGATCTGTCTGAAGAGAAGGATCTCTGCTCTGGTCTATAAACAGAACTTGATTCAGCTTCCTTTAAAGTCAAAAAGGAACATTTTATTCCCAAAGTGAGGCTGGTTTTGGAAGACACATTGATCAAACCAGGTTAAAGTATCTCCCAGCTGGTTTCATACTAGAGGTGTTGATTCCATTTTCATTTTTTGATGCCTGCAGCTTAGTCACGCACTAGAGATAACTACATGTAGACGTCTGAAATTTGAGTTAGGGCCTGCCTCTGAGTTGATAACAGTTCTTATTCATGACTAATGGGATAAACTAAAGCATTTGAGCCATAAACCAACTACTAACTGATAACAGGAGCACCTGCACCTGCAAAGAATGTAAACAGCAGCTAGGGCATGAAACAATAATCAAATATTTCCAGCAATATGTCTATTCCTTCATTAAAAACTATTATTTTTTGTTTGTGTGCTTTTTACTTTGTTCAGGAATATGATAATGAAATTGTAGCATCAATTGATTGACTTAAGAAATGATACTTTCATTATTTTTTAAATTTTGTGGAAAGGATATTTGCAATTTGAATGTCTGTCTCCTGATAAAATACAGTTAAATTTTTGAAATTGTGGACTTTGAAAGGGAAATCTTTCCCCGCATATCAGCGAGCATGCAATATATTGGCGATATATTGTGCCAAATATTGTGATTATACAGATTTTACAAACATCACCAAAACAAGTGTGCCAAATCTGGATAATTAAAAAAAAATAAGATAATCCTGAAAAAAAAGGGTTTAAAAAGAGAGATGAAAATGGCTACATAGTCAGAGCATAAGAATATCTCTAGTTCTTGTTTGGATACAATTGATTCTCAAAGATTGCTTCTTCACCCTAAGAAAAACAGGGGGACAGGGAATGGGGGTTGCAGTCTGTTCATCTCACGTTATCTCTGCTGCTCCTTCCTTCTCCCTCTCTTCCCCTTCTTCAGATAAAATAACTTCCAATTCAGAAACCTACAGTCCAGGCACCATTAAAATTAAAAGTTCCTATCCAATAGTTCTTGAACAGCAAATTTTTTTTATAAAGAAATGGGGATTTTAGAAACTCAAGCCAAATCTGGGTTTGCTGCATGCATTGGCTTTGCCAACATCTATTCAGGAATAATCACTTAGCAACAAAGCAATACTGTTCCAATGTGGTTTTTAGCGTCTTTTTCAATGTGCTGTAATCAATTATTATTGTGATTTTTAAATGTTTTATAACCAAAAAAACCAAAAATGCAGATTAGCAGCAACACTTACATTTCACACAAAGTTCACAGGGAATCATTGATAGGATGGAAATCTCTGAAAAAATCATCTGGTAGACTGTGGATTGCATCACAATTATTCACAATCACTTCCCAGGCAGTTTGTTTTTCCACTACAAGTTTGGCTTCTTACCCACAATTTTATATTTCTGTGAGCTGAATGTAAGGACAAAGTAACACATCATTGTGCTGTGTAATCTACATTAAGATTTTCCAGTTGTGCTCTTTATTTCTTTTCTCTGACATTTTCTGTCTGTCTTATTGAACTAGGGCTGGGTGAGACCTTCTCACTGGAGCATAATGTCATGCAAAAGTACCTCTAAGTCTGTTCTAGGTACGAAGAGAAGGATTTGTCTGTGAGTGGAAGCTTTGAAGACCCTTTTGGGCTCTGAAAGAATAACAAAATCTTGGAAAACCTTGGGGGAAGCTGATGAGCATCTTGGAAAGAGCACTGATTTAATCTTTTAGCTCAGTATCTATGTATTTGGGAAAAGTTCCAAAGGTAAATTTTGTGATTTTTTTGGGTGTCTGCATCACTAGGTTGAGACTTGAGGAAGGAAGGTCCAATTCTCAGTCTGTCACCGAATTCCTGTGTGATTTAGGATTAGCCATTCAGTGTCTGTGTCCTAGACCCTCAGCTGTAAAACAGAAACACTATTATTTTGTTATTGTGTAATTTTGTTGTCAATGTCATGAGATCAGAACTAGCTCTTACTAAAGTTTCAACAGCTCATAACAGACCAAATACTCAGCACATTCATTTCCACCTAGCCTTGGTCTTTCCCATGATGTTTAAAAATAGCTGGTAAACATAGAGAGGAAGGAGGCTTGACACCTCTTGTAAACAGAAATTTGAGATTCAGATGTTGAGTTGAGCCCCTGGAGCTGAAGCCTTTAGCACGTTTTCAGGTCTGCTCTGCACTTTCTGTCTATTTAGTTTAAACTCTTTAATCCAAGCACTGACTGATGCAAAGATACGTGGAATCTGAGGACATCTGGTTAACAGCTACCAGCATAAGAGACAAAGATAACAGACAAAGATAAGAGGCAGGAAAAATAATAAATTAAACATCTAGATACACAAGCCCTAAGGAAAACAAGATAAGAGACACCAGCAAAAGCCTGAGCCATCAGGTCATTAGCTGAGGGGCCATTGAGCAAATGACTAAAGCCTTTAGAGGGCTCAACCAGAGTTTTGTAGCTGATCAAGAAGGAAGGAAATCAGTTTTCCACATGGCACCACAGGAAAAAGCAAACTGATTTTGGGATATTCGAGGAGACTTGTAGGGCTGTGTAAAGCTGCTTAGAGAATGCTTTGAGGGAATGTTGAGGACATGTGAAAATTATTATTGGACATTAAGAGGAAGGGTTAAATGTGAGAAAGGGAGGGACCTAGGTGGATTGGGGTGGAACAAGCACGGCAAATTGAAAATTGCAGTCTGTGCTTTCTTCTCATTAAATCCTATTGCCATTTTCATACAATCATAGAGTAGTTTGGGTTGGAAGAGACCTGTAAAATGGCATCTCATCCCTCAGGTGTGTCAATGGCACCTGTCAGCTTGGTGGCATCTTCAAATTTACTAGGGTGTGACCTCACTTTCCATGTGATTCACATATGAACTTCAAGCTGAACTGGGCAGCTAACACCTGAAAAGGTCCAAGCTTACAGCTGATGGCTGAACAAGGAGCCCAGGGTTTGCACTTTGCTACTAAAGATGTAAAAGTGTGTGTGTGTATTAGTGAACCTCAGACTTGGTCATCTGAAAAGGAGGAACAGGATAAAGACCTCTGTGTTTCTCATGCCTGTGTGAGTGCTGTTGGTTTCTGTGTTAAAAGAGGTTAAAATCCTGCTCTCTGTTTTCATGCCTGGCCTCTTATCTGCTCAGTGTAGGTTGACATCTTTGACACCTGCTCGTTCTTGTCACTTCCCAGACCTACAGGCTGCAATGGCAGCAGCCTCACCTTTGGATGGCCAAGTCAGAAATCCCTGGGTCCCTCAGTCCAATGCCTGTGGCATTCCTTTCACAAGAGAAATCCAGAGTGCAAAGGTTGCTGTTACCCTAACCAGAAGTTACATCATAAGCTTTTATTTCAAATGTAGATTTCAGTAGGGAAGAGCCTGTGTTTGAAAATCTGGATCTGGCCCTGGAGCAGACAGGGGTGTCCCTCTGGGCTTCCTCAGCCAATACCTGGTGACTGCCTGACAACAGAGACATAAAGTACAATTCTGTAACCCCTTGCAGGGAGAGGAGTCAGGAGTAAAGAATCAAAACTGAGCAGGGGCTTGTGGTCTCTCACTCTCGAAAATTGTTTTAATTTGCAGTAGAATAAATTTATTTTCCCCAAGTCATGTCTGATCTGCCTGTGATGCAGAGTGATATCCCTGTCTTTATCTCTACCCAAGACTCTTGCCATCCTGTTTTCTTCATCTGGCCTGTTGAGGAGGGGGAGTGAGAGAGTGTCTGAGTGGGCAGCTGGCAGCTGGCCACAGTCAGCCTACCACAAACTGTGTTCTGGTATAGTATTGTAGAGATCTCTGGTTAGAGAGTAGTGGCTTGCACAAGATTCTGTCACTCTGTGATCTTAGGCACATAATTTCCTGCCCACAGATACGTATTTCTGCATCTAGAAGAGGTCCTGGTAGACCTGAACTACTTTAGGTAGTGTTTGAAGATATGCTGCTGAAAATGCTTATATAAAATTAGGATACTAAGGATATTAGTTCCTTAACAGCACAGATTTTGGCTGTGGCTCAGAGCAGAATGATGGAGACACATAAATAAATGAAGAGGTGTTGTTCTGAACTTTCATGTTTTTGAGAGCTGAATTCAGGCCAGCAGTTAGATCAGGGTTTTATGTGAGTGTCACATGCCCTTGTCCAGTGGAATGAGTCAAACCAAACAAACCTAATTGTGCATGAGTGATGACACCTCAGGAGGACCCAAAGTCACACATCCTGACATGAGTGAGGTTTTCATAGCCAGTGGAATGGGAGTCACCTTGAGGTCATCTTAGTGATTTAGGGAAGTGCACGATTAGTGATGGTGTTCGGCTACATGTGCTGTGTATTTCTTCCTAAAGGGATGGAATACTCATGCAGAACTGAAATGATGGCATACATTCAGGAGAATGAGACCAGCAATGTCTCCTTTTAATAAAAGAACAGAGAAATAGAAAGCATATTTTCCTAACACCAAGTGTTATAGAAGGTTTGGCACAAAATTATCTTCCTTGGCACTATATTTAATATTACAGAACTGGAATTATGTGTTTTGTTAATGGTGCAAACATCATTCTGATCATTTCCAGATTTTTACAGTAATCATCTGAAAGCATTAAAAAAGTTGGATTTGCCTTTTTCTTTTCCCTTTTTTTTTTATATTACTGCTTTCCCCTCCAGCTAATTGCAGTCTCTTCCTTGCCTACACATATTTTCAGGCTTCAGCCCCTTGCTAACAATTCTGCTTTTTAGATTAGATGCAGCATTCTTTTCTGTGTACAGAAGATGAGGTTTTTTGATTTGAGATGACCTTGTTTCTGTTTCATTAATTTCATGGATCAAATTAGAAGACAATACATGCAGTTGGATGAACCCTGGTCAGGTGCAATACAATAAATCTCATAGACTTTTTCTAGCTATAATTCGACTTTTGGAAGCACATACATCCTCACAGAGTAAACAGAAAAGTCAAATTACTTACTCTGCTGCAAACATGTTTCATCACCTTGAATTTACTGTTGCATTTCACACTCCCTGCTTTTTTGAGTCAGTAAAATGTTTATGGCACTTCCAGTGTCTACCTTATAGAAAAGCATGAACAAAATTCTTTGGGATAATTTAAATTCAGTAGCATTAGGAAATCATTATTATAGAAACAGTCTGAACAATTTCTGCACAGAAAAATTAAGCCTATAAGTGTAATCAAACAAATCCCTGGATGTGAGAATATAGGCTGTAGATAGTGCACATCTTAGTGACAGTAAACAGTGAATCCAAACAGTTTGGGTTCACAGGTTTTATACATTTTTAATTCATCTTCCTCTCCTTCTCCTGAAATTCCCCTTACCAGAACTCACATTTGAGTGTTTCCTCAAACAATTTTATCTTATCATAATGAGACCAGGTGCAGGAGGATGCTCCCCTCTCCTAGCATCCTTTACTTTGGACCAGTAGTGAGTGGTCTGTGGCTTCCTCACAGCACTTAGCTCCTCAGCTTCTTTACAGAGAAATCCCTTCAGGTATGAAGCATTTGACAAAAAAAAAAAAAAAAAGAAGGTTTTCTGGAAGTCGTTTAGAACTTTTGCTGCAACTTAATAAAGACGCCAAAAGTGGATTCTCAGAGCTTTCAGCATTTTCCCCACAAGAGATACACTATCATTCTTTATAATTTAAGTGAAAAAAGTCAAAAAGTTCAGGAGCTGAGTGCAGGGGACTGGCAGACATCTCCAACAGGGAAACAAATTAAAAGTGTCCACACAGACCTTAAGACAGGAACCTCAGAAAAGAGCAGGAGCTCCTTCTCCAGGGTTCTTGGAGAAGATCTCATGCAATGTTCTTTCTGTTGCCCCTCTTGTCTGAAACCTAAGATTTCGCTTTTTTAAAAACAAAAAGCCAGAAGAGAAGCAGGCAGGCAATCTTTCACCTTCAAGGCAGCTTAGGACATTTAAAGTCACAACCATTCCAGTGCAAGCCTCAAGAAATCAACAAAGCTTAACTGCCTCACAGGCCAGAAAACAACAGCCTTAAGGCCTTCTCCACTAAGGGATATTCGTCAGTGTGTTTTTTCCCTTTTTTATTCCTAAGGTAGCCGACCCTTTGCCCAGGAAACAGCAGGCACCTGAGTACTTGCTTCTGTCAGTAGGCTAAGACTGCCTGAAGGTAGTTAGACTTGAACTTTCTTTTCTAGCAGAGACAATGGTTTTAAAAGGTTTTTAAGGAAGTCATGACTCCTTCACACTCTGGAAGAAAATGTTTTTTGGTGTAGGGTAAGACATGGAATTTCCACAGAATTGCTGAGATTGAAGGGGACCTGTAAAGATCATGTAGTTCAACCTCACCCTTCTCAAACCAGGGTCAGCACACCCAGGCTTGCTTGGACTGAGGTCCAGATGTGTTTCAAGTGTCTCCAAGGGTGCACACTCCATAACCATTCTGGAAAACCTGTTCCAGTGTGTGATCACCCTCACAGGGAAAAAGTGTTTGCTTTCTTATGTTTAAATGGTATTTCCTACATTTCATTTCAGTTTGTGCCCATTGCCTCTTGCCTCATCACTGGGCATTACTGACAAGGATCCAGGTTGCACATATTTATACAAATGGATAATTTCCCCCTCTGAGCCTTCTTTCCCAGCCTGTCCTTGTGTGTCATATGCTCCAGTAACCACCTTGATGGACATTCTCTGCTCCAGTATTTCCATCTCTCTCCCCTACTGGGCAGCCCAGCACTGGACACAGCATTGCTGATGGGCTGAGTAGAGGGCAAGAATCACCTCCCTTGCCTTACTTGGACTTGTAGCACTCCACATTTTCCTTTGTTGTACTTGATGAGGGTCCTGGCTGTACCTTCAGCTTCACTGGATCCATCTGAAGGCAATACAACTCTCTGGAGGATCAGTCTTTCCCCAGATTTTCATAATCTCCAAACTTGCTAAGGATTCATTCTGTCCTATCATCCAGGTAATTAATAAAGATGTTGAACTCTACTGGCCTCTGTATCAACCCCTCAGGCTAATTCAGTAGTGACTCCAACTTGCTTCTGTGCACAGCACTTTGCACATAGCAGTCCAGCCAATTTTCAGTCCACCTCCCTGTCTATTTATCTGCTCCTTACTTGATCAGTTTGTCTATGAGGACATTACAGAAGACAGTGTTGAAAGCTTTGCTAAAGTCAAGGTAAACAACACCCACTGCTCCCCCCTCATCCTCTGAACCAGCCATCTCATTATAGAAAGCTATTAGTCTGATTATTCGTGACTTCCCCTTCAAAAATCCATGCTGACTACTCACAATCACAATGTGCTTCATATGTTTGGATATAATTACCAGGAGGATTTTCTTCATCACCTTCCCAAGGATTGTTTTAGTAGGACTTGTACCAGTAGGACAGGGGGTAATGGTTTAAAACTAAAAGAGAGTAGATTCAAACTACATATGAGGAAGGAATTTTTTACAATGAGGGTGGTGAAACACTGGAACAGGTTTCCCAGAGAGGCTGTAGATGCCCCATCCCTGGAAACATTCAAGGTCAGGTTGGACAGACCTCTGAAGAAACTGCTGATGTTGAAGATTTCCCTGTTTGTTGCAGAGGGGTTGGACTAGATGAATTTTAGAACTCTCTTCCAACCCAAATCCTTCTATGATTCTATGAATGAGGTGAGGCTTCTCAGCCTTTAGTTCCCTGGGTCATCCTTCTTGAAAACAGGGGTGATGTTTGCTTTCTTCCAGTCCTCAGAAACATCCCCTGATCACCATCATCTTTCCAAGGCTATTGAAAGTAGGCTCACAGTGTTGTCTTCTGCTCCCTCAGCACTCACAGGTGCATCCTATAAGGTTCCAGGTACTCATGTATGTCTACAGAGGCAACCCTGATCCTACTGTAATGTGGGTAGGCCTTCCTTTCTCCAGGCATTCCCTCTGGGCTCAGAGGCCTGGAATTCTTGAAGGACTATCTTACCAGTACAAACCTAGATGAAGCAGGTAATGAGCACTTTTCTGTGTTGTGTTTCACTGTGTCTCTCTCCCATTCAGCAGCAGTTCCATATTTCCATATCACTGCTGCTGGTACACCTGGAGAAGCCCTTCTTGCTGCTGTGTCTATTCCTCATCAATATTCAGCTCCAAGTGGGTGTTGGCTCTCCTAGCTAGTATAGAGCTAGAGCATTCATTTCTTGCAGTTGCTTGGATGGCCCATGTAAAACACAGTGTGCCAAATTATGTTTTTCCATTCTCAAACAAAAGGTTACTCATGCTGGTTGAGACTGAGCAGAAGCTCAGAGGTGCAGTCTCCAAGAGACAAGATACAGACAGCATTTTTATCAATTGAGTCTGGCCTAATGTGAGGCAGCACTGCCAGGCAAAAGCAAAATGTAGGGAGACTGGAGCTGGGAGCCATGGTATTCCACAGAGCTCCCTTTCAACAAGCTACAGATCTCAGCTCAGATTTCCAAACCTCCCTGCACGCTCTCTTCACCACTTGTGGTCCACACTGCTGGTGTAAGTGTGCTTCACAGCTTCTGGTTGGAGTTGCCACACCACGACAATCACTCTGAGTCCAGTTCTCTGACTGCTCCTCACACTTTGAATACAACCCTTAGAACCAAGAGAAATGGCCTGTGTGGAAACATTTTGAATGGCAGCACTTTCATGGAAGAATGGAGGAGTAGGGGAGTGGACAAAGCTCTGAGAAGCTTCACTGCTGTGGGTTTTCATTTTATGTCCTGTACAGTGAGCCATTTTCAGTGCTTTTTTATTTATACTTAATGATTAGTCACATTAAAGCATTATTTCCTCATCTGCTCATGTTTGTGCTGTTTCATGTACTGTTCATGGCATGTAGTTAATATTAGCAAGCAGGAATCTCCATTCCAAACTGGAAAAATCTAAATTAACAATGTCACAGTACTCAGGACCCTGGTACCTCAACGGTGGCATGTAATTTGGATTATTGCAAAGAGAGAGAAAGGGTGTCTGGTGCCTTGTAGCATGAAATACTGGTCATAATTAAAGAATAATTTAATTTCCACTTAAAGAAAGGCCATGCAGGAGCAAGCTGGGAAATGTTCAGTTAATCAGCCATGGTTATGAGACACTCAGTGGTGTAGCAACCTCACCATTACCCCTCAGCAGGTCCAAATCAACACATTAAGTGAGACAAAGCAAAAACTGAAAGGGCAGAAAAAAATGGTGGTAGGAGAACTGTGGTATGGGATGTAGTAGCTGATGAAGGATGATGATGAAGCAAGAGGACATAGATGTTGGATTTATTTTTTTGGTTTTTATCACACTGTGATCAAATAGAAACACACAGAGCTGGGCCTATTGAGGAATGAGAACTGGTAAAATTGTGAATAAAACGTGTATGGAAGGAGGATTTTCTGGGGAATAATTCTGTTAGATCTGTGTCAGTTGGAAAGGCAAAAGAGATCAGTTTTCTTTTCTTGTTGAAGTGGGCTTCATATTAATTAAAAAAGGGGAGGGAAAAAAAGAAAAGGAAACCCAGCTGACTAACAAAGCAAATGGTCTGGACAAAGGAAGCTGACAAAGATATTCTATCAAAAACCTCCTATTAGACCTAAAGGACACCACAATCCAGCTCCACAGGAAAAAGGAAAATGAAATTCACCTAGAAAACTAGAGAAGGAACATGAAATTCCATGCTACTTGTTGCACAAAACCTTTCGGCATTTTACAACCTTCTCAGGAATTAATCAATTTGCATTTTTTTGTAAGATGATTTTATTTCATTTCATTGTGCAAAAGTAGATCTAATGCCAGGAAGTTTCCAAAGACTTTTAGAGAGGAAGTACGTGGTCTAGCTCCTGTGAAGAAGTTGCAGAATATGTGGTGGGTACAGCTCCTGTCTTTGAGCATTTGCCTGATTTTTTTTAATTGTCTCTAATGCAATTTCTTGTCATTTTTTCTTAATGCCTCATACATATATAACTATTTCTTTTTGCCTTATACACAGCTGTCTTACTTTCTAAAGCTGCCATTATTCTATATGCTTTGGCCAGCTGAAACTTCATGGCAGTGTAAATGGATTCTAAGGACTGACCTGCTTACAAAGGCGAGAGCAGCACCATGTAGCGCCAGGGAAGAGCTCAGATGTTGGGGAACAGCTGGAGATAGCACGTAAATCTCTGCTCTAAAAGCAGATGGTTCCTCACATCTCAGTTAGAAGTAAATCCATTGGACTAACAGCTCCTGGCTGAATTTTTGCTTTCAACTTTTTCATCCGAACTGAACAGTCGAAACATGTCTGTCACATCAGCATCCTGAGCTGGAAGATGAGAGCAGGGCAATGATCAGAAGCTCTTATTCTGTGCATGATTGAAGTAACAAAACCAGATAAGCAAAAAGGCTGAGGTTGATCCTCAGGTTTGATCAGTGGAGCTGAGTGTTCACCTTTAGAAGCGTCTAGATATAAAGTAGGTATGTATGCTAGTAAGAAATTGTCCATACTGGTTAAAAATGTACTAAATCAGGTGAACGTATCTGTCTTTTATTTGATGAATACTATTGAAAACAGCAAGATGTTATAAAAAATTTCCATTAAAAATTATCAAAAGCTTTCTGGGAAGCACCTAAGAAGTATCATGGCATTTTTTTAAGGAGACATCTGATTAGTCTTTTCTGGGAAACAGCTGCACTTAACAGTAACACAAACATTTGAAATACACCTGTGACATCCCCACATAGTTCACTTCTGCTATAGGAGGAAAAATACCTCCACACTGAATCCATGCTTAGGTTTCATAAGTTTATGAAAGTTACATATCCAAGTATTGGTCAGGCAAGACACGAGGGGAAACTATCAGGAATGTTTGGCTCAAATTATGTAACAGCAAGTATTTGAGAAGCTTAATAGGATTAAGAAATGTGGATGAAGAGAGGACAGGGGAGGAAATACAATGAGCAAGACAAATGGTAGAGTCATTACTCACTCTGAGCCAACTAGGTTAATCATCCATTCTGTCCCTGTTCCTGCTGAGGGGTTTAAGTAGGATGTTAACTCTGGCCTCACAAAGCTTTGGCTCCTGTCAGGGAAGCCCAGCTGACTGCAATCACCTGAGAATCTGCCCCTGGTTGCACTGATTTTACTTCACTGCAAATCTGGCTTTCACTTTAGTCCTTTGGTTCATTCAGGCTGTCCTCAGGTGCAAGCTGGAGGGTATCAGGGTTCATGGTGGTCAAAGACTGAGACGTCAGGCTCTGCTGGTTGGTGGGAGAGCTGGGAAGGTTGTGCTGCTAAACCTTACTTGTCTTTGTCCATAGTGCATCAAATGACAGCAACCATGGTGTAACAAAGTGGAAAACTTTCTATGACGCCTAGGCAGTGCAATATCTGTCTTGGTCCTGAAACCAGCTGGGATTGATTTGGTTCTGAGGGTACTTATGCAAGAAATTATGAGGAGTCTCATATTCCAGTTGTGATAGAAATGCCACAAAAACGTTTACTGGGAAATTTTCAACAACTTTCTTTTCCCTAGATTTTTTTTCTTTTTAATTTTGGTCACAAATATCTTAGTTCATCAGCTTGAAGGAGTATGCAAGATCTTCCCTTACTGCTTGAAATCTGCCAAAGATGGAGTAAAATGTAAACTGTAACTGCAAGTCAACTGATACAGGAAATACAAATTACCTGAAGCTTTATAGAGCTTGTTTGAAACTAACAGAAAAACTTAAATAACCTGCTTGAGACTGATGAAAACATGGATAACATTGTGGCAAGATGAACATGCAAATACCTGCCTGGTGACCTATTTGACACCTAGGCAGGAAATCACTGATATGAACGTAAACCATGGTAGATCAGTTTTTCTGGACAAAAAAAATATATAGGACAAAGCCCCAAGGAGACCTATCAAGACACTTGACTGGGGAGAGGGAGAGGGAGAGAAGAGAAAGAGAAGAGGAAGAGAAGAGAAAAGGAAAGAAGAGAAAAGAAGAGAAAAGCATCAGCCCAGAAAACCTTTCTGGTTACAGGGAACATGACTTCCCACACCAAGAGGCTGAGGGACAGGGGTGGTTCTGTCATCACAGGGCAGCTGGTGTGCAAATGTGCCAGCAGGGCTTGTGCGGGAACTGCGCATATTCTCACGGTGTACACATTAGGTGGGATACTATTTGTGTTGTTATGAGGTTGTAAGAAGTCATAATGAGATTATAGATAATGGTTGGAACATTGTTTTATGTAATAAAGGATGGTCTAACTCAATAAATACTCCTTGTGTTTGTCATCATCTGATTCAATCATTGGTTTGTGGAAATTGAACCTTCACTGCCTGCAACCATCAGGAAGCATGAGCAGGTGTAGGATGGAATTCATGATCAAAGTTAGAGAGTGACTCAGGACAACAAAGAAAGACAGTACAAAACTCCCTTAGACCCGACAAGAGTTTGTTTCAGGGCCATCTATCTGGAAGAAGATGTTCTCCCAGAAACATAATTAGCCCCTTTGTGGTCCTATTTCATATTTCATATTTGTATAATGTGAGACAACTCAAATCAGGACACTGCCTGCTTGCCTCCCAGACAACAAAGCTTGGATATGAGCTATCATCTGGGAGATCAAATCCAAGTCATTCAGAGAAGGCATTTAAACCATTATTCTTGCTGTGGATTCTTAAAACCACCTGTCAGGGCCTTTTAACCCTGCTAGTCCCCTCCAGGTCTGGCCACCATCTATAGTAATTCTCTTGGTGTATATTTTTACCAATAAAGTCTGGGAAGCCTTGTCAAGAAGAAGAAAGAGAAATGCCAGAAGCTGATAATTTTCACAAAATTTTGTTCTTGCTTTCCAGCCAGCCTTATCTGTGAGGCTGCCAACTGTCCAGCTTAACACAGCACCTTGGCTGATTTGGGCCTTCCTACTGGTATGAACAGCCCTCCAAAGAACAAGGGTGTTCAATCTTATCAGCAACTTCTGGCCAAAATGGCAACCTTACACTTTTCTCCTGCAGTTCCTCCCTAGCAGAACTGTCAAAATGCTTCTTGGAAGTGCTGCTTCATCTTCTGGAAGTTTTCACTGTGATGATTTTCCTTTGTGAGATGTATTTCCACTTCCATTTCCTTTTCTTAGGCAATTACAGACACCAGGTTTGACAAATGCCTTGGCTGTTTATCAAGGTACCTTCTGTAATTGTTTTGCTTGTTGATTGTGGGGTTTAGATTTTCTGTGTCCCCTCCTCAGCACAAGGCTTTAGGAGGGTTAAGGACTGTGCAGGAGGCAAGCAGCACATACTGCACTCAGGCTGTATTCACACTGAAGCAAAGTGCTCATAAAAACAACCTCTAATATTACACTGTGTAAAACTTGTTGATGGTGCTTTTTAATGTAATGAGGTATTACATTGTCAATATGGGAATGAAGACAAGGTCAAAATTTCATCCATTCTATGTTTTTAATTGGGTTAAGTGCAGTCCACCTGGGGAATGTGTGCATAAGTATGCCCAAGCAGCTAAAATTACAAAGAAAAAAATTCTAAGATTTAGGTTCTCATGTACCTCACATGTTTTCAGGAATGAGTCTCCTAAAGGTGTCAGGCAAGCATATTTCCTGTTGAGTCTGGAATATTTTTCCTTTACTAAACACTTGGAATCTGGCCCTGAAACACTCCCCATTGTGCTTACATGACAAATAGAATCCAAATAAACTGTCTTGACTACTTTAAAATTAGACACTGCTCCAGGGGTTCTGCAGCTGCTTGGGAAATTTTACATTATGGACATTTTGCATCTCAGTTTGGGCCAGGAAAGCTCCAATCCACAGAAGTGAATGGGAAATCCCACAAAGGTTGAAGACATGTCACTCATGACTCCATTGCTGATTTTCACCACTTAGTGCAAAAGGCATCAAGGAGGTGAAGGAAGAAGTGATCAGGTTTTCTGTTAGGGAAGGGGAAGAATTTGAGAATTGGCCAATTTGGGAGGAAAACCCATCACCCAATAGGCCAGGTTACAGCTTGCCTGTCTTAGGAGGGGTAGAAACTCTGAAACAAGATGAGGAACAAAGCTGACATTTTCTTAGGCCATTTTATTCTCATTTTCCTGTGGTACCCTCAGACTCCTTGCTGCAGGCTCCTTCCCTGGGTAATGGATACAATTTTTATCTATGATCCAAAGGGTCTGGGAAGATTAACACATTAAATTTTTAAGCCTACAGTGGCTGAGGAACTGATGTTGTTTTGCACATCAAGCCACCAGTGACCATGCTAATGGGCCTCTGAGCACACCCACGGTGAACTGGTTGTTTCCAAAAGCTGCAGTCTCACAGGCCATGATGTATTCCTGACTCCTGGGTGGATGATACATGCAGCAGTCTTAGAATATTCTCACTCTGATTTCAGACGTCTGTGTTAAGAAATAGTTTCCCAGAAAAATATATACTCAATGGACATTTTGCTTCCTTTTTTTTTTTTCAGAATTCAGAGCAAATTATATCCTTTTCTCAGTAGCTTTCTCTCAGCACAAGAAAACAGTAGTCTGGGGTATTTGTGCTGATAGACTTGGCAGCCTTCTCATGTTTACATGGGCTGTAAGAAGTCCTTCCAACTTGAGTCTTGAAATTGAAATATTCTCTGAAGAGGGACAGTTTGAGAACTCAGTCAGCCCCTGTAGTGTGATGCTATGACCAACCACCATGTCCTGCTGAAAGGCTTTGTCTTCACCAAGCAGGGGATATTTGCCTTGGGTAGAACACAGGACTGTCCCAGCTATTCATCTGCAAGGCTGCTGCTGGCTTGTATGACTGCTCTGAGGGAGAGAGGAGAGGAGAGGAGAGGAGAGGAGAGGAGAGGAGAGGAGAGGAGAGGAGAGGAGAGGAGAGGAGAGGAGAGGAGAGGAAAAAAGGAGTAGAGCTCCTATGAACAATTTCTTCTTTCATAGGAGATTCTTTTATCATACATCAGAATCATCCCTGCAAAGTTCCTTGGGTTTGGTGCTGCTGAAAATCTGAAGTAATCCCATAAATGGCAAAGGGCCCAGGATCTCTGCTGCTTTGTGTCTTGCAGATAATCATCCTCTACCCTGCAAGGTGCATGAAGAATTGTCCCAGAGCAGGGCTGTAGCATCTAGCACTCATTTCTTTCAGTTATAATTCACTGTGCAAAACGCAATGCAGGGGAGAAGCCTTCCCAGAGGAGTTGTTCAGGTGTAAAACTGGTCCAAGAGAAAGCTGGCTCAAGCCATACAGATTTAAATTAGAATGAAAGGGTTATGAATACTAAATGACTTTTCAAATGAATGGTTCAGAAAATCTCACCTTCCATAAGGTTTACTCATCCTTTATCCTTAGGGAATAGATTTTATTATTTCTGATAATAATCCCTCTGTTAAGGGAGATGGCGAGGTAGACAGGGAAAAGGGAATTTAAAAAGGGAAGAAGGAGATAATTGTTTTCTTGTTCTCTTGCCTGAAGAAAACTTTTTCATTTTATTTTACTATAGACAATGGAAAGGCTGGAGAAATCAGAAGTTGGTTTTAGTGTTTTTTTTTTTTCCTTCTACACCAAACCTTACACTATAATTGGAGAAAAACTAAATTAGCAGTTTTTCATTAATAAGATCTATGGTTGCATTTAATAGGTTTACTAAATTGTGTTTCACGAAAGGAATACTAAATTTACTGACAGAAAAACAACACAACTTTGTTCTCAGAGACTTTCTTCTTCAAAGGTCATTGATCTTTTTGACTGTATTTCCTTTGTGCTGTGTCTTCAGAGACAGATAACATGGGGGGAAGGGGCAAGAGCCAACATTCTTGTCAACTTGGCAAAATTTTGTTGCAATATTTATTTTACTGAAGGTGACTTCTTGCTTCTTTAACTAAGAGATTTAATTCCATGAAAAATCCCTCAGACAGTTATGGATCTTAGTAGCAACCACAGGAAATGTCTGCTCTTTTTTTCTTTTTAAATCAATGCAAAGAGAAGAAAAAGAGACCTGGGTTTGGATATTAACCATTCTTAAAAGTCTAATCACTTCATTTTGGTTACTGCTTGAGATAAGCACTTCCCTGAAAACAAAAGCCAGGTAATTGATTAACAGAAAAGTAGGCCTAGGTTCTTGTTAAAGCCGCAGAGGTGAAGTAATGTATGTTATCCTAAATTTCAGTTCCAGTGCATCTTCCTGGAGGCTGGCAAATGTGCACATTTTGGAATGCCTCAGACCAGGGCATCACATGTCTGTGTCCACACTTGAAAGTAGGTGAGTTCATGTCAGTGAAATTTATCAATTGCTGCATTGTGGATCAGATAGAAGGATCAAGCCTGTTCTCCAGGAATAGCAGTGTTTCTCACCGGTCTTTGGTCAAACTCTCACTCCTCTTGGTCTTCCATGGAGTGTCTAATGTATTTGGGGGATACTCCAAATTGCCACGGTGCTGTATTTATCTGGTAGGCATTTGGGAATCTTTTGAAATTACTAGTCCTCTCTTAGCAGACTACCACTATTGCTTTTGGTTTGGTTGGTTGGTTGATTGGTTTGGCTTTATTTTTTTTTAACACCAGATTTCCTTACTCATGCACAATATTTTTAATGTTAGTTATTTTCATTCTTTTTCCCTTCAGACCATGGAGAAGTGGCCTTTTTTGATGTTCAGGATTGTTTGAATATTGAATAGGTTTTGCACACATAATTAAGTTCTTTCTCTGTGATTCACTTTTTACTTAAAATTTCATTTGCAAAATGGTGGTAGTAGTTCATGGGTTTTGGTTGTGGTTTTTAATATTGTTTTTTTTGGGGGGGGGTTGTTTGTTTGGTTTTGCTTTTGTTTTTGTTTTTTGGGGAGGAGTGGTTGGTTTTTTCGTTTAATTTTGTTGCCAGGATATCCCAAGCAGCCCATTTATTCTAATTTATATTGATCTTATCCCCAAAAATTTCTTCTTCTGTAAGCCCTTTTCCCCACCACAGACAGGAATTACACTGGGGACATTACAGAGACCTGTAAAACACCCTGAAGGAACAGGTTGACTTCATTCTGCTAATTCAACAGCCCCAAGTCTCTAGGCAAGTCTGCACAATAAGCAGCAACAGTTTTGGCATAGGGAGAAGTGAAAATGCAGAATACTGTGTGTAGTATCACCTCATTCACCCTGTGTTTGCCTTCCCACCCAGGAATGGCAGGTGACACAATATGTGACATTAATTCTGCTAGCCATGGAGAGACTCCTTCTTTACATTTTGGCCTCTACAAGAGAATTGAGGATGGAATAATCTATTCTTTCACCAATCATTGCAGCCATCTCTTGTCATTGTTCAGTTAATCCTCTTCACTCTCAAAAGTTAAACATAGGTTCAGTTCTTCACACACCCATTCAATATATCAAAGAGTTCTGAAAGATAATGCACATCTGTTCCAACAGAAACATCTACAAGGTAATCATCTGCATCTGAACATGCAGTCACACTTCCCGTGTAGCCAGAGAGAAGCAGGCAAGAGGTGATTCATCTCCTGAAGTAGAGAGCTAAAATAGACCAGATGATTCAGATCCCCTGTGTACTTATTTCTCTTCATTGACTGTGCTTGGAGCTAGTTCAGACAGAGGTGTACACACATTGCAATGTGTAAAGGTGGGTGCATGAGGTCTCCCCGAAAGGATTTTAAATGGGGTGGATATAGCTCTTATTACTTATTCATTGACTATATTTTAGATAAGTTTCCTGAGTTTGGGGCTAGACTGTTATCCTTTGGGTCATCTCGCTTTCTTATAAATCTAAGACATTTGCTAGTTATGAAAAGGAAGTTTAGATTTTCCTCTTTAATTAAACATAAACAGCAACAATTTAAATTTCCTTTTATTCAGAGATTGCACTCTATGGGAAAGAACTTCATGTTTCTGACTAAATACCTTGCCATGGGGCTGAAGTGCCCAGTGGCCTGGACAGCCTTTTGTGTAGACAAAATTTGCACATTATTAGTTGTTGTCTCATCTTTGGCTGAATATTCTTTTGCAGTTGGACACTTTGCATGCTTAAGGTTCTCTTGTCATACATGTACTTGTGCTCTCACTTGTGCCCTTGCTTCTTCAAGTCTACATCAGTCAAATTCCAAGACTTCTGTTTCTCCAGTTAGTCTCTTCTTGGAATCATCTGCATCGAAATTGCCACTGTTTCACGTTATAAAGGATAAGAATATAATCAGCTGTGTAACTTCTCCATTTCAAGGATTCACATCACTTGGCAACCAGTTAAGTGGAGGGTGTCTCCTGCACCAGCCAGTTTAGGGGTTTTTCTGGACACATCTTTTAAAAGAATATGGAGTAGCAAAGCAGAGATCAGGATCTGTTACCTGTCCTTTTGTAATTCATTCTCATTTCCTAAAGCACCTGCCCTTTGGGAAGGACACAATCCAGCTTGTCCTTCAGCTAGAAGCTGTGTTTGGTGAGATGGCTGCTGATTTGGGCCCTCTAAGACACCTCTCTCAAGGACACTTTGATGGGAAAAGCATAAGGATCCCTCCAAGGGCAGCTCAACAGTAAGACCATTAAATCTAAAGTATTACAACTAGGTCAGGGGGAATAAGGTCAGAGACGCAAGGCTCTTGTAGAGCATGATGAATGTGAATGAGAGCTCAGATGCTGCAGACAGCGGTGATAAAGGCATGTTTCAGAACTAGTTTTTTACACAAACCGGCTGACACATCTCAAGGGTCAGTGTGGATATTTCAAGCATGAAAACTTGCTGAATGGACAGTACACTGGTGATATAGCACAAGGTTGCAAAAGGTGCTTAATGATGGTTGAGTAGAGTGCACTGTCTTTATGTATGGTTGGAGGTCTCAGTATGGAAGATCTACAGACACATACTCACATCAGAGTCACACAAGGGAAAAAAATACAAAGGAAAGAAATAAGGCAAACCCTCCTGCTATCATTGCAAGCCATAAAATGCACTGGTAGCATCCTCTCTGCAAGAGAAAGGCCTTTTTTCCAAGGCCATTTTTCTAAGCTGCATGTAGGCAGATGAGGAGATGGAAGGGGGTAGAGAAGCAGATCATGTTCTTGTTAGCTTAATGATTTATGTCTAAGTTTGTTTGTCTTTGGTGTGATTAATTGTTTCCAATTATCTGCTTCCACATAGTCAGTTCTGTACAGAAAAGATGCATCATTGTGTGTGGGATCTCTTATGTTTGGATGAATCAACCCTGAAAATGTCCCAGTGATCTTGTGTCTGACAGATGGGACAGATTATTAGAAGCTAAATCTGGGAAGGGAGAGAAGCAATCTGGGAGGAAGAGAGACAGAGGAGGCCGGCCAGACTCAAATTTTTTTCAGAATATTCTAATTTTGTGTGTGGTCTTATTGCTTGTATACCTTTTCCTGCTCCCCACTCCTTGTTTTATTTATTTCATGTGCCAAAAGCACAACTGCCTTGCATCCAGATTAAAAACATGGGAAAGGGAAAGTGAAGCTGACTGACTGGAGCAAACTGGAGTCTGGTCTTGAACCAGGGTACACACAAGCTGTGCTCTCACCCTCCTTGCATGGAGAGCCTGTTATTGCTGAACTCTGGGGTGTAGGAAACAATAGTCAGGATGTGGGAAGTCAGGTGAGAAACTTGCCATTGTAGTGGTGTGCAGGGCAGCTCATGGAATCACAGAACCACAGAATCATTAAGGCTGGAAAAACCTCCAAATCATCAAATCCAACCTTTGACAAACACCACATCAGCTAAACCATAGCACCAAGTGCCACATCCAGTTGTTTCTTGAACACTTTCTGTTCTCACAGCGAGGCCAGACCAGTGTCTTGCTTGGGTTTGTTCTTCAGTGGACAGGAAGGAATTGTTGGTGAAATTCCAAAGTGGGGATTTCCTTCAGAAATTTGAGACCTTGTAGAAATAAAGAGGTGAGTTTGCAAAATGACTGCTTTGTTTCTCATTTCCTGCTGAAGGAGGGGTAAAGGAGTGATGTATCTTTGCTGATTTCTGGGTTTTACCTCTGTTTTGAGCATGTCCTGAGAGGTGAGGAGGATTAAGCACTGTTGCAGTCATTTTGTCTTGTTTCTTCTGGAATTTTCTCAGTATTTTACTGTTGCTTCTGGCTTTTCCACTGACCTACATTTATCTTTGCTTTTTCCCTTCTGCTAGGAATGTAACAACACTTCCCTGGATGCCTTTTCTCCCTCACCCATCCAACCTTCCCTCAAGGTGCTGCTCATTCACTTGTATTTTATCAGATACTATTAAGCACAAAAATTCACCATGAACTGGGGATTTTTCACTTTCTTTCTATCAGGAAGGTGCATCTGTAATATAACAGGATTGTATGTCAGGTCTGATAAGGGGACCAGAACTTCTCTGTTTCAATTCCAAATGCGTTATAGGCCAAATTCTAACTCTGATAGAAAAATGCTTGGATGCAACTCAGGGTAAAATGTAGCCTGTAGTATAACCTCCCTGTCAGAGACAACAATTTACTACCTAGTTTGTGGATAGCATGAAATTAAGCAGAACCACTATCCTAAACTGTAATAAAATCTATTGACATCCAAACTATGTATTATGCATATGTAGTCTATTATCCTGAGGGAAAAATGCACAGAGGTTTGACAGCAACCTAATGAAGGAATGCAAAAGAAATAGGATTTAAATAAAAATCTGCAAAAGGACAGAAAATGTACCTGATAGCCAAAGGGCTGCTTCTCTTTAAGATCTGTTCCAAGCAAGTGCAACTCTGGGAGCAGAAGAGGAGTTAAGGGAGCGTGATGAGAAAGATTTAGGGGAAACGAATGAGTGTGATTGAGAAGGATGAAGATTTTTGTTAGGAAATGGGTGCCAGGACTGCAGGAGGTGACGCTGCAGAAGCAGTCAGGGTATAAAATGAGTCCATGTGAGAGGGTGGGGAGAAGGGAGGAACTGCTGATTTTCCACACTGAGGACAGCAGTGAGGTGATGAAGGGAGTCAATGCTCCTGGTGAGCAGGACTGGCCATTGGTTTAAGGAGATCCTGTTTGGTAATTTTACCAGTTGTGACCACGAGGAACCATTGCAGCAATTCCTCCTTTGCCAGCCAGATGGCTTCATGGATGGGCATCAAGCTGACAAAAAGGCTACATTAAAGAATGGAAACAATACCTGACTAGGCAATGAGAGACTGACCAGCTCCCACAAGAACAGGGCAGAAACAAACACCTACATCCTGTGGATATCCTGGAAGATCTATTTGCAGGCCCTCTCCAGAATGCAGCCTGCTAGTTTAAGATTATTTTTTCATTTTTGTCTTTGAACTGTTAGCAATAGAGCAACGGAAAAAGTGTTGAGATCCCATCTTGAAGAGAAAAGACTATCAGTCTAGTCTCAAGGAATGTGAGTTTTCCTCCTTTTTTTAGAAAACCTGCTCTAGCTAATCATTTTTAGTCATCTAACTTACTTATTTAAAAGTTAGCAACCATTAAAATTACCATCCTTAATCTAAAATGTGTCAACATGCTGAAACCTACTGGGATTTTGCAATTTATTTTTAATGTGTAAATTGTCTTCAAGAATTAAGAGTACTATGACGTTCATAAAAAGCATGCTTTTACTATCACTGGAGAAATAGAGCTAAATAATAAATTAAAGCCTTTCTACAAAAGCATTAATTTTTTGCATACATTTGTTTGTAAAGCTCCCTTATTTGTAAGCATTGATAAAAAATATTCTGCACACTTTCTTTTTTGATAGTAAGATGAGAAAAACATAATAGGAAAGTAAAATTAAATTATATTTCATTACTGATGACAACCTGAATAAAACATGGAAAGAGCGTTATCAGGCTTCAAGAACTTCTGGCACCTTGACAACAAACAGAACAAATCTATATCCACTTAAAAGCTCCCACACATTAAAGTACCCCAAAATAATAATCTCTCTTTCTCTAGCTGCAAACTAGATGAACTGGCAATGAACAAAAGGAAAGCATTTCCTCTTGAATTTTTCATAAGAGCTGTGTTTCAAAAGAAGCATATCACATAGCCTTCCTTACTTCATTTCATACCAGGGCACACCCCAATGCTGCACTTAAAACACTCAGAAACCTCTCTGGGGCAAAGAGTCCCTGGGCATCCAATTTCAATCACCCTCAGTCTTCATCAAGACTAATCTAGATCAGGAGTAAACAACCTACAAAGACAGGGCATTCTTACCGATACATCAGTCTTTGTTTGCTCTGAAAGCAGCATGGGATGCAGAACAGAGACAAAAGTTAGATAGTCCTCCAGGCAGCTCAAAACTTTGATGTGGCCTTCACCGTGCTCCCAAAAAAGCTTTCCTCCTTTTTAGACACAATTTTAAGGGTTGGATGGAGGATCCTTCCCCTCTGCTCAGTACTGATGCCACAAATTGAGAGTGCTGTGTCCAGCGCTGAGCTCTCCAGGACAAGAGAGCTTTGTATGTCCTGGAGCAAGTCCAGGGAGGGATCACAAAGATATTTAAGGGACTGGAGCATCTGACATGTAAGAAGAGGTTGTAAGAGAAGGGACGGCTCAACCAGAGAAGAGAAGACTCAGAGGGAATCTGATCCATGTGTACAAGTGCCTGACTGGGGAGTGTGGGGGCTGTAATGAAGAGGGAGCCAGGCTCTTCTCAGTGGTACTCACTGAAAGGACAGGAGGCAACGGGCACAAGTTGACGCACAGGAAAGAAAAAAAAAATTTATTGTGAGGATGACTAAGAATTGAAATGTTATGCCCAGAGATGTGGATTCTCAGTCCTTGGATATATCCAAAACCCATCTGGGCCTAGCCCTGAACAACCTGGTTTAGTTAAGCCTGATTTGAGCAGGGTGTGGGCTGGATAATCTCCAGAGGTCGCTTCCAACCTCAGCAGTTGTGTGATACCAAAGTAGCAAAGATTGTAGCAGATATTTTCCTGAAGAGTGTGGCTTATCATCCAGAGAAACTATTCTGGGAGTGCAGTAGCTCTGAAAAATACACCTTACCCCAGGAGCTGCAGGGCTCAGTACAATGGCAGTGGTGAGAACTCTGCTGTTTTCTATAACTTCCAAAAGTACTTCAGGAGATTGTAAAATCCTCTGAGCAGAGATCCTGCTTTGTTTTGTAGACTCTGCTCATTTTTCAGGGTCATTGAGGCACGTGTTGTGCTGAAATAAATAATGGATGGCCAGTTGAGAGACACAGAACGAGCAAGAATCACAGAGCAAATCTGGAACCTTCAGTGTCCTTTCCAGGATCTCTTTTAGGACAAAAACAAAACAGCTCCAGCAGAGGTCAGTTAAGGAAAACTTTTATTTTGTTGAAAGATTCGCTTTGGCTTAAAGTGTAACTTTGAAAGAAAAATGTTAGGCTTTTGTTGTGTTTAAGAGATTCAAATATAAGCATTCCTTAAAAAGAAATAAAGACACATATCCTCAAAATATTAGTTACTATTTTTTCAAGTCCTTAAAAAAGTTCAATCACTGTAAAAGTGAACAGAAAATATTATTATTCCATTTCAGTGTTCCTAATTTGGATTCATAGAAAAGTTAGAGATGTTCCAATGAAGTTTAAACAGTCCCAGAAGTTTGTTTCACAATGAAACAATGAAAGTTTTCTTCTTCCCTTTCACCCCTCGTCTGGCTTTGTTGGCTGCTCAAGATGCTTAGCTCTTCCCTGAAGCTCTCTGTGAGCCCCATTCCCCATGTTAGGGCCTCATAACATCCTATAGTCACTGCCCATGCTGTGATTTTGATCACATCAGAGGGCCCTCAATGAGGCAACACAAAAATTTATATCTCTTAAGAATTGAGTATTCCTGTGGAGTATCTAAAATAATGCACAGCCAACCTTACAGTCTAACTTATCAACCTTTGAGTCTTTAAACAGAAAACTAAAAAATGAGGATGTGAAATCAGGAATGCATCTAAATAGCAAGATGTATGACCCACACACAACTGCCTTCACTGATAACTTCTTTTTTTCTCTTTGAGTATTTGTCTTCCTGATTATTTATTTTGTTGTATTGGGTTTGTGTGGAGAGGTTTTATGGGAGGAGCAGGGTGGTTTCTGTGAGAAGCTGCCAGAAGCATCCCCCATGTCCAGTAGAGCCAATGCCAACTGTCTTCAAGATGGATCTGCCACTGGCCAAGGATGAGCCCATCAGGAATGATAGTAATGTCTCTGTGATAACACATTTCAGAAGGAAAACCAAGTTATTGTGCAGTTTTCAATTACAACCAGGGAAGAGCAGAGTCCCTGAGTAGAGGAAGAGAGGGAGTCCCTGTCTCCCTGCACACTGTGAGAGGAAGTAGAGCTGGGAAGGAGTGAGGGGTAGGGAGAAGGTGATTTTGCTCTGATTTTGTTACTAATAAATTCAATTAATATCCCCAAGTTGAACCTGTTTTTCCAGTGGTGGTATTTGGTGAGTGATCTATCCTGATCCTTGATCCTTGAACCCTTCCTTTTATTTTCTCTCCCCTGTGCAGCTGTGGAAGGGAGTGATAGAGAGGCTTTGGTGGGTGCCTGGTGTCCAGACAGGGTCAGCCTGCTAGAGGGGACTGTTTTCCATGAGACTGACACCACACTGGAGCTAGTGAAGGAGGAAGGAGCAACTAAGGCAACATAGAATGAACTGACTGCAGCCCCCACTCCCAGTCCCCCAGTGCTTCTGATGGGAAGAAGGTAAAGAATTTGGTAGAGAATTTGGGAGTGAAGTTGAGCCTGGGAAGAAGTGAGGGGTGGAGGAAAAGTGTTTTAAGGTTTGGCTTGTATTTCTTATTATCCTGCTCTGATTTGTTTTGTAATACATTAAACAAATTTCCCCATGTGGAGTCTGTAACTAGAGAGTGATCTCCTCCTGTCCTTGTCTCACCCCTTGAGACTTCATGTTTTCTCTTGCCTGTCCAGATGGGGAGAGGAGTGACAAAGCAGCTTTGCTGCTCCTCTGGTGTCCAGCCAGGGTCAACCAACCACATTTGGTATGGGTCTACAATGCATCTCCTGTAAGGAAAGGCCTTTTGTGTGCAAAACTTAGCACAGTAGTAGCCTGACAAAGCAGTAAATGAGATGCAAACATCAGAGAAAAGGTGAAATGGATCATAATTACCTGAGTTAAGAGATCTGGAAAACAAGGACAGGATTTGATACTGCTGAGGCCAAACCTCAAGTACTTAGGCCAGTTCTGCACCACTCACAACAATAAAAACATTGAGGTGCAGGAGTAAGTCCAGAGCAGGACAATGGAGCTTGGGAAGGGTCTGGAGCACAAGGCTGATGAGGAGCACCTGAGGGAACTGGGGGTGTTCAGCCTGGAGAAAAGGAGGCCCAGGAAGAACCTTATCACCCTCTACAACGCCCAGAAAAGAGGTATTAGACAGGTGGGGCTTAGTCTCTTCTCCCACATAGCAAGTGGCAGGACAAGAGGAATTGGCCAAAAAATTGGATATTAGGAAAAATTTCTTCACCAAAAAGGTTGTCAAGCATTGGAACAGCCTTCCCAGGGAAGTGATGGAGTCACCATCACTGGAGGTACTTAAAAGATGTGTAAATGTAGTGCTGAGGGACATGGTTTAATGGTGAACATGGTGTTGTTCAGTTGGGTTGAAGTGTTGGGTTAATGTTCAGATTTTAAGATCTTAGGGGTCTTTTTTCAACACAATGATTCTATATTATTCTATCAAAGTAGAACAAACCAGGATGTGCAAATTCACAAAATCAATAAAATAACTATCAATACTACATGAGAGAAGAACAACTCAGAAAGGCCAATTCTGAGAAAGACAACAAAAGCTGTGCAGTTGCTTGCAAAGAGACATGGCAGAAAAATAGGTGAGTGCTATCATCAACATCATTTTCCATACCTCACATTTAAGTGTGAAAAAAATACCATCAAAAGAGTTATCCAAAAGCATATGTTAAAATCCTTAAGTAATAAATGAACAGTAAGAATGATGAATAAAACTAGAAATTCATATCTTGGTATGCAATATAGAGAGGAATAAGCAGCAAGAGGATGAGAATGATTTAGAATATCACTTAAGAGTATAAGTAATAGGATGAAAGGAAGCTCAAGGTAGTAAAAAATGGCAGTAATTCAAACAAATACTGATGATTTGATATTTTGAAGAACCATCTTCCCAGAGGAATGGAGAAACCATGTGAACATTTGCAGAACATAAATAAATGTACAACAGGGAACTCCTGTACTGTTGGAGAGATATATGTATTTATTTGTCCATGCCATCTATTTGTTACAGTGCTTTGGCTGGAGTAACAACAGGCAAGTCTTTCTTTCCTCATGTGGCAAAAGCAGGTGGTGCTGTAAACAGCATTAGACTGCCACTGGCAGATCAGCACCTGAGACTTGTAGCCCAAAAGCAGGACAGAAATGATGGATCTAGGAAGTGATTGATTTTTGAACCAATGTGTGCTGGAAAACCTGCTAGGAATAATATAAGCAGATATGTGGTCATGACCAATGACAGGAGAAGGATCAGCAAATAATATATTGAGCTCCCAGGATCAAGCAATAAAGGTGTTAAACAGCCTGGAAGGCTTTCCCAGGGCAATACATCACAATGAGAGTTTAGGCAGAGTTTTGGAGGTTGACAATTTTTTATTTTGCTTCTTTTTTGTTTTACTTGAAAATGTAACGTACAAGTCCATGATATTTATTCCAGAGAAATCTCTGTGTACATTTGAAAACATAAATTGAGCATTTTCTCTGATAAAAAATAGCCTAAAGAACTGAAGGTCAGAGTGGCTGTCGAGTACCTGCTCCCTTATCACCAGTTCTAATTTGATCACATTTACAATGTCATAATCAGAAGGAATATTTAACATTGCCCACAGAGCCCCTCAGCTCTGATCCTCCCCTTCCACCATCCATTACCTCCACACAGGTTCTCTTTGGTGGCTATCAAGAGACTGTCAATGACTTCATCCCTTTTGGGGTAAAACTTGTATGAAGAAATAGATTTTTTACTGAGACTGATTTTTGGCATTTGATTGCACTGTGGTCTGTCCCCCTTTCAGGAATGTTCCTGTTCCCTAAATGTTTGTTCTGTGGATTTCTTAATGAAATCCCAATTTCAACCAGTGTTGGTTTCTAGATAAGAAAAGGTAACCATGGTTGTTGCTTTGTTTTATTGAATCAGTGGAGGATATTGTGTCTTCAAAGAGATTTATGGTTGATGGAAGCCTGTGTGCTGTTCTTCCTTTGGGATTTCTCCTCGAGGTGGATACAGAAGTTAAGAGCCACTGGCACAGGGTAAAGAACAGTAACTCAAAGTACTGGTGAGTCAGATTTCATCTGGCCTTGCACAGCTGCTTAAATTTCAATACATCCAATAACCTCCACATCCAACCAAACAGGGGAGTTTGAGCCCCACTGTGTCCAGAAGTTCCTTCCAGTGCTAACTTGGGTGCATCTAAGTTTCTTCATAGGTCAGCACACACTTGGTGGATGAGGCAGAGGTGACAAATCAATGTCATGCTCCCATTTTACAGCTGTTAACTGGAGGATTAAGATCATCACTATCCTCATTCCTGCCTTTTTGCTGAGTCTGACCCATACCTAATCTCAGCCTCTGTCTTCATGTGCTGCTGTGTCTTTGGAGCTTTGTGAGACAAGTAAAGGCTTAAATTAGCGTTTATGTACTCATAGACATAAAAGCCCAATAAAACATAACTGAAAGTTAGAGCTTAAATTTCTTAGGAATCTGATAATCCTGGGTTCAGTAAAACAGGAGGAACTATTTTAACTAACCCTGTATAGGCAAGTCAGGAAATTATTTGATAGCACTCACACCATGAAGATGGCCCATCTTGTCCAGCCCACTTCCTATATTAAATAGCACAGTGTTTATGGAAGGTTATTCTTGCCATAAAGACACTCTGTTCTTTGAAAACTTTTGAGGTCATCTTCAACAAATATCCATCAGGAACAGACTAGATAGAATTGCTACTTCCACAGAGCAGAGGAAATAAATAGGTAAGTTCTGGATATTTTCCTCCTGTCTTGTTTTTTATTATGAACCCAACAAACCGTACCTGAAAATCAGACAATTCAGCTGCTCCACAGAAAGGCAAACCAGCAGGAGCTTAGCAGAGAGCATTCATGGAATTTAGGGACTGGAGGCCAATATTTTAAGAAGTAAGAGCAAAGAAGAGACTTAGGGGATCGGAAAATAAAGCTACACACATTGTGATACAACCTCTGGTATCTGGGCCTATAATAAGTTTTTTAGTTTTTTCCATTAGATGTTTTCTTAAATGTCATTTAAAACCCTTCAAAACTTAATTACTGCCAAGTTAATGATGGTGGTACATGATCAGTGTTAAAGCTGGGGTCACTTATCAATAACAAGGTGAGATAAAGGCAATCAAATGTTCCTCCTCTTTAGGGTTTGTTAGTGACCGAAGACAAATACATTGATCCCAATTCATTTCCAAAGTGAAAGTGGAAACAACACAAACAGCATTAAAAATTCCTTTGCTACCAGGCAAAGTACAAAGACCAAAGATGAATTTTAGCTATTTTCCATCTTTTCCTGGCCAAAGTGGAGATTTATTGACAGGCATGTCTGAAAAAGCTTCTCTTGCTGCTGCTTACTGCATTTGATTTCGTAAGAAGGAACTTCAATCTTAAGAGCTGTCAGTTTGGCACCTGTAATGAGCATAAAATTCATTTCAAAAGGAAAACTACCAGAAAAAGCTAAATGACAGGCTAAACTGCATCTCTACAAGCAGAACTGCTGATCTCCCAAGATAGTGTTCCCAGCCCACACACCCCTCACACTACCAGGTGCTGTTGCTTCTTCCCCCCGACCCCCCCCTAGTCTTCCTCATTACATTTCCTTGGCAGAAATTCCACTGTGGATGCTAGCAATAGACTTGCCTTGATGCTGCTCATCACAATCCCCAGTGACAGCTTATTATCTCATTATCAACATTAATAATAAACCTGTGTTTCTCTGAATGTGCAATGTGAGAACCAAATATATATATATGTGTGTGTGTATATATATATACACATATATATGACTTCACAGTGCATTTATTTGAATGTGTAATGGCTGGTGTAAATGCAGACTCATGGCACTATGAGGGAAGGACACAATTGACATGCAGAGCCAGGCCTGGTTGAGAGCTGTGACAGAGAGTTCTGGTGTGCCTCTGGGTAGGACGTTTGACCCCATGCACACCTTTTTCCTCATTCTTGAAATCCCTCTTGCACCTTTAAGGAATGATTTAAGTTTGGTGTGCTACATGCTGCAGTGTTTAAATATGTGGTCTTAGTTTTCATATGAGCAACTACAAAGTGATAAGTACAGGAAAAAACAATCTGATATTTGTGTTTCTGAAGACATGTATTTAAGAATAACTAATGGCTTATTTTTCCCTTTCACACTGTCTAATAATAAATGTGACTTTCCAAAGAAAATTGACTTTTATTTTTATCTCAATGTGTTGGGTTTTTTTAATTTGAAAGTTCCCGGTTTTAAATGAATGAAAGTATTTTAGTATAACTTCAAGTAGCAAAAGCTGACACATTATCAAAGCCAATTTCATAGATGAAATAAAAAAAGAAGAACATTCTCATCATAAAATAAAAACTGGGCATACGAGTAGGTCTTAAAAAACCTAATTTCTGGTTTTAATTTCAGAGAATATTTTTGTTGTTATTTCAATTTCAAGTAGCCAGAGCTGTAAAGCTTTTAGAACTGCCTATAAAAGAAATAGTGGTCAAAAGAAGCACTCCTTTAATGGATATTGGAGACTACATCTCATTTGGCCTTACTGGGATACAAGACATGCTGGTGGAAACAAATGCATATTCACAGTAGGGGATGGTGGAACTCCTCAAACACTGTTACTGAGGAAAACTAATTCATCCTTGCCAAAGATGTACTCCAGCCCAAGGATGGGAGACACTGCTAACAAAACCACACCTACTTCGGAGAGTAGCCAGCAATGTCCTTACACCTCAGGCTAAATTTCACAAGAAAGAACCAAATTTGCAAAATCTGCAGCAGGCCAGAATGTCTGAAAATAGTTCCATTTGCTTTCTAATGGAGATTGATTGCAGATACATTAATCTTAGCAACTGTATTCTGACCTCAGTCTATCCTGGCTGTCAAATTTTATGCAGAGAACATGAACACAAAAAAAAAAAATAAATAAAAAAAGAAAAAAAAATAGTAAAAAAAGGAAAAGAAAAAGAAAAGAAAAAAAGGTCTAAACTCATGGAGAATGTCTAGAAAACATTAAAATTAAGATGAGAAAATGTCACTCTGACAGCTCTGTGTGTCCTTAAGCATTTCCCAAAACAACTTCTCGTACGGAACAGCTCTTGCATAAAGTTTAAAAAAATGAGACAATTGAGTGTACTATGTAGAAAGGAGTCTGGTCTAGAAAGAAAGGTCTATGTATGCTTAAAATATTATGGGTCATCAAAATAGAAATGCAGACGTTCAAAACAGAGAATGCACAAATGGAATGCCAGCACCAAGTGTTTAATCTGTTCTCCTCTGGGAAAATAAAAAGCAACAAATGCTTCAAAATACAGCAGAAACACTTTTTTAAGCATAAATGCTGTGTTGTTTAGTCCTTTACTGCAATATAAACTCAGCAGCTTCAGTTTCATTTGAAAGATGACAAAAACAATAGAAGTTGTTCAATTTACTGAGCTAAAAAGCCAGGAAGGCAAAACTGTTTTCCTCAGCCCAGATCTCTTTCCCACCCCTCCGCCACCCTTTTGAATTCATTCTAATTTTGAAACCATCGTCGTTCTTTGAAACTGAATCTACATGAAAGTTAGACAAGCTCAAGTGAATCTCATGAAGAACAGACTGAATATAAACAAAATATTACTTTGAAGTTGCTGTTTTTCTTGCTGAAGAACATTCCTCCATTTAAACTGTAACTCAATTCTGAAACTGTTTTCAGAAAAGAAGTGTCTTCAGAAATATGCCAGAACCAAGACTATGCCACTTGTAAAAATTATACACAAATCTGTCAGAAAGCATCAATATGGTCAAGCAGCTGCAATTAGGAAGGTGTCTAATGAAGACATATCTTAAAAATCCTTTCTCTGGGGAGTTTGATTAGTTTGGAAGACAAATCCAAGCAATGGGATTAGAGAAAAAGTTGCAAAGATTGTTGGCTTGGACTTTCTCTCCAATAACATGTACAAGCTTCTGTTTCCCTTTAAATTCCTAAATAGGAAAAAAAAAACCCTTGAAATTATACTCCTTACATGGAAGTGTCCCCTTTATGGGATATTTAAAGCAGTTTTAGCTGTTAAAACTAACTTGGCATCTCAGCATAGGTACATCCAGGGCAGCTACCCAAAGCAGATACTTGATGTCCTACAGAGCAGAACCATTCTCCTCTGGCACATAACCAACTCCCACAATGTGTCACCTTCTCTCTTCTCTTCCTTTAGAGAACTGGAGAATTCCCAAAAACATTTCCTGCATATTTGTCTCCTTCTGCTCCTCTCTAAGATACTTGGAAGACTGGTTTCGAACTCACTGTCAGTGTCCTCCCACCAATGTCAAAATCATGTTCATTCATGTGATAATTTGTCTGCATCCTCACACCTGGAAAGCTTCAGACTGAAACTCAGACTGGCTGGAAGCTGTGTACTTTATTTAGTCTTTATATCTTGCCTTAAACTTTCTTTAAATCAGACTTTTCAGCACCTTGTTTAGACCGTAAGATCAGAATTGCAGAGCTTAAATTTTGCTGAAAAAAGACTAAGAAGAAAAACTACTGCACTATAAACTTAGTTAGATTATCTGAGTATCACTCTATTATGAATATTAAATAAAAAAGATAATAACCCTATTTTGCCAATTTCTGTTCTGCTTCATTCAGCCCATGCAGAGTGCATTGAGATCTCCATCCATCCATGAAACCTAGGAATGTCTTGCTGGTACTACTATTAACAAATGAAAAACTTCAAAAAATGCAATTCTTGCTAAGGGGCATTTTATAAAAAATAAAATTAATCTAAAATTTTCCACTCCCTTGCCCAAGGATCACAATTGCTTGATCTGTGTCTCTGTCTATCCAGCTGTCTGTCTAAAGGTTTCTTCTTCTCTACTAGAAATAACAAGGTCCTGCACCTGGGTTGGGACAATCCCAAGCACAAATACAGGCTGGGGGATGAAGGGATTGAGAGCTGCCCTGAGGAGAAAGACTTGAGGGTGTGGATGGATAAGAAGCTCTACATGTCCCAGCAAGGTGCCCTTGCAGCCCAGGGAGCCAAACCTGCCCTGAGCTGCATTAAAAACCTGGTGGGCAGCAGGTGAGGGAGGGGATTCTCTCCTTCTACTCTGCTGAGACCCCACCCAGAATGCTGCATCCGGCTCTGGGGTCCACAACAAAGCAAGGACATGGACCTGTGGGATGAGTCCAGAGGAGGTCACAAAGATAACCAGAGGGCTGGAATGCCTCTCCTGTGAAGACAGGCTGAGAGAGTTGGAGTTGTTTGGCCTCAAGAAGAGAAGGCTCCAGGGTGACCTTAGAGCATCTTCCAGTACCCAGAGGGGTTACAAGAGAGTTGGAGAGGGACTTTTCACAAGTGGTGACAGGACAAGGGGAAATGGCTTCAAACTGGAAGAGTAGGTTTAGATTAGCTATTAGGAAGAAGTTCTTTCCTGTGAGGGTGGTGAGGCCCTGGCACAGGTTGCCCAGAGAAGCTGTGGATGCCCCATCCCTGGCAGTGTTCAAGGCCAGGCTGGATGGGGTTCTGAGCAACCTGGTCCAGTGGAAGATGTCCCTGCCCATGGCAGGGGTGTTGGAACAAGATCATCCCTCCTTCCAACCTAAACCATTCTCTGATTCTGTTATTTAGTTCATCTTAAAGCCATCATCTAAACTCAGAGAAAGTAATTTCTGGTTTTGATTGGCACCTCACCCAGCTGTATTTTCTCAATTGTGGTTACAGAGTAAATGCACTCATCATATCTTTCCCTGCTGATTTGACTTTTCTTGGATCCCCATGGATCCATAAGTGCAGCTCTTATTCTTCCACACAAACACAAACAGTTCTATGCAGTAGAACTCAGTCTTCAAGTAAAAATATAAATTATCTTGAAATTGCCTTGATTTGATCTGACAGTTCATTAGAGAAGTCCTTTCTGTATCCAAGGGACATCCAGCAATAGCCTTACGTAGATCTGATGTTCTCTTTCAGCTATAGGAAGTAAATTTTAGGTTTTTTGCAAGGCCCCAGATTAACAGCTGTGGAGATGTGTCTTCATTCTCCTGGCAGAGGACTATTGAGTCAGCAGAGCAAATTTTCTTGCAATAGCTTCTTCTGCAGTGAAAGTTTCTGTTTCTTTCTCCTACTTCCTGTGGCCCAGACAATCCAAGCATTGCCCTTCTATGGCAGAAGGAGAGGAGCACCTGCTTTGACTTTTGTTCTGTTGAAACTTGATAATTTAAATCCAAGATTAATTTATGCATTTTACATGAAAAAAACCTCAGTATTCATTAGAAAATAAAAGCATCTGATAATTGAAGACCTCAGTGTCCTAGATCTATGATGTCTGAGACAGGAAGTTCTGGAAGACATAAAATCACCTGATCTAGGCACCAATCCTAATTCACATATAGCATGCCTAACAGAAACTAACCTACTCACAAACCCCAGCTTAAGATTATTTCTTCTCTTGAACTGATGGAAATGATTTGTTATCATCTCCCTTGGGACACAGCTCTAGCAGGATTTTCACAGTTACCAATCTCACCCATTCCATGTGAGCTACTATTAATTGATCCCTCTGGACTTGCTCTTCAGGCATTGATTTGTTTGTTGCCTTCATCAACATTATTTCAACACTGAGTTTTTTTCTTCCAGATAATAAAGTGCTTGCAAGTTTTAAAGTCAATTATAGCCCTATGCATGGAACAGTTAATATCAACAAAAGGAACTCCAGATAATTTAAAGAGTAGCTCTGAACATAATTTACAACATAACTCCCATATTTAGATTGACTGCATCTGGGGATGCTTAAATTTGAAACAGATGGTCAGGTGATTTGAAAATCACTCAAGGAAATATCAAAATTAGCTCACAGCAGCATGAAGGAATATTTGCTAGATTGAAAGGGGAAATAAAGATGGGGCTGTTGATTGGGCTGGAGAGTAAATGAGACTACAATAGATGTTTGGTTCTATAGACTGGAAAGAATCATTTTCTGGGTTATGAATATGATATTCACCATGATACACACTTAGTAAGAGAGAGACACATTCTGACAGGCAATGCTTAGTTTCAGGCAGTTTAAAATCAGTGCCAATATAGAAACAGGAAATTTATCTTATAAATAAACATGACTAAATATATGAAGACTCCAGGAATTTGAAGTGACAGTTAAAGTGGCACCTTGTGGTTCATCATATTTGATCCCACTGTGTCAATGTCACAGTGGCAGCTGGTATTGAAAATTGCTAGTGGGGAAGAGGATAATAAGCTTCTCTCCTCATCCTTGCCACCTTTCCTAACCAAGTTATTTATATTTATGGTGGTTGGAAACTGGGACAGTGGTTTTGAAAGTAGAAAAAAGAAAGGATGTCTAGGTTCACTATACTCAGATCATGCCATCAAGGTAGAAAAAGTTAAGACAATTTAGCAGCAGGTAGGGTAGAAAACAATAATATTTATCCTTCTATAGAAATGTCATTTTTCTCCCTAGTTCTAAGCTATGATCACCTGTCTAAACCTGTCCTAAATTCACCCTGTTTTGTGTTGTACAGTTTAATTGTCCTGTATAGTTGACTGCTTTGTGTAATGGAGAATGTGTCTCCAAATCCCTTCAGGCAGAGTCAAATCTTACTTTAGCCAAATGACCTTCTCAGATCTTGAGGAAAGAGGACAGCAATGCCTTCTCCTTCTCCCATTAGGTGTCTGAGTCTTCCCAGGAAATGTGTGGTTCTCCTAAGAAACCTCACCTGGATGCTGAATGTTCCCATGACTGGCCACCCTGAAAGTCAGGTGCTGCAATATTTGAAATCAGAAGATTTGTCCTTTCCGCCCTCTTCACAGTCTTACACTTGGAGCTGATATTCAGCATTTGGTAGCTCTGTGATTTCATACAAGGAGGCCACTAATGAGGCACAAAAATTTTGTGCAGTGTTACAGCTGGAGAAGGTACTTGGAACTGTGGCACTACTGACAAGGAACTACCCACCAGTTGTGATGAACCTGTTCAGCCAACTCCTCTAGATGAGCCAGAATTGATTCCTCTACTATTTATTTACTCCTTCATTTTGTCCAAGGACAGCCCTAGGTCTTCCCAGTTCAGCCTATGCATACTTCTCTCCATGCCCCAAAGTGAAACTGCAGAAATGTTGTGAACACAATTAAATGTTCATTATTAGCTTATCAAAAGCTTAGGTGGTGTACATGACTTTCAGGAGACAGGAAGTACCAATGGCCCAGGATACCATGGAACCTTTTCAAAACTTCCCATGAATCAGCAAAAGCCACATAAAATGGAGCTGGGTTGAGAGGACAGTGCTTTCCAGCAATATCTGGAGACCAGAACTTCTAAACATATGAAATCTCCATCACTTTGCAGAAACATCAACACAGGGCATAAACCTGGATCTGGGTGAAACACACTTCTCTCCTTAAAGATGATGCCTTTAACATTTACAGCCTGACTCCTTTAGCACCAACAACTTCCTAATGCCCTTTCTCATTAATCCTGCATTTACATTGAAATTTGGGTTGCAGCTGGTAGAAATGTGTAAGTTAACTTTTCATCCTCTCCAAAATTTATTCATTTCATTGTCATATATATATGGCATTTCCACATCCATCAGTATTTGAAATCCAGTTTTTAAATTGTCCTATATATGCACATATATTTATAAGTTAATAAAAAGATGCCATTCCCACAGTTTTTTCTACAGTGAAATAGCCTGTGAGCAAATTACATTTTCTTTTTACTGTTTACTCAGCACAGTGAAAGAATATATTGACTGCTAAGTTTCTATGACTTTTTCCTAAGCAAAAGAAAATGGACTCTCACTCTTATTAATTTCAGATATATTCCTTGTTGTTCTATAAACTGACACCGCAGCTCTGACCTCTTTGCAGATTTACAGGTATAAAGAATTAAGACACCTATTTATTTATTGTCATTTCCAAAACAGCTGTGCATCCTCTTACTCTTCACAAGAGTTTTATGCACTGTGGGTGTTTCAATTATAAAACCATGTGGCTGGCATATAAAAAACAAAGCCACTTCAAGAGTTGAATTTCTTAATTAGACAACTGGAGCCATTATAATTGCCTGTGATCTAGATATTGCTTCTGTTAATCCTTTCCTTACTCTTCTTTAGTAACATGAGTTGTGCCACTAACTTAATTAAAACTGTACATATGAAAAGGGTACATTGTCCTCATTTCATTTCTGTAACTACCTGCTGCTGGTATGGTGAAGATCCTGTATAATCTGTCATTTTGTTAATGAGGAAACTGTGTCGTTCTGGAAGCAGCCTGGTTCACCCTGCACTGTGAAATCTCAGGGTCTGACTTGGTCCTTGGGCATGGGAGCTGATCAGATGAAGCTCCCTGGAGGAATTTAGCAGGTCAGCCCTGACAAGCAAGATAGGGAGTGGGTCCTCTGCTTCTTACTCTGCTGCAGGGATCCCAGGCACTGCAACATCCATGAGAACCATCTGGGAAAAACTATTTCACTGCTTGGCTGTTTGTAACAGGCAGTGACTGCCAGGAAGCAGAGACAGGCATATCATCACTATGACCTTCACATCTTTTTTTTTCCTGTAGGAAGGGATGCTGTAAACTCTTGCTTTCTCATGACACAAATTGTGCTCCATTCCACATAAAGATCTGAATTCAACCTGTTGCAACCACAGTAATTTAGGAGGAGTCATGGAATGATCTTGGTCAAGGCAAACTGTTGCAAAGTTTTCAAGTTCAGCTTCCTCAGCTAGACCTCATCAGAATAGTTTAGCCCCTGAAACAGGAGATAGAAACCTCTGTCTAGATCTGTTTTTTCATAATGTCTTAGATCTGTTATGGTCTAATTAATGTCACCAAGCATAAAGATGCCATTTATATGAATTTACAAGACATAATTTAATTAAAATATTTTAAACAACCTCATTATTGGAACAAAGGGAAAACATAACAACAAAGAAATAACAAAATCAAGTCAGAGCATTGCTGTCATGCAGCATGGCAGAGAACTATCTGTTGCTGTTAAAAATTAAAATGGAAAAAAAACGGACTAGGGATAATTCAGATCTCACACAACAGATACTTAACACTTGCATGATACCCAGAGCCACCAGGCACAGGATAGAAACAGGTGGCCCTGACCAATAAGAGATGAAACTATTGCCAATCAATATAAAAATTGTGGGCAACAAATCATCCACAGCTGGCAAAATTCTCAAGAAGGTCTTTTCCACTGAGGACAGCTGATACTATGAGAATTTTATCAGTTTAACCCTTTCCACACTGGCAATATCAAGGTTACTCTCTCTCTGCATTAACAGGTTACCAAAACAAGTAACATTTTATTTTTGGGCTCTTGTTTCAGATGATTTAGTCTGTACTGTAATGCTGACACACTGTTATTGACACCTGACAGCCTGTTGGCCAGTGCCACCAAGGATGCCACCTGGCTTGTCAGGAAGGACACACCACTGGGGCTCTTGGTCAAACTCATATTTTCCTGCACCAGACAGGATGAGCACAACTGGTGTGTGGACTCACAACTGGTCACAACACCACACACAGCCCAGCAGTACTCAGGGAGTTACATGGGATTAGCTTCGTGCCCAAATGACTGTGTAGGGACAATGGTCTTGACAAACAACCCTCCCAAACCTCACTTGTGCTTTTGCTGGAGCTGCCACGTCCGTGCCATGGCTAACACAAGCACACAGAAACTCATGCACTGGAACAATGAACAAGGGCTTCTCAAACAGGCACCTCACTCACTGCTGGGGAGAGCAGGAAAGGGCAGGCTCTGAATGTCAGGAGCTGCTCAGGTCACTTAATGTACTCCTGGAGCCACTTGTGGTGAGGAATCAGCATCAAGTAAGTAGCAAATGGGCTGAGGAATGGTGTGCTGCTGTAGTGTGCACTGTGCTCCTCTCAAGCACATCAATTACCTGTCAGGGGTTTTCAAAATATCAGGAAAAATGGCAAAGACATTTTTTGTGAAGTTGAATTATTTCAACACAATCAAAAGGTGATAAAAATTAGAATAAGACCCATGCTTGTTTTCTAAAAATGCCTAAATTATTTTAGATAGGAAGATTCAAACCCATGTTTTTTAATCCAGTGTAGAAAACAGATGACAAACATCTTTTTTAATGACCTAATTTTTTAATGAATTCTTCCACTAAGCCAAAGCTGTATTTGGGTAAAATGCTCATTCTGGAGATTTCTGCTTTCCTGGCAATTAAGCGAGAAAATAATAATTATTGTTGCAGTTGACAATTACTGCTACTGCTAATAATTATCATAGTGCTCTATCAGAGAAAATTATTTTGATTTAGCAGAAGCATGAAATTGTCAACAACAAAAATTTCTGGAAATGAAATGAGTTTTAGAAAAAATTATATTTGTTCATGAACCAATGAAATGGAAGGAGAGTAAATGCCAAACTGATGATTTGGCTAAAAAGAATCAACAATAACTAATTAATATGTAATAGCATGCATTTATTTTTAAGGCTACAAAGCCTGAAAAGTTCATAGTCTTACAGACTAGATACTTGAGAGTGAACATAAGGCTGTCTGGGTTGCATCGTCCTTTCAGTAACATGATTAAATCAAGCTGCACATAGCAAATAAAGCTTTTATTACTGGAAAATTATTCCATCTAGCACATAAAATTGCTGGAAGAGTCCTTGCTTAATTACAAATTTTTCTTTGGTACTATCATGTAAATGTTTCCTTAGAAGAACAAGTGCTGCCAAACTAAATTAGACAAAAAGTCAGGGGTTTATGAGCTTTAGAAAAAGGTTAAAGCAGTTTCCAGCAATGTATTCCAGGTATAAGCCTGGGAAAAGAAGTGAAAGATCACAGACTAAGATACACCAGATAGGTATCATTTGCTTTAGTGTAAAATGGTCCTCTAGTCGAAAATTGAACTGGCTCAGACTGGGGCCATGATCTCTGAAAGTTGATTTATGGGTCTTGGGGGTAAAAAACAAGCCTACCTTATTAGAAATGCCATTCTCCTTTAAAGAAAGTTATGAGATACTTTTCTGTTTTGGCGAAGTACAAATATTAAATAAATTTAGACTAAATTAGAATTGGACAATATATATCTATTAAAGCAGACATAGTTTTCACAACAGAGTTGAACTTGGGCAAGTTTTGTCTTCTCTGTCACACAGCTGAATTTACTCTCATAGACAGAATTAATCTGTTCTCAACTGGCAAAAGTGAATTAAAGAAAAGGATTTTCTTGGCACCCCGTAATGTTTTGGGGAGAAAATTAGAAGTGTAACAGATAGTACCCACGAGGTCTTGGTATACTGAAGTTATTTTATAACGGAGGAAGATTCCCATTTCATTATCCCTTAATTTGTTGCTGTTGTCATCTAGTGTTTCACAGAGGTCTTCTGGCAATAATACTGGCTTGTGCCCAGTTTTGTCATTTCCATTTTTATCTAGTTTTTGTCACACTTTTAGTTTCTCAGGTTTATAGAAATGATCCTTCTGTCCACACCTTTTTTTGACAACACCTTCCTTGAGCTTCCCTATGAATAAAAATAAGCCCAGTTGACATCAAGCCATAATTTGCATGAGCTAGTTTTGCCAAATTCTGCAGAATTTTCTTGGGATGAGTTCCAACACATGAGGAGCTGAGAGAAAGCATCTCAAGGTCACCACAAAGAAGGAGGGTGTAAGTGAGAGAGGTGTGACCAGACTCATCACCGTGTCTCATGCTGGTGAGAGGAAAAAAAACCTGCCCCTAGAAGGGCTCTGTTGTATAACTGTGCCTGGGTGGCCAGGCCAGAAATACACACTTGTTCACATGACTGACTCATGTCCAGGCCAGAAATAAACACTGTTCACATGACTGACTCGTGTCCTCACACCTGCTGCTGCTGGTGTGGTCTGTGCCTTTGCAGCCCGAGGTGTTTGCAGGCTGCAGGTTTGTGCATTCTGTACAGTCCGTGCCTGCTGTCACAAGAGGCGTCCTGGGAAGCTTCCCTGCAGGATGTATTACAGCTGACAGGTCAGTCACGGGTGTGCTGCCACTGCTGCTGCTCAGGAGCTCCTTACAAGACTATTCCTCCCCTGTGCTCGTGTCAAGAAGGTTTTTGCAAGTGTCCTGTGCCGAGCAGTGAAAGGAAATGTTTCTACTCCATTTGAAGACCTCTATGAGAACAGGATTCCATCGACCATATTAAGTCTTAGAGCACAAAACACTGTCATTCATAAACTTCTCTTTAAGTGTTACTCCATGAGGTGACCTGCCAAGAAAGGAATGGCTGTTGTGGTAAAAGTGCTTTATTTCCTGTCTCCTTTCACCTGTGCATAGAGCCCTGCATCCTGGCACGGTGTTGACTTGAAAACATGACAATATACCCTCATTGCATTTTAGAGAATCAGGTCACATGGTGTCCAAGTTAGAAACACCCAATTACCTTCAGCTCCATCCCAGGAGTGGCATTTCTGCTACCTCACCTTGGAATTGCAAGTGCTATTTCTGGCATGGCCATGATGCAGTCAGGTACCCAACATGGCCTCATCTTCCATTCCCTTCCTCCTAGCTCCATTTTACAAGTTTCCTTGCATCTGTAGACAAAATCCACCAAAATTCATTATACGAAAATGACAACTTCCCTACCTGTATCATAGGAACAGTTGGCTTGTTCTTGTTTGGTTTCTGGTTCTTTCAGTTGTTTGCTGTTTGTGATTTACCTCTAGGCTTGTGTTTTCCATCATGCATCCTCTAGTGTGTAAAGAGCATTTCTGGCAGCTCCTTTGCCATGATAAACCCCTATGGCCAGGACTCCCAGGTAAATTGTCTCATCTAATCCACCAAAATCAGAGCTCCAGAGCAAGATCTGCCCCTCATGAAGGATAGAGAATGTCCTTAGTTATGGTCCAAGCTGTAAATCTGGTCAAAAAGGGTCAAGTGAAAATGCGAACGGTTTCATTTTCCATAAAGCACCACAGATCCCACTTAATACATGGTTCTGGTGTTTTCCAAAATATTGCTTTGGATTTGGGGCTTTTGCCTTATTTTGAATCTGACATTAATTTTATTTTGATTCATTTTGATAACAAAAAAATCTGTTCTTTGATTTACTTCATCCTGGAGGTGGTGCCAGAAAGGCAGCAAAGCTGTGTGATGATGGCAGTTCTCAAGCAAAACCAGGGTGATTTTAAGAATCAGATGATGTTTCCAAACCCCAGTTTCACTTTTAGAAGTTATTTCCATACTTTTCTCATTCAGATAATTTCCTTAGCCTTTATAATGATATTTTGAATAACAAAGTGGAATTCAGAGGGAATTTACAGGAGTACAAGTGAGTCAAAAGAAAGCAGCAGCTATGGAATTTTCTGAGATAAGGTAGAAAAACACATCATTAAGTGACTTGGTGATGGTGAGCAAAGTTAAAAAAGGAATACCCCTCCTTGAGGTTCTTTTCTCTGTCCAAGTAATTAATATATTATTGGCCTCAAAAAAGGATTACACAACCTTGTCTCTTGCTCAGAGCAACCTTGCTAAGAGTTATCTTGCCTTGAAAAAAGCTAACACTGTATATCTCTAGAGCTTTTCACCACAAAAGCACATAGTTGGCAGTCCTTATTGCAACCAATAGGAAGAGCAAAACCCTCATGCACCTTTGAAGGACAAATGTTTTGGCTGGGACATAGCAGTTAATTAATATTTTCTTGTTCACAGCACTGCAGTGTCCCAACCAAGGTCAGGGCTGCATTGTGTGAGGCATTACACAGATTCATGGAAGGAGCAAGCTGCTGCTCAAAGCTCAGAAGAAAGGAGTGATAAAAGTTAGAGGACAGAATGGAAGTGTGTTCAAAACAAATGCTAAAGAGAGTACTCCTCACATGAGTTTTAAGCTGGGGTTCTGCCCAAATTGTTGTGCTGCCTCATAGAACAAAAAAACAACATGTAATAAAAATTCAGTGATTTTAGGTTTTTCTCTAAAGAAGAGAGCTGCAACAGCAACTAAATTATGCTCCTGAAACAGAGATTGATAGTTGTAGTCACAAATCAGTTGGAGCTTACAATTGGGCAAAGTGACCATGAATAGCCTTTGCAAAGTTGAATGCAGCATCTTTTATTCACAGCAGAACAATCCAAGTTGTGTGTGGAGGAATTGCATGATTTCCTCAGACCTAACACTCCTGTGCTGAAACCCTGGCCCTGAATCAAAATGAGGTTTGTAAGCAATATTGAAATGGAGATTCTTATATAATGTATATCTCTGGGAATCTGGGTATACATGGGTAATGAATGTAATACAGTTTTAATGAGAATTTCATTTTATGACTCAGGATGCAAGAAGACATAACTTCTCCTAATATAATTACCTTTGATTAATCTGTGGGAGTTATTAATTTCAGACAAAAGTTTTGCTTTTCTGAATGTCCAGACTAATGAAATTACTCTTATTAGTTTGACAGTAGATGATGACACAGATACAATAGGCACTGAAACAGAGATGTATTGGGCAGCTTACTGGAAATTGAAATTGCAGCAAATGAATATTGCACATTGACCCATGAGCACAGTGGCCACTTTTTCAACAAGAATTCTTTAATCTCCCTTCTGTTTGCACTTTAACATACACACAGCACAATCTGCTTCAAGCTATCACCAATCACCTCTCAGAAACACAAAGCAGGAATGAGAAGGAAGCAGTATTGAAGGAACATTTAAGCATTCCACCCAGGCATATTATCATTATAATTTATAGTCTATTATAATAGTGGCCAAGGGAGTGAAAGAAAACTGGTCTCCATTATGTAAGGAGTTGTTCTGACTCTCCAGAAAATAAAGTCTGAGCTCACAAGAATTCAAAACGTTATTTCCAGCAAACCAAAGAAATAAATATAAGGAACTGTGGCAGGGAATTCAAAGAGGTCTGGCAAGGGAGACAGTATTAAGGAAGGACATGATGATGGATTGTACCACTCTTTAATCTCCTTTCTTGCAGTCTGATCTATTTTATTACATGCACTGTTCTGCTGAAAAGGGGTGCAGGAAGGAAAGCTGCTCACCTTCCTAAGCTGACAGATATTCCCTGCATGAGGTGGTACTCTCTGGGTTGAGGGGAATTTGTGCCATTCCTGAGAACAGCCTGAGGGAAGCAGCTGGAGTGTGGAGCAGGATGAGGGCAGGAGCAAACCTGTAGTGAAGATTGAGACTGGTAAACTTCTAGAGAGCAACTGAAAATACTTCCAAGAACCAAACACAAGCTACTCATGTGGAGTTTGTTACAGCCCAGAAAAGTTCTGAAAACCAATGGGCTGAGCCCAACATTGTAAGAAAGAAGAACGGAGGAATCTGATTCCAAATCCTTTTATTTCTGATGTCTTTTACCCAGAGGATCTTAGATCTGAAGTATCATTTTACAATTTCACTTTCAAAGTTACTTCTTCCTTGTGTTTCCATAAGCACGTCTGCAATGATGGAGAGACTGCTTGGTGTTTGTGGTGTGCTCCAAGTCCACCTCAGAGTTCTTTCTTATCTCAGGTCCCCTTATACCCATGCAAAATTTAGGGGCAACAAATAATGAAATACAGAGTTTCAGAATGTTTGCACCGTGCTTGCACATGATGCATGTAGAAATCAAATTAATTTTATATATTTCATATATAAAGGACTAAAGAATCTGGTTAGAGGATGAAAAGCCAAATGAACATGTTACTAAATGAATTAGTCTTTGAAATAAGCTAAATTCCAAAGTCCTCCCTTACACAAAGCTTACACTAAATTTTAACAAGTTTGCCTATAAAGGGCTGGAAGAAAATCGAATATTATTTTATTGGATTTAGCAGTGGATGAATATTTCTCATTCTGTCACAATAAGATTATTTACTCACAAAGAGGTACTAAAATAAAATATTATGAAAGATAAATGCTTATATATAAATGGCAAACACTTTCCCTATATATTTTTACTTTCGGGCACAAACATTACAAATGTGTTTTCTCTTTTAAGCATTATTTTTCCTCCAATGCTTTTACCATTATCTTCCCATATTTATCATTTCAAGCAAAATCCCTGCCCAATTACATCTGTATTCCTGGATGCCCTACTTCCTCCTTAGGTGAAGGTAGTATGAGAGTCAGGTACTTTGCTTTCTTTCTGCATTTCATAGTGGAAGCCTTCTTTTGGGGTCTAAAACCAAATCACCAAGAGATATTTTCTGCAGGGACCATTACTTAGATTTGTACTGCTACATGCTTCTTCTAGGTGCCTACAATGAAAGGTGAAACTAACCATCCTACTTGGAAAAATGCAAAGATCTTTCATTTCTACCACTTCCCTAATAAACATCTCACTGGTACTCTCCCTCCTGAATTTTAATTATGGGTCTTTTTAAGTTCATAAGCATTAAAGAGATACAATTTCTTACTTAGGAAATACCATTACAAGTGATTCACACGTACCTCACAACTTTATGAATTTTCCTTGTCAGACTTGAAACAAGCATTGTATAGAACAGTCCTACTCTGTTTTCCAAATTACAGTGCAATAATTGGTTCGTGGTTCCAAGTCACGACTGAGTTTCTATATCTCCTACCTTGTTTTCTTCTCTCTTTCATTTCCATATCTACATCTTTGTTTTAAGTTAAGAGCTGAAGAATTATTCAGCAGCATAAACCAGCAATTTCTCTTTGCTGTAAAACTTTCTTTGACATTTTAGCACAGTATTAAAGATGCTGGAAAGTGTGTGCATTAAAGAATGTATGTACAGAAAAACAAATCTTAAATCTATTTTGCAGAGTTTCTGTCTGTTCTTCCACCCCCTAAAAAAAACCTGAATGGCAACAGTTGATTCCTGAATATAGATGGTGAAAATCTGACACGTGGAATTAGCTGCAGATGATGTAGATATTGGAATTGTTAAAAGCGTAAGAAAATATGCTACCTTTAAGATATCACCCTGATTAGGATGGCCCTAAGGCTAACTAAAGATGATCCCCAATTATAAAAAAGCACTGCTATATATAAGCAATCTTAATGAGCAATGAAATTAGACAGTGAAGCTCAAAAGAAAATGATGATGTATATGCACAAATCTCATTACTCTAGTGGCATGGAACATTCAACATAGAAACATCTGAAAGTAAGAGAGTAATAATTTATCTCTAAGTTTTCCCTTCAAATTAAAACTTTGTCACATACTGATTTTTTAAGACATCCTGAAATGCATAATTGGCATCATATCACCAAATGTGTAATTCCACTTGTTATAAAAGGTATATAATTTTGTGTCCCACAGTGTCGCTCTGCATCATAAAATTAGCCAAGGATTGTGTCTTTCAAAGCACAGGACTGAGCTCCAGCATATCGAAGCCATCTGCTGAAAGAATCAGACAGAAACTGCCACAATCACCAAACCCAAGATGCTGCCAGCTTTACCTAAAAGGAAACACAACATGTCACACTCGTCTGACATTCCCTGTTGTCAAGGAATACGACTGGCATACTGATCCAGCAAGCATCTGAGCAGCTTCAGGCGCAGAAATGGTTTAGACTGATTTTGTCATTTGGATCGAAATAGAAGAAAAGGCGAAGGATCTGGGATCAAAGTGTTCCAGCACCAGATTGTGGAGCTACTATTCTCAGCAAAGGCTATTCATCTTGCATGCCTTGGTTCAGGCAGAGGTCCCAAAAATGAAACTCTAAAATAAGTTACAAATTCATCACCTTTAAAAAAAAAAAAATTCTATTCTGTCATGGCACAGTCACCAAAGAGAGTCTGAAATAAAAACACTGCACTGAAAAGAAATTGTCTGGCTTCAGTGTGACAGGTTTACAGTGTTGGTTCTTTCAGTTTTGTCTATACTATAGACTACCCATGGCAAAGGCATGGAAACAAAGCTGGTCCATGCTCATCTACACTTTTTAATGTTGCAGTATTCCTGTGCCAGCTAGCAGCTTTTCCTTGTTCGGTTTGGTATTAGCATCAGTCATGGTCTCTTCTTGTTACTCAGTACAGTCACCCTGTTTGAGAGGATAAAGAGAAGGGCTTTATCCAGACAGATATAACCTGTGCCATGTTATCTGTCCTTTCAACCAAAACCCAGGCCCTCCTTTATCAGCAGATGTGCAGCCTTTCTGCTCATAAAGAGAGGGATTGCACACATGGTTCTATAACATGGTTAAATGGTATCCATGTGTTTCCAGGGACACGGCATCCACCACCTCTCTGGGCCACCTCTTTCAGTGTTTCTCCACCCTCACCATACAAATTTGTTCCTTATATTTATTTTAAATCTACCCTCTTTTAGTTTGAAACAATCTACCTCTTTTCCTACAGCAACATACCCTGCTGTGGTGGTTTCAGTTCGCCTATTCAGGTTTGTGGCTAAATGCCAGCACACTTACCTAAATTTACTTGATTGCTTGTTGTGAGATAAGGATTAGGAGTAGGCAAAGCAGGCTCAAACTTTATAAAGTACAAAGGGAAAAAGAAAAAAAAAAACCCAAGAAAAACCAGAACAAACTCCCCAGACCACCCCTCCTTCCCCACTTCTCCATTTCATTCTCCCTGGCAACATACAAAAGACAACACTTTGACCTCCAGTCAGTTTACCACCTCAGAAACAGCTCTTGTTCCAGTTCATTTAGGGAGAGAAGTTTCTTTTGCTTACACCATGGATCTTCTGTAAGAAAAATACAGTTTTTATGGGTCTTCTGCCTCACCATTAACCGCCGCCCGGAGCAAAGTCCATCTTAATGGTGGATCCTCCCACACCAGTAGCCTTCCCACAGCCACTATGGTGGGTTATGAACAGTCCACAGGGTACCTGTTTTAAGGATGCCCAGTTCAATTGCAGCAACAAAGAAAATCCCTTCTTCTGTGCTTAGCAACACAGGTTCTCCTGACAACTCAGGTTCTCTAGCATTCTTCCCGGGACCAGGGCTCTGGGTCACAGCCTCTCCTCTCTCTTGGTTCTAGTTTCTCATCAGGCTGTACTTTTTCAACACTTACTTGTCTGTACTTAGGTATTTCAGTCATTGGCTGCAATAAGAACCTCACATCCCCCTTTGGACTATATCTTCATATATTACAGAGAATTTATTAGCTCAGTCCCCAACCATGGTTCTCCAAAAGAGTTTTCAGCTTCACTCTTGAAGCAACTTCCCATGCACCCCCTTGTGAGTATCAGTTCTCCTTTCCTCACTGACTGTAAAGTCTCTGCGCTGCACTATGTAGGTGTCCTCACTCGTTCCTCTCTCTGCGAGGAAGGATGGGTGTCTGTGAGTTTAGTCCAGGCATGGAGAGAGTTAATCTCTGTCTCTCTCTCTCTCTCCGGCAGTGTGAGGATCACGTGCTCTTTGCCGGGCTGTTTGAACAGGTCCGAGCTGGATGCCAGACGCTCTCAGAGTCTCTGCTTGGCTCGGCCAAGCTGGCTCGGCCTGCTGGGGCCATCTGGGCCCGGGGTGACAGGGCAGGGCCTGGCCCGAGCTGGATGGAGTCCGGCATGGTCCTTGCTTGGCCCGGCTCTCTCTCTTGTGTAGCTGACACACCGGCTGAGCTGGATCTGTTGAAAATTCCAATCGTTTCCTCCCCCATGCCTGCCCGGCTGCAGCGGCACGGCTGCCCTAAAACCTCCCTTCCCCCCCCCATCCCTCCTTTGGAAGGAGGTAGGGGGGGGCCTTACCAGCGAGAGAAGCAAGAGCTGCTCCTCTCTACACAGCAGCAGCAGGTCCAAAGAGGAAGAGCGTCAGAGGGTCTCTGCTTATATATGGTTTTTTCTTCGAAGGCGGATCACTTTTTAATTGGTTTACCTACCTATCAACCCTTAAAACTACCTGATTATTGGCTTTCTCTCGCAGGAAGAAAGTTGTATTCCTTCCTGCAGCACAGATCACTTCCTAGATTTTGACCACTCTGGCCTAACCCAGGACACCTGCCAAAAACTTTTTCCCTGTCTTTCTTGTAGGCTTCCTTTAGTATTGAAGGACTGCAGTGAAGTGTCTCCAGAGCCTTCTCTTCTCCAGGCTGAACAACCCCAACTGTCTCAGCTTTTCTTCCTAGTACAGTTGTCCTCTGATAATTTTTGTGCCCCTCATCTGGACTTACTCTGACAGATTCAGGTCTCTCTTGTGTTGGGGACCCCAAAGCAGGATGCAGCACTGCAGGTGAGACTGACCAGAGCAGAGCAGAGGGGCAGAATCTCCTCCCTCACCTTGCTGCCCATGGGGCTTTGGATGCAGCCCAGAACATGGGGGGTTTCTGGGCTGTGAGAGCACATTGCTGGGCCATGTCCAGCCTCTCATCCACCAGGGTCTTTTGGGAAGGGCTGCTCCCAATCCCTTCATCCCCCAGCCTGGACTGACAAAAAGTTTCTCCAACCCAGGTGCAGCACCTTGCCCTTGGTCTTGTTAAACCTCATGAGATTCTCATGGGCCACTTCTCCAGCTTGTCCAGGTCCCTCTGGATGGCATCCTGTCCTTTAGGTGTGTCAACAGCATCACTCAGCTTGATGTTGTCTGCAAATCTGCTGAGGGTGCACTCAATCCCATTGTCTGTCATTGATGGAGACATTAATTAGCACCGGTACCAGTATGGACCCCTGAGGGGCATCACTTGTCACCAGCCTCCATCTGGACAGTGAGCCACTGACCACTACCCTCTGAGTGTGACCACCCAACCCATTCATCATCCCCCAAACAGCCCACCCATCAAATCTCTGTCCCTTCAACACAGAGTGAAGGATGTTGTGCAGGACAGTCCTTAAATGTCTCAGACAATATCTCTGGCTTAAAGAAACAGTTTGTGCCCAGAGTTTTCAACTTGGAGAAAGCACAAATTCCTTACATTTCAGGAAGAAAATAGTCTTTATCTGCAAATCAGTAAAAAACCAGAGACTTTTTCATTCTTTATGTATTGTTCCGGTGTCATTGCTATATGTTCTCTGGAAAACGATGACAAAATGTCTGAACGGTGAGAAATGGTTTTGTAAGAGCATTGTTTTTCATCTGCAGCACATAAGTTGGGCATCTTGTGCCTAATATGGTGCTGGACTATGTCTTCTGTCCTGTGAGCAACTGTTTTGCCCCAAAAAAACAAAAAGAAAAGAAAAATGAAGTAACCTGTAGAGAAGCACCATTAAAAGACACTAAGTAATGGGTTACAGAACAGTCCAAACCAGAGTATTATTGAATTTCAGACATATCTGTAGCTCTCAATGGACCAGTTTTGTACTCTTAGGACTCCTTGACATCACATCACGTGTCTTGATTTTCTTCTTTCCATACACCAGGTTTTCTTTTCTGCAGTTGTTCCTCTCATCATGTCAATGAAATAAGAGCATGGAGTTTCTGCCACGTGCTGCCAGCAATCTCTTTACTCCCCTGCATTAAGCTCTCGGCCTCACCCATGTCTCTGTTTGAACTACAAGTTCTTTGGGGCAAAGATCTTCTGCCACTTTGTGTTTGTAGAGTGTTAAACATAAGGAAACCATATAATTTATTGGCTGTTAGGCATGACTTTAATAAACATAATAAATAATAATAACCTTTTTAGCAGTCCACCAATTACCAGAGATCAGAGTAAAACCTTGCAGGAAATGGGAGAGATGCCTGCCCTGGGGTACTTTCTGTGCCATTCTTAGCACAAATTATGACCAAAAAGAAAATTGTTCATAATGAGATCTAGATGAAAGTCTTCACAGGGAGGGAAGAACTGTACCAGAAACTGGGGGGAGGGTTGCTCCTGGCCTCATCTTTGCTCTAGGCAAATGGTCTTGGCCTAATTACAATTTTTTCTCTTAGAATTTGTCAGTAACTGTGGCAAAGAGTAGTCTAAATGGAATATTGTTAGAAGTGCATTCTTTTCCCCTTTGACCAATTTGTTTGAAATAATGGGGTTTTTTTCCCCTCTGTGTTTTCTCATTCTCTCCATCTCCCCAAACAGCTCCTGCACTGCTGTTTCCTCTTTCCTCCTTGCTCTACTTCTTCCTCACTTCAGTCTCTCTCACTCTGCACCCCAAAATCATCACTCAGACCTCCACACGACACAGAGCCTTCTTCCCCTCTGCTTTCTCTCACCAAAGCTCAGGTAAGCTTGCTCTGAGCATGGTGTTCCCAGGTGGTGATTAACGAGAGCTCTAGCTGGAGCTAAGAGCTGTGATGAGTGTCTCTATAATAACAAACATTAGTGCAGGAGAGGGAGGCAGGAGCATGTGTTTCCCTTCCCCAGGCTGCCAGCACACTATTCCACAGCAACTGGTTTGAAATACTGAGTTCCTGGGCCTCATTCCAGCTGAGGATGCCTAAAGGTCCTAAAAACTTCTGAGGTGCAAGAGAAGATCCAGACCCACATCAAATTTTAGGAGAGAGTCTACATTTCCCTAGATTGGTTATCGTGTTAACTCTGCAACAGCAAAGGGATTTTCTTACTGTTCAAATGCCACCAAAAAAAAAAAAAAAAAAAAAAAGCAGAAGTTTCTGCATGTGATGGTGTGCTTTAAATCCAGCTGGGAACTAAGCCCCACAAAACAGCTCACTCATTCCTCACTGGGTGGGATGGGGAAGAGAATCAGAAGGGTAAAAATGAGCAGATTTGTGGGCTGGGATACAGACAGTTTAATAGGCAAAGCAAAAACTGTGTGTGGAAGCAAAACAAAACAAAAAATTCATTCACTGCTTCCCATGAGCAGGCAGGTGTTCAGCCACAACACAGCCTAATACTGAATACTATGAATAAAATTGACTTTATCTCATTCAAATCCAGCACAGATGGCAACAGTCTAAGTAAGACATCTCCCTTTCCACATGGTGCTGCATGGAGCCGTGTTCCAGGGGTCTCTGCTGTGGCACAGCTGCCTTGACCTGCCTCAAACACCCTCCAGTTCTCATTCACTGAGAATGCCTGCATTTCAGACAGAAACCACTTAGGTCCTATCATGATGTACTCTGAGGAAAACAGAGAAGTGTGCAAACAGAACAAGTGACATTTATTCTCCATTTCTGTGCTTTTATCTGAGAAGCTTGACAATATACTGTGATTGGATAATGATTCAGGGAGAAATATTGGAGGGAGAAAGTGCGAAGAAATATGTGAAAAGGAAAAAAAACAAAACAGAAAAAAAACCCAACAGCTGAAGAAAGAACTGTGATCTAAACTAGACATCCATTAGGGCTTATTTTATGCTGAGCTGGTGAGGAAAATTTTAGACAGTTATGAGACAGCCGCAAAGCAACAGCTGAGTTTCCGTTTCGTGAAGAAACGTTTTCCTATGGTTGCACTGATAATGCTGAATTAAAGTAAAAGTCATGATGTGAAAAGGTTATTTCTATATAGATATTGCAACATTTGACAGGATAAAAACCATACAAAGCCCAGACAAGGCTTGCATTCATAAAGTATTTTAGATTTACACAGAATTATAGAATATCCTGAGTTAAAATGGACCCACAAGAATTATGAAATCCAGCTCTTGGTCCAGGATAACTCAAAAATCCCATCATGTGCCTGAGGGCATTGTCCAGACACTTCTTGAGCTCAGTCAGGCTTGGAGCTGTGATGACTTCCTTAGGGAGGTTGTTCCAGTGCCCAACCACCCTCTGAGCAAAGAACCTTTTCCTAATACTTAAATTAAATCTCCCTTGATGCAGCTTCATTCCATTCCCTTGGGTCTTGCCCCTGGTCACCACCGGGAAGAGATCAGCATCTGGTACTGACATCTTGCACACATTTTACCTGCCATCAGGACCAGGGCCAGGCTACACTGAAGTGTTCCAGTGTGGAGAGCTTAGTGAATGGCCACACTGCCCTGCCTGATATTCCATCCAGCTTGTACCCAAATGAACACAGGATGTGACTCAAAGCACTGAGCATTGCTCTGGATTGCTTTAATTTGGCTGCATTAGATCCTCTCACATAAGTTCTAATCTTGTTTTCCTGTATCTATATTTGTCATATGTGCTATTGGCCTCTTATCTTTGCAGTTTGGTCTCTCTTAACTAACCCTTATGTCTCCTTTTCTTCCCTCACTTGCACTCAGCACTGACTTTGGAACATGGATTTGCGATAAATGAGAACTGAGCAGAGATCAGAATCTATTGTACTCATTAAAGAAACTTTCTGGCTGCTTTGCTTTTCAAGCAAATAGTGTATAACAAGTTGTCTGCTGCAAGATGAAGGTCTGAGATAATGGAAGACCTTGTGCTGTTGTGTGAGCAGTCAGCAAGATGATGAGTCAATGTTCCAGCCTGATACCAAGGGACACACAGTTTAGTCTTAGTCCTTATGTCACAAATCACAACACTCATGACTCTCCCCAGGCTGATCCTTAGGACAGAGTAAGAGCCAAATTACATTCTTCTAAAGGAAAGGTGTGGTGGGGTCACTGCAAACGTGGCCTTATTATCCCAAGTACTGTAACATTTATTCTCCCTTGTGAATGTATCTGGATCGATTCTGATTGCATTTTGCTTTTCTGCTCCTAAATAACCCCATTAGGAGATGCCTGTAAAAGGAAACCTGGGTGTTTGGGGCTCAGACTCCCTCTACTCTAGACATGTGCTGGATGCTTTTGCTGTGAGGGTCTGGGATGGCTGAAGGATTTTTCTGATTTCTGCTCCAGAAGTACCTGAGTCTTGCTGCTTCTTAAAAACAGCCCTTTCTTATGCCCCAATCTTCAGCCTGCTAGCAGAGGGATACTGAGAGAGGAGAGGTCAGGGAGAGAGGGAAATGAGTTGAGCATTACCGGAGGAAAAAGTTGCTGTAGTCTCCCTGAGGAAGACATGGCCTGGCTTGAGTCTGAAGGGAGGCAGGGAAGGGGAAATTTGAGAACATCAGGGCCCATCTGGAGAACTGTGCAGGATTTTGTTTTCTAGTATCAAGCACTTTTTCATCCATCTAAAGCCCAAAAGTATTGAAAACAGTCACCACCTCAATTAAAATGCTTTATTCCCAATAATTTCACCGTGGAATTGTTCATCCAGTTCAGGAGAAGAATTTCTGTCCAAGCCTGAGAAGTATGGGCTTTCCAGAGCAAATCCCATGCCAAGGGCTGCACTGCCTCAGAATGCTTTTCTCTATATAGCATTTGACACATACTCTAGTGCCTAAAAAAATATTTCCACAATTTTATTTAGACACATCTTGATTTAAAATCTGAATCTGATGGAAACATTCTCTTCAAGGCAGATATGTCCAAAGCACAGCTTCAGTCCAGATGGATCATTTAGTCCTTCCCCACTGAGTTAAATGATCTTTTTAATGGAAATGTCATCTTCACCTTAATTATTGCAGTACAAGGAGAAGATGTTATAATATCCATGACAGCCAGTAAAAATCTGCTAGATTTAATAGATGGGAATATCTATTTTCTAAGAGGATTGACCTCTGTGATAGAGGCTCTTCACAACATCCAGTTCTGGAATTTTTTACAGTGAATTCCAAAGAAAAATAAACAGAGAGGAACAGCCTTATTTAAGCATCTGGTTATGGAGAATTCAATCAAAGACATCGTATCTTAGTATTTGTCAGAATAAGGCACTAAAACTCTGCAATCTTTTCCTTGTGGCTTGAACCTATTTTTATAAATTCTTCCTTTTACTCCATTGTATATCCATAGAGAATAAATACCTATTTTTACACATTTCAGAGCCTAAATTCTCTTCTTGTTTATTATGCCCTGTTTTGCTTAAAGACAATGACAGATACTTATTTTATAATACTATTTATATTATAGTAATTCTGTATTCTTTGAACATTGCTGATTTTTCCTTATGTCTGCCATAATTTTTTTCCTTCCAGTACTTCAAGCTCAGTGTCTCTAATCACATCCTTTATCCTTCAGATTCTAACATTGCAATCAACCTTCCCCTTGGTCCTATAAAGATGTAACAATACTGGTTCACTTTGTCTTTCCTCTTGGACTATTCATTCCAGACCTCCTGAAAAACCAGCCTGAAGCTGCTGACAAAATTGCACCTTAATGAAACTGTCCTATGAAAGTACTTTAGAATAAGCTCCACAGTCATAGGAGGATTCAAGAATTATGAGTGTTTTGCGTTAAATTTATTTTTAATATGAACATTTTAAATAAATCATTCAAAAAAGAGTAGTGTTTGAGAAGTGGAAGCTGCATAAAGGTTCTACACTAATAAAGTCATCCTACTGTAGTAAAAGAAAATCTGTTCCTACTTTTTTGTGCAGCTTTATTAATCAGTTATTTGAATAACCTATATCACAAGCAGCATATTAAATCTTTTAGTAAAAAGGTACCACAGAGAAGCACATTGCATTAAATGACATACAAGATTCTCACAGATAAACAAATATCAAAATCTAATGGGGATAAAATACTACATTTCCCATATGTATAGTCTATGCTTATTCATCTTCAGTATACAAGCTCTGCAAACAGGAGAGCAAGTTTTGACTGGCCACAGTTTATATGGGTAATTTCCAGTTTACTCTTTCACTTTTCCTAATTAGTAATTATTCAGACTTTTTCCATTCAGGAAGACAGCCATGCTTACCACTAGAGAAAACACAGATCCTTAAGAGTGACTTTGAACTTGTAAACCATGTGTTGACTTCTCTGTCACCTCTCATGACAGCTATTTAGGAGTAGTCCATCAAACCATCAGGTTTTTCTGATCACAGGTTTAAGTCTGTGTGCAGTCATAGTCTAATTAAAAGGCTCATCTAACCTGGATAGTCATTTGTAACTGGTTGAAACAAAGCCATTAGCACTTATGAAATAAGTTAATAATGGCTGTTTTTATTATTATTTAGTGATTTTTTTGGTTTGGGTGTTTTTTGGGGTTTTTTAAAAGATTTTTTTCATCCTGCTCTCCTTTCCAGACTTCACCTTAAATCTGACCTTATACAAGGAGACAAGCAAGGTAAGATACCCTTCCTGTTATCCTGTTTGCTTTGCACTTTTAACAACACTTCACCATGTGTTTGCACTGTGAGGGCATATCAGGTCACCAATCTATCACCTACTGTGCAGAAAAAAAAAAAGAAAGAAAAAAAATTAAATTCTGCCTCAGATTTAACACAGGTACAACACAAAATACACCAGGTATGTGGTCTGGAAAGACAAAGCAGGGAACAGAAGAAATGGCAAAACAGAATAATGGTGAATAGGCTGTACCCTGTACCTTCTTCTGGCTCTTTGATTTCCCCTCTTGTCTGTGCAGGTCTCCTCCAAGCATTGCTAAAGAATAAGAAAACAGGATTACAAAAACCAGCAGATATTGACTACAGATGTTACTGAAGACCTGTGAAAGCCTAAAATACACACACAAAGACCATGGATCAGGTACATAAATATAAATGCGGAAGGCCATGTACATCTTTACACAGGATTTTCAGAGCATCCTTCAGCCATGTGCACACACTGCTGTACCTTTGTGTGTATTTACCAGAGGGAGTAACACAACAGAAAAAGAAAGTTCTCACAGAAAGGTATTTCAGTGGCCTCTGTGTCTGCACTCCCAATTTATCCTGCAATGCTAAAGTTGTACCACCATCTCTGTGTTATCATCTGCTTCCTGTGTGTGTGTTTTACTGGTGAGCAGCACACAAACACATTCTTTTGGCTGCTCTTATACCCCCTGGAATGGAATATCAGACCTGCATGTTTCTGCTTGAAATGCTGACAAATTGAATCATTATGAGCCACCCTCAGGAATTTCATTGCCTGAGTCCTGACAACTGCTGGTAACATGCAAGCATTAACTCTAGCAAGAGGTGTTTAAATGGTTTTAAATCTCCAGCTCTCCCTCCTTCTCACTTGAAATATAAATGGTCAGCTGAACTTTAGTGCAGACATAATCAATAGGAAGCGAGCAGAAAGGAGGAGGCAGTGGCAGAGTGGATGGACACTTCAAAAGAAGCCATGTCAATATGCTTATCTTTTCCTCACACTGCACAAAGACCAATCTCCCTCATGGAAAACAGAGTATTCTTCATCATGGATTACTGTCTCTTACAGTGTGGCTCAGCACCTTTTTGCTAGTGCTGTGATAGTGTTTGCAGTCATGCTTGTTTAGCCTTTGAAAATAAGGAGCAAGTACGTGCTTTATAACACTACAAGTTTCCTGAAAATACCCAGCTGAAGCTTCAGGCTCTCTCACTGCAAATAGAAATCTCCAAAATCGTGGACAGTTTTGAAGTGTGGACTGCATAAAAAAATCCAGGTGAGCCAGTCTTGCTCTTTAGGTGTCAAAGGGTGTAAAATTTCTCCTTTTATATCTGTATATTTATTTCTACCCTTCAAAATAATTTTCCTGTTATAGAAAGAGATTAATCTGTGAGAACTATTAAGACAAAGACTTTCTCCCATGTTCCAGTTTGACTTCCATTGAAAACGAGGTATGTGTGCCATATGTCCAGAGGCAAGAAAGAGTACCCTTCAGTAGTTTCTGCAGGGCAAAGATGTTTCTGCACTAAAGGCATCATCCAAAGCAGATCACCTGTACATCAGGGTGTACAAAACCACTGTAGACCAGAATAGAAAACTGAGAGATTTGCCATGTTCAGGATGACAGATCCTCTTTTTTCATCTACTACCTGACCTGGCAGAATATTTTTATCAAAACAGCTTTCTGAATGCTGCTGGAATATGAGTTATCCTTACAGTTTTACAGTTCTCCCTTCCAGGGCCATAGAGCTTTAAAGTTTAAAATGCTGGAAGACAAAGAGAAAATACAGTTAACTAAGACCCAAATCAAGCCTGAATTTATTTACATATTAGTTACAGATTTCCTTGCCTAGTGCCAGAGTTGTATGGAGAAGTGTTCCTTACCTTAGCTTATGTTTGGATGTGTTTAGACAAATTCAGCCTGACTCTGCAATTCTGCTTTTTCTTGGTAATTCAGATATGCACTCACAATCATTTTTAAGGGTATAAAAGATCAAGAATTTAGCAAAATCAGAGGCATGAAGAAAGGGTCATACAGCCATCAAAACCATGTCCTTAGTGCTAGTTGGTAGAATGCAAAGTGAAGAGGGGGAATAATGGTGTTGACACAGCTTCCAGTTTTACCCCAGCATGGTTATTTGGAGCTTTTTATTCATGCTGTAGACATCCCACCATAACTGACTGGGCAAACCATGAAGTTCATAAAATTGCCAATATAAATGTGAACTGTTTTTCTTCTCCTCATAAAGCCTTAATCTTCTTCCTCTTCAATGATCTCCTCCTCCAGAAATAAAATTTTGTCTTCCTTGATAGTCTCTCTCATCTAGTTCTTGTATTCCCTGCCAGCAAATTCTTCAAAGTATCCAAATTACTCTACCTCTTCTTAACATCTTTGTCTAGGGAAAAAATTATAATTTATTTTTATTATTTCTGCATGAATTATGGCATATTTTGAAAATTACCCAACCCCTCCTACTTAATCATTTTGGCACACTTTTCTCCTGAGATATGCAGGTGACTGTATTAGGAAAAGAACAAATGAGGTCTCTCTGGGTACCCTGCATTCCATCCAAAGCTCAGGCTGTGCATTGGGAGGGACTGATCTTCCACCAGTGAGAGATGAGGCCATGGAAGTTTCTCTGCAAAGGGCAGCACATGAGCTTTGAGCACAGAGAGATCAGAGTTTTATATTCCCCTTTCATGTTTTTAAGAATGAAAGTGAAATGAAAGTGTAGGAATGGCAATATTGAGTCAGACTAAAGGTCTGTCTGGTCCAAAATTCTTTGCCCAATATTGTCTAAGAAACAGAGGGACATGCAGGGAGTGCATATCATGATGTTGACCAAGGAGAATTTTACAATCTCTAGTCCTTTGTAAGTCTCAGACTGCCTCAGTCAATTTACTTGCATTTCATAATCTTTCATTTTAGTTTATTTTCCACCCCTGTTAATTTTTCCGATTGTTTACTGAAACATTATTAACTTTTATGATCAGCACTGCAGTGAGGAGCTCCCATGCCACGAGAACATGGAGCTTGCTTTGGTTTCTTTCTGTAATCTGCGAGTTCTCTTTGATGTCTCCTGCAGCACTCACTGGAAGACACAGTGAACATCATTCATCTTCTCCTGCCACTCGTGGTTTTACAGACCTTTATCATATTTTCTGTGACTCACCAGCCTGCAGAGCTGCCACAAGATCCTTTCTCTAAGTGACACAAGTGAGGGCCCACAGGAGCAGACCTGGCAGGGAGGGGTGGTGCCGTGCTGGTGCTGGGCTCCTTGGCACTGGGATCCCAGGAAAAGAGCAGGGTGGGACTGGGGTAAGGCACAGCTGAGCCCTTCAGCCAAGCTGGGGGCACAGGGAGGAGCAGCCCAGAGGGGCTGGGAGGGACTGAGTGCAGTCCCCATCCCCTCTGTGCCTGTCTCTTGAACCATGAGCTTTCTCATCCCATTTCCTCCCCTGTTCCAAGGAAGAAGGGCAGGGTCAGGATGTGGCCTGGTGAGGGGAAATAACATCAGCCAGAGCCTGGAATGGCTGGGAAGAACCATGGAGAAGAGACTGACCTCTTCAGACTGGACCAAAATGGCACCCATGGGCAGGGATGTGAGAGGCACTGCATGGGGCAGGTCAGGGCCATCATGTCCTGGGAGTGCCCTCAGAACCAGGACACATGTCTTCCAATTTAATATCACTTGGAAGGAACCCAAGTGACCCAAATGGTTAAATATTGGAATTGTCTGCCTGGGAAGGTGGTGGAGTCACCATCCCTGGATGTGTTTAAAAGAAGATTGGACTCGGTGGCACTCAGTGCCATGGTTCAGTGGAGGTGGACATGGTTTAGGGCATGGGTTGGACTTGATGATCTTGAAGGTCTCTTCCATTCCAGTGTTTCTGTGAAATTCTGTGAAACTCAGGCCTCAGAGCTCTGCCCAATGCAAACCAAAGGGACAAAGTGGAAATTATGAGGAGATTTGCTTTAATGGCACACTCTCAATGTAAACTCTCAATGCCAAGGCCTGCACTCCAAGATGTTTGGATATGACCTCATTCATCCACCCAAGTGCATCCACAGCATCTCCCAGCTGCTCTGATCAGAGTTGTGCAGTTTACCACTAATTCCTTACTGAAGGCTAGGTCCACTGAGCATCCCCATGCCCCAGAGCTGTTCAAATCCATTTGAAAAACCAAGCATGTTCCCTTAATCTTACCTTCCACAACAAAAATGCAACAACATAGTTCTTCAAAATAAATAAAACAAGACAGTAGCAACAACAACAAAATGTCAGAATAAAACGAAAAAAAAGGAAGAACAAACCAAAAATATACCACAACACAAAGCCATTCACCAAACACTACCCTGAGAGGGAGGATGAGCAAATAAAGAGCATATGAGAGGTAATGTGTTTCCTAGTGCATTCCTGGGAGACACTCATGCAACAGGGAGAATGGTCTGGATGCTGTGGCTCACACGTCTGCTCTCAGCAGAGGAAAAGTGAGATGATAATAACCCCTTCTGATGTATAGGCAAGGGACATGAGCTGACAAACAGTGTGATTCATGATCCTTGTGTTGGAGGGGAATGACAAATGATTGATAATATATTTCCACATTGTTTCTGACAGGTGGTTTGTGGAAGGAGAGATCAATCCCAGCTTCTGAAATGCATGGAGATCTCAGCGCAAGTAAGAAGGCAGCAGCTAACACGTGAATTATGCTCCACAGTGCTTGAGATTGTCTGAGCAACAGCTATGCTTCCCTTTGGGCATTTTATACAGTAAATGCTCTATTTTCCAAAGCATTCAGCATCCTCTGCTTTTCCCTGATGCTCCTGTGTGTTCAGGGTTTTGAATATCACACTGGAATGGACCTTCACAAGACCATGCATTTTTTAGCAGGGATTTTCAATAATTCACAGGATCAGGCCCTAAATATGCAGAGTATTAGCTGAGAAATTTTCCAGTCTCTTTACCACACAATTTCAAATGCAAAGAGCCTCTGGTTTCCATGTAGTAGCAGTGTTTCAATCTCCCAGCCATATAAAATGCCTGGCTAATTGGACTGGTGGAGGGAAGGGGGATTTTTGTGTTTGATAAATTAATCAGTGAGCACTGCTGTACATTTCCCACTAAAAATCTTTAATTAGACATAAAATGCCAAAGAATGAGATCCTTTCTTTAGTTTTTAATTGAAGGGATGACTTTTGATCCTCCATTAGTGGGGAGAGAAGAAAGCCTTTCAAACGGAAGCGGCACCCCAGCTGTTGCTCAGCGTCTGAGAGGTTCAGCACTGCACTTCCACGAATCCCAGGAGCCTATTGATACTTAGCATAAGCATCCTAAAAGGATCAAATTGACATTCACACAAACCAGAGCCCACAAAATCACAAAAGCTCTTAATCCAAGCCTCTGTGTGAAAGGATCGTTCCTAATTACCAGTCTAGACTAATCATCAATGTTTAGCTAATAAAAAATGAAGCTATCAATAAAAAATAGCAGATTCTGAAATGCTGGTAGAGTCCAGCATATGTTAGAAGATTATTTAGTCATTCATTGCAGCATTTCTTTCTTGCTCAGTTTTTCAGCATTTCCAGGGCTTTTGTAACCAATGAAGACAAAAACCTCTGACACTTCATTGGTTACAGATTTCACACAAACACTCACACACAGACAGACAGACAGACAGACACACACACACACACACACACAAAGGCAACCAGGGCAAGCACCAGACAATCAAGGATATCCTGTTAGAATTCTCTGTAGGTCTTTGCTCCTGCCTTGTTCTGCTCAGACAGAGCCAACACTTAGCTGGACCCTTAGGCAATGTTATAGGGCAGCTGCAAGTCAAGGTGAAATGCCACTTCTGCTCTTTCATTAACCCTCCCGGGCCTGTCATTAAATATGGCAGGCTTAGCATTTTTCACTTCAGATGGAAAAGCACTGCCAATCCCAGGAGGCAGAATTTCTTCGATGCCTAAATTGATGAACAAGACAAGGTCAGCAATTTTCAGTTTATTGACAGAACTCTATTTATCTTTAGAAGTATTAAAATGGTATTTCAGGTGCCGTGGAGCAGAACTGTGACCAAACCAAAAAGAGAGGGTTTATGAAAACCACTGCCACTTCACTACCTGAAGTATTGTGAGTGACTTTAATTTAACTGCTACATCAGGAGTTATTTTGTGATTAGGAACATTTTCATAGGAAAAGAACTTTAATAAATGCAACAGCACACAACGGATGGAGACAAACACAGAGAAGCAGAATAAAAGAGACAGAGCAGAAACTGCAGCCAACCACCCATTTAAAGTTAAATATAGGTATTGATGCAAAAAAATGTGCGTGGGCTTTGTTTGAGGTTTGTTTGTTTGCTTAGGACTGATTGTCACTAACAGGATGACTAACTGATCTAGATCTCAGTGGAAGAAACAGAACTGACCATTTGAAATCTGTCCATCATCATAGCAATTCACTCATGACAGATTCTGAAAGCCACCGCTGAGCTCCACTTTTGTTTAAAAAGCTAAATAACCTCAGCTTATTCATAATGAATAATAATAATAATAGGTAATGCCATATTGCTGGAGGAGCAGTTTGCAAAAACTGGATTTTCCCCTTTAACCATTGCTGGATGGGGGTTGCACTGAAAGGCCCTGCCTTCAGCTAGGAAAAATGTCTTTTTTGTTTTTTCCCCAACAAATGCAGATTGTCTAAAAGTAGGCCAAAAAAGAAATGAAGGTAATAAATGTTTCTAGCAAAGACTAGAAAGTCTAGTTAGAATCTGGAGCCTACTGAATGTAGTTCAGCCCACTAAATCAGTGGCAGACAGATCTGACCTGAGCAGAGGACCTGCAGCAGAGATGTTGTGACTGCACCTCTGCCACTTGGGCTGCTTCATGACTGAACATTTAGCCTTTGTTAAAACTGCAAATTCAACTGCTGCCTCCCTAGGTTTTGCTGCAAGTGAACTGATTTCTGCTAGTTAAAATGAGTGAAGAACACATATTTGTCCCCAATGAAGATGGAGTTTAAGGACACACCATCTTTTCATTATGCAAATTATATATATTTTGGGGAAAAGCGAGCTGGAGTCCTACAGAACCACAAGTTAACTTCTGTGTATGAGGTACTGCAGACACCCCATTTCTCCTAACAGAAAGGGTCTGGTTACTAAGCCTTTGAAACAGGCAGCATTTCTGCATTCTGATTAAGTCCTGACAGGATGTCTGGAAAAGAAAATTCTCCTAGGTGCCAGCAAAGAAAGCAGCACCAAAAGTGTGTGACAAAGTGATTGGGATTGAATCTGTCAAGGTTGAAGCATGATTCCAGGGCTGCTCTTCTGCTTCTCACGATGATCAACTACCTTAACTGGGGCTTGAAATGAGTGTGGCTGCAGGGCTGCATCTCCAACAACTGTCCTCAAAGCCACTGAGGATATTTAGAGAGAAGGATGGGTCTGATGAAATTCTGTAGAATCCAAGCTGCTAAGAGGCAGCAATTTAGATTTGCACAGAAGCAGGAATTTCTTGCTAAAAATGTAGTCATTAGCAAGCATTGAGCACCCAGGGAGCCAGAGAACCTGGCAGGATTGCACTTTTCCCCAATTTGCCCTTCAAGGACCCCAGATGGTGCTGAGTGGATGTGTATGCATGGAAAATGCCAGTTGGCAATTAATCTCAGAGAGATTTCTGAGGAGGAAAGCATTACTTTTGTCCTGGAAGACTAAGGATATTAATGATGCAAACGGAGTTTCTGGGTAACCCTTCAAAGCAAAATTCTTACAGCTCCTCCAGAGTAGATTTGCAATTTTTAGAAAGTGGTCAAAGGATCAGTACCTGAGTTTTGTGCTTTGAGTAGGGAGTAGCTAAGATTTTGTTGATAATCCTACAGTTTCCTGATGACAGTTTCCTTTATGTCAATGACTCATGTCAACCTTAGTTAAATTCTCATTCCATTTACCCTAGAGTACATCTGTGGGCTTTGCAAGTTCATGTATTTTTCATTATATCTTTCACATGTGTATTTCACATGAGCCTCCTCTCATCTGGCTGCAAATTTAACTTGGCAGTGCAAGTGTTAGCCACCAAGTGATGTTTTCACCAGGAAATATGGCCAGCATCCCTCCTACTTCCTTAGTCCTCTCCTCCTGCTGTGTCAACCTCCACTCCCCACTCCCACCAGCTGTGCCCTGGGTGGGAAATGCAGGATTTTGCTACAGTGGCACCTTTAGGCACAACTTTTGTGCACAAGGATGGCAGGTGAAAGGAACAGGAGCTCTCAGTTTAATTGATGTAGTCAGAGCATCAGCCCCCAAATCACAGACCCTCATCTCCCACTGACACCTGCACCCCAGCTTCCTCATGCCTCACCCTCCTCACCTCTCCGGGCATGTTGGTGAGGTTCCATGCTGTCTTATGCAAATTTTGGTTCAATGCAAATTGCTTATGGTATGCAAATCAATGCATTAAATAACTAACATAAAGTGACACATACGGAGATGTGCATAACTTGGCAGCTTTAAATCTGGAATCGTTCCACTGACGTCAATGGTTTCACTTCAGACAGGCTCCAGCATGGAAGGTGTTGAAATCTGGCCCTGTGATATTTTCAGTCAGCTTCTAAACACAAACTCAGGAATTAATTATTTCAAAGGTGTAATTATTATTATTGCCTGTGGATTTTGTTGTTATTTAGGTTTGTTTGACTGAATATACACCAAAACAGGGCTTGCAGAACATACTTAATTTCAACAGGGCTCACGTTGATGATAAATAGATACCTGTGGTCTATCAGAACTTCAGGCAGCTGGAACCTGATACACTTTGGTCCTAATGGCATAATAGTTTCTATTTTAAAGAAGCTAGGGCCTAAAATGCAGGATTTATGCCAAAAGGTCTTTGGAGGCAGATGTACACCCTAAAGTATTTCAGATCAATTTAGAATGGGGAATCAGTATAGATAGCTCTGTGCTACATGCCATGTATTTTTGATCTGGGACTGGGAGCCTGGAAGCATATGCACCATCTTGTGTAACCACCCCCTGACAAGGATCTGCTGTTATTGTGTGCAGGGAAAGCAGAACATGGTAAAGGTTAATGCTGCACATGGCAGAACCACAGTGCTGAGCAGGGCCCTGGTTGTGACTGCTCCAAAAGTGCTGTGCAGTCATTTACACATTTCCAAATGTCGTTTTCACATGGCAGAATTTCCACCCACTTTTGCCTGAATGTAAATGACTTCAGGAGATGCCAGGCATTAAGTGTTCTCACAACTGCCCCCAACATCCCACTGCTCAAAAACGGTGCTTCAAAACACTCCTAGAAAACCCTGTAAGACTTTCAAAATAAATCTCTTTGTGTTTCTGAGCCTTCTTGGACACTAGTGGGGTTAGGCTCAGATTTAACAGGATATACTGAATTACAGGACATGTGAAACGATGACAAGGAGATCCAGCAAAGTCTGATAATGAGAGACTGGAAGAGTCAAGCTCTGCTCCCGCTGTCTATTTGATCTGTTCAACTTACCATAAATTCTGTTGCACACTGCATGAGTAAAAACCTACAGGAGGTTTGTATGGCATGAAGAAGCTTCCAGATTTCTTATTAGTCAACTGTACTAGCATCAGAGATTATGGATTTAAATATAGAAGCAGTCTAAATTGGAAATGTCAGTGTCTAACTGTACAAGCAATGTAACATTTATCAAGTGTGTATTATGTTTTTATCAATATTTGCTTTTGGGTTTCTGTGTGGTTTTGTGGGGTTTTTTTTGTTGACATTGTAATCATGGTATCTGCATGTTTGTGTTGCTACAACTGACTTCTATTTCAGCTGACAAAATTAGAAATGCCTATTATAGCCATTACTCTGGGAATGCTTTTTAGTTTGTTTAGGTTTTTCTTTTTTAATCCTAACAGTCTCCCTGCAGACCTGAACTGACATCAATTTACCAGTGTCTTGACATCTTAAAGTTGTTTCTTATAAAATTTGCATTGGTGTCATTTTGTTTCAAGCTGATATTGTGACAATGTCTCCCTGGATTTATACTGACAATTTATTTTTATTTTGACATCATGTCATCCCTATAGCCCTTCACTAGCATCTCTCCTAAGTCTGTGGGTTTAAATGAAAAGTAGTTTCTTTGTGCAAACTACAGTAACTAACTGAACTTTCTCAGTAGCTACTTTTCTGACCTCAATATCTAGCTATTGATTGCACTTGGGTTTTTATAGAAATGTCAAAAGTTCCTGCCTAGTGCTTTAGGCAGCTCTTCCATATGTACCAAATAAGGAAATTAAACCAAAGCTCCCCTTGAAACTAAAAAATAATTGCCTGTAAAAAAAGAGGTGAATGCTTGTTTATAACACCAGCATCAAACAAACAACTGGGCTCTGTTGGTGGCATTGCCTGGAGAACTGCTGATCCTCCTTCTTTTTCACTGAAGTGTTAGAAACACCTTTTTGGGACTGAACATTCCAGCTGTTTCCAGGTATTTCCTTGGAAAACACAAAATTCTCTGTATCTGTATATTTAATATGCTGTTTTCACTTCATTTAAATATCAAAAATGACACTAGGCAAGCTCTGGTGTGAGCCAGGGAAGGGGAGATTTCAGGAAAGTTCCCATGTGATAGTTACAGATTTGAACCTGGTTTATTTTTCAGCTGTTTCATTTTTAAATTCAAGGAGGCAAGAAGGATTGTGAACAATGTCACAAAAGCCTTGTGACCCTTCCTGAAGTAGAGCCATTGTGTGGTATAGCTAAAATTCCCAAGGGGATATTTATAAATTATAAAGCAAAATCCTGCCAGTGATTATTGAGTGTTCCTAGGATTATCCATGATCCTGACAGAGTGGTCTGTGTATGTGATTTTTCAAAAGCTATTTTTCATCAGAGTACGTGCGTGGTTTAATGAGATATTTGCAGCAGTAACATCATTTCTGTGTTCTGGTATAAATGGTTCAGCTCCTATACATCATACCTGGTAAATCACAATATAGGTGCAGAGAAAAGGAGCCTTCAACAGCAAAATTTGCTCATTTTTATTGGATCAGAGCATCAATTCTAAGAGATGGTTGTGGTGATTTATTTTCACTAATGTTTCACCAGTAGTGCCTAGGCAGAAACCATATCCCTCATGGTTTAACCAAAATTAAAAACTCAGAAGTGAAACTTCCCTGTGAGGGGGAGGTTATTTATTCTGCCCCACTTCACAAAGAAGAGTGAAATTTGATTGTCTGAACAGGGTAGTCAAGAATAATTAGAAAATACTTCCAGCTCCTATTCCAGAAGCACCCAGGCCTGCCTGAGGTCCTGTGTGGTCCCTGTCAGCCTCACGTGGAGCTTCAGAAACCACAGCTGTAGATCTCTCACCTCCAGGCAATGTGATCCAGACCTAAGTATGACAAGACCAAGACAGGAGACATTTTAACAGCATTGGAAATAGAGATCTGAGAAGAAAATGTGTGAGGCTGGTCAGACAATTTATTTTTAAACTCGTCAAAACAAAAGTTATGACTTCATTATAAGTTTAACTGACACCTTGAAAGTTAGATTGGACTTACTTTGAACTTTATCACCAGAATTCCAAGGAGAACCTTGGGCTTGAAACTACATAGACAGAAACTGAACACAAGACCTTCACTAAATGTAGATAAAATATTAGAAATCTATAAGAGCAGTGTCAATTTCTATAAATGATTCAGATAAGGAAAAATCATAGTATATAAAGCTATCAGTGAAGTTTCTTCTGATTTTTTTTTATTAGGTATTCTCTTTGCACCCTTCCAATACTGAAATATGTTTCTGCTGTTGTTAGAATTAACTCAGTATATTTCTGTTTATCTGCATAAATGTGACATCTGCCTTTGACTTCAACAGAGTTTCAGATCTAATTAAACATCTGTCAGATTGGAAAGTCTCTTTCAATAATTTTTGGGAAGAGAAAGACCACCACTGGAAGTAGCACTCTGTGCATTAAGCACTGCAATGAGCACTCATATTAACCTTGCATTTTAACTCTTCCAAGCACTTCTTCCCTGATTTAAAGCTGCTCATACTGAGTAGACATTTTGCAACTAACTTTTGATTTTTGATGCCTGTCATTATTTGCCTGTTCTTCGCATATGTCAATCATCCCTGAGTGATGCTCTCTCTAAACACAGTTTGGACTTCAGCATATTGCTCAGGGTGTCCAGACATGTAGGACACTTTTTGAAAATGCAACTTTGCTCAGCTGATATTGAGTTTTCTGTCTGTGGACCATGGCTGGTAATGCTGATGTTATTGCAAAGGAAGCTCTGTAATACTCTGCATCGTGCTACAACCTGTACGTGCCAACAGAAATGCCAAGAAATTTCTGCTAGCAAAATCAGGGATTAGAAAGCTTGGAAAGTGTCTCAAAAGGTATGATTGCCTGAAACTTGGTTTTTCACAGCCTTGAGCAGTTACCTCAGCCAGGCTCACCCTGTCAGTGCTGCAGCAGTTCTGTGGATTCGGAATTCATTAACAAAGGACCACAAGCTGTTAACAGTCCCAGATCTGGGTTTCATACCTGTATGTAAGATACAGGTGAGGTTTGGTCTTGTTGTGCTACCCACAGAGATTTATCCAGGACTAGGGTTTATTATCCTCAAAATACACAGCTCTGGAGATTACAGTTAACTATTAATTAGCTGCTCTAAATTGGGAGTCTTGCTGGGAGAAAAGAGCAGACAATGGGTTTGCTTATCCTCTCTGCAGAGGATTTGGTCCCTTTATAGAAATTCCAGGGTGTCCTGTGAAGTGAGACACTGAGAGCTGCTGCTGATTCCTGTGTTTGGATGAGTTTGACTACAGATTTCTGCTTCACCAACATGAAGGGTCAGTCAGATTTGAAACCAAGGGCTATAATACCGCCTGTGGAAGGCTGCTTGATGACAATGGTTTGTAATGCTTGGATAAGAACTGAGGTGTTGCTGTTCTTTCCAGCATGAATAATCCAGAAGTATACAAATGCAAGCATGCATATGCACACTGCACTTCTGATGGTCATGTGGTAAAAGGGAAAATCAGCTGTGAAAAAAATGACATAAGGTGAGTTTATTTTCATGTGCTGACAGCGTTGGGAAGCATATATTGAAATCTTACATTCTAATTTCAATAGGTAGTTAGTAACAAAGGAAAGTTCATGACGACCCTTTGAAGATCTAATAGTTTTTTTCCTATAATTTAAAAGTCAATCATGTTTTTCAACCATTATTTATTACATTTTTAATACACATTTGGTGGTTTTAGCATGTTCCATCTTTTATTGATGTCTGAGTACAATCAGCACCAATTTCTCAAAGATCTACATATTATATTCCATAAGTTTTAACTTTGTGAAACTCCTTTTTAAAATGTGAGCATGCATCCCAGATGATGTGGAGAAAGAAGGGGAGTGTAATCAAGTTCTACATAATATCACTTCAACATCTCCTTATTCCATTACTTAAAAACTCAGCATCAATTAAGTGTTAAGAAAATATAAATGTCTTGGTCAAGAAGAACAAAATCTACAGTAATTAATTGCTTCAATATTTCTCACAGCCATTCCCCCTCCATAGGAAATTAATTTTCATTCATACTTCAGACAAGATACAGGACATGGAACGGGAGAAAATTAATTTGGTTGATGTCATTCTGTAGTTTAATCCCAGCATTAATATCCTTTGTATAGTGACTGGGAATGATATCTGAATTCAAAAGTAATTCTGTGAAATTTGAGGCTTTACAGAATTGATATTGTTCTGAGAATGAAGATGTTGCAATCTTCCTGCCTTTTGCAAAAGCCAGCAAGAATGAAGAATCAAAAGAGACCTAAAATTCCTGTCCCTCTCTCCAAAAAACACAGCTGTCATCATCATCTCCCACTCCCCTTTTGTAATGATCACACAGACTTGCCAAGATAGTCACGTCTACGATTGTCTGTGTTTTGATGGATGAGCCCTTAAAAAAAAGAAAAAAAAGCTGAAATATGCCTGAAGGCGAAAAAAAGAACGTCTGTGTCTTTGTGCAGAGCTTGCTCTGGGCCCTAGATGAGAGAAAATTCTGGCCAGAAGAGAACTTCAGAGGTATCTAAAGCATTTTTCAACCCAGGGAGGGAATCAGGAGATGGGTTTGGGCTCCTACCTGCATCCCAGTCCAAAGAAGTTTCCTTAGGAAGGGAATTCTCCCACTGCTGAGAAGTATCTGGGGGCAGTTGAGGTTTTGCACCCTTTGCTGTCCTGATTAACCCTGGGGTTTGCACCTCAGGAGTGAAAGGATTCCTCTGCAGCTGTGCTGGCAGAGCACAGGCTTCTGGTGTAAGGTTGGGGCAGCCAAATCACAGAGGGGAATCACGTGGCTCTAGTTCTAGCATATAAGAATTTTAAATGCCCCACCACTGAGATCACCAAAAGCTCCATACTGTGAATGTGGTGCAAAGTGATGAAGCTTTCTTTCCTTGACTCTGAAGAGAACCTTAACTCTGACTTGAGTCTGCTTTCAAATCCATTTATTATAAAAGCTACTTTTTGAAGGGTAACTCTAAAGGGACTTCTCTTGTATTTGCTGAAGAGATGGGTATGCCTGCTTCTGACATTCTGATTCAAAAAATCATCTTTGGGCCAAGGGAATCTATTTCTGTGTTGCTTTTATGGAACATTATGGAGAATAATTGTTTAGTGAAAGCATTCTCATTTACATTATTGTATGTTATTCGACCTTCCTCAAGAGCACTGGGACACCTCCAAGCACAACACTTAGCTGTGAATATTGGCACTTGTGAGCCTGTTCTTACACCCTGGTAAGATGATTAATGGACCTTGGAAATTACCTAACAGCCTGATACTCTTTCTATCCAGCCTCTTGTAGGAGAAAAACAGGATAATGTGAGATACAATTTATGGGTATGAAATGGAGGAGTTGAAACAGAGAAACTCATTCAGAAGTATTGACAGGATATCCATGGCCCTGAATATCCAGACAGCAGAATTTAAAAGCCTGCATAAAAAAGAGTGCTATTGGAAGATATCCCAAACAGATAGAGACACCTGGCTGACAAGGACATTCCCTCTTTAGAGACTGGTGGAAGGAATGTGGAGAGATTTATCTGGTCAAAATATTGACATGGAACTTTGCCTTTTGTTAGAAGATGTAAAGTATTGGATGTCTATGACACCAAAATGTCCTAAATTAACTTTATTGACCACTTGGAAGGAAGTGATAGGCCAAATGTTTGGATCTGTCATTCATCCTTTTTGGACACTGGACTCATTTTTAGCAGAAGGGAAGGATTTTAACTGGCCCATACTCTGATTAACAGTGTGAGTAATGGCTAGAATACAACTGGTGAGTGTTTATCTGTATATTTCATTTTTATGTTGAGGTTCATGATCTCAATGGCATTTTTTATTGACATTTATTAATTTGAGTGGCTCTAATTCTATAAGTTTATAATGATAATATAAAAACATCTGTTCAAAGTAACAGCATATTTCTGTGATTCATTTTTTAGTGTTAGGACTTGACAGATACTGCTTATCTGCACACTCTGGGTGCCCTTGATGTAACTTCAAAGTACAACCTAAATGCAAGAGTACAGTAAAAAAATACTCCAACAGGAAATTTCAATCTCAAATCTCTCATGTGTTCAAAAATTTCCCCACTGTTGTTATTACAATTCCTGTCCTCATTTTCAAAAGCCTAAGAGACAAATGAGTTAAGTGTCCTAAATCATCACTTATTTGCCTGAAGGTGTTAATGATAGGACACATTCTTTTCACACACAGAGTAGAACATTATTTCCACAATTCTCCTATTGATTTCAGTGCTGGCAATATACAATGACTGCCACTGGAAATTTGTCACTAATCGCAGAATTTCCAACTCTCTCTCCATTGTTCCAAAAATAATATCTTGCAGGAGTGCTCATACCACTGTCAGTTTATCAAAGAGCAACTTCCAATTGAAAAGCCATCAGGTGTTATTAGTCTATATTGTACACAAAAGTTAAAAGTAGTTGAATCTGGAAGGCAGAGTACATTACACTCCAACAGTGTCATCAAGAAGGGGTATGAAAATCCACTCCCAAAAATAGTGCAGTCAATGGTTTTATCCAGCTGATCTCTAAGTTTTGTCAGTATCTTTTATTATTGCCATTATTATTATAGCACATTGGGTATTTTTTCTTCCATTTGACAAAAAAAAAGTAATAATCAGTTTCTTTTTATTGGCTTGAAACTATCTAAGGGCGACACAGAGGATCTTTTATAATGAAAAACTACTCAGAGGTGCAGCCACTTTGGCAAGGTTGAATTATGAAAGCAATTCTACCAAACAAAATTCATGAGACACAAACATGCTGCCACTGAAAAAAAAAAAAAGGAAAATAAAAAAATTAAAAATTAAAGAAAAAAAGAAGCCTCCTCTTCTCCTATGTCTAACATACACACTGATACAGATTTAGGGATTCAACTCTTTGCTGCAGTCAGACTTCTGCAACAGCAATCACTCCCTTGAGATTGGAGAGAGAATGTAGTGACAGAACAAAGGGAAATGGCTTCAATCTCAAAGAGAATAGTTTTAGACTGGATATTAGGAAGGAATTCTTCACTGTGAGGATGGTGAGGTGCTGGCACAGGTTGCCCAGAGAAGCTGTGGCTGCCCCATCCCTGTAAATGCTCAAGGCCAAGTTGGATGGGACCCTGAGGAATGAGGTGTCCCTGCCCATGGCAGGGGTTTTGGAACTAGGTGATCTTTATGGTCCCTTCCAGTCCAAAGAATTCTGTGACTATGAGAAGCTTTGGAAAGGGAAAAGGAATGTAGTTTTCCTTTTGCTTTAGCTGAAAATGCTGTGTCCTTTGTTGGGAGGGAGGAGGTAAGTTAAGGAGAAAACAGGTTTTATTTTTAAAGTAGATGCTGGTATCTAGTCAGTCTGGAAAGCACAAAAGTGTTAAAAAGGCAAAGCTCTGCCCCCCGTCACAGGTTCTAGTGTTTTTATGGATTCCAGCAGGCTTCCTACACTACAGGGAGTCGATCTCTGTGTACAAAACACTAATTTGTGTCAATGGATAACTTCAGTAGTGCAAACAGTGAGTGAACCCAGTTGAGAAATTTGTACTGTGCAACAGAAATGGAGTTTTTAGTATGGCATCTGACTTTCACATGTTCTACACAATCTTTCAAATCCACTGTTTTCCCCTCTCCCTGTCCAGGTGCCCCAAGATCAACCAGGTTTCCCACTTATACAAGAATATCGGAGGGCTCCACCAGCTAAATAAAAAAAAAATAAATTTAAAAAAAAGAAAATTAAAAAAAAAAAATTAAAAAAGAAAAAGGCAGGAAATTGTACCTGTTATGCTGAGGGTTTTTCCTGAGTGTAGTTAGAGAAAACCACAGACAGCCATCTTCTGCTTCACAATATGTAAATATACTGCATTATATTGAGTAAAACAGAAAGAAATTACTCATCAAGAATTTTCTCTGCAAGCATGCAATTAGAAATGGCTTCCAAATTAAAACACAGCCAGAGACTGCAGAAATCCACATCTAGAAGTAAACAGCTTACAACTGCTTTAGGATAAATATTCTGCTTCGCTGCAGGAAGTTAAAAAAATGAGAAAAAAGTGTGAGAAACACAGTGCACTGTACCTGTGGTTATATGGGCTGTAGTTAAGCTGATCTTATGACACTCAAAAATTCTGTTTGTGTTTAAAGATAAGTATTTGAAAGAAGAAGAATGGATCTTCACTGATATCCATCTGTGAAGTTCTGACCTCTGCTTTCATCAGCAAGCCTTTCTGCCAGGCAGCTGAGAGTCAAAAGAAAACCTTGCTGTGAGATCTACCAAGTTCACTGTGACCCTAATTCGTCCTGTCTTATGTTGAGAGTTTAACTACATCACCTTCACGAGGACTGCAGTCCCTCTACACTCCCTTGAAGATCTACAGAAGGTTATAGAACCAGGCCAGGCATCTGACAAAGCTCTTCTGCTCCTAAACCATAAAAGATGCCTCTGTTTAAAAATGCAGAAATGTAAAGAAATTCTGACATTTGCTCTAACCAGGACAAAGGCTTTAACCAGGAGACTGTGGCTTAGTTCTGGAATGAAGATTCTGGTGGATATTTGAGACTATACAGTACCATTTGCTTTTGCTATATCCTCTCATCCTGTTCTCTTCCCTGGCCATGGTGTTCACTAAAAAGACATGGGTAGAATCTGATATCTGCAAAGAAAGGCTTATCCTGCAACTAAACCTGTCAAGTCTATAATTAACCCAAAATGCATCTTCAGTTTATTGAATTGAGCTCTGTGGAAGGATCCTGTTCTGTAGGAAAGATCATACACATCTACAAAGGCTTTTCAAACCATCTGAAACCATCCATCACCATGCTTCATTATCTCCACCCACTGATTTACTGAGAAGCTCTTGACATCATACAAAGTTCTCCATCTCAAATTTGTGAGTCTCACCTATATCCTTCCTGATTTGTGTAAGAAAATGATGAGCTACTAATGTCACTCAAGACCTATGCCTCAGCCTGAGGGATATAATTTTCCATCTTCAATCAAAAATATTACAATCCACTGAACACTGAAGTAACTTATCCTGGATTTATTGGCTGTAGTGCAGTGTCGAGTACTGTGTTAAATCCACTACTTGTGAAAATACCCACGGGGAACTCATGCAAAGGCCAACTTTAAGCCTTTTTGAGTTGTAAAAGCAGAAGTAGTAATGCAGACATAGCTTTGTCAGGATGCAGGCAAAGGCATGGAACTGTACAAACCATGTTAATAATAACTGGCTAATGAAATTCTTCTGTCAACAGATTAAAGATTTTATTAGAGGCCTCCCAAATCCTTTAGCAACCTGTGTTATTGTCAAGCATAAAATACTGCTCCACACTTGAGAAACATAGTCAGAATCCAGAATAATGTATTAAAAGGGCTTGACATCTTCCTACTCTGTTGAGACAGAAACTGCTTTTCCATTTCTATGCTGCTCACTTGCAGTTTGCCACTAGTACCAGTCCTTGCTTTACCTCTAAACAGCAGCCAGCTCAAATGGACAAGTAGCAATAACTTTAGACTCAAAAATATGAAAAGGACACACTGTTCTCATTGACCATTAAATATGAACTTACCACCATTAACAAAATTTTACATGATGGGCATTAGGATCAGGAAAAAAAGGAAGTAGTGGAGTGCTTTCTTTCGGTTTTTCTAGTTTTTGGTTTTTTTTTTACTCTAGCTTGATGGCAGATATACCACAACACGTTTAATACTCCCAGAGCTGGAAAAGAAGGTTTATGAAATGTGGGTTGGGTTCTATCTGGAGCAGATTAGATGACCCATTCACATTCCAAGCAGCTGAACTAAAGGCAAACAGTATTGGGATCTGAAGCCTGAACTCCACCAGCAGTGATGGGACAATGGAGTACCCTGTAGATTCCTGCCCTTTCATCTCGACCCAGCCCTTCCTGGGGTTGTTCCTACACATACAGAGACTGTATTTTCACTGTCTATTGTGGAGATCCTCACAAGATCTTTTATCTCTTACTTTGCATCTCTTTTAAGGATCTTCATGTCCCACCACAGGGTCAATAAACCACCAACAGAACCAAACAGGAACTATGCTCTTGCTTTACTTTGCTCCTTTGAAAGTCTTAGCTTGGACTCCACTTTCCTGTGCTGTGTAGTTTTTCACTGTGGTTGTCTTGCTGCCATTTTTCCTTCTTCTCACCCAAAACAGCTGTCTCTCCAGGACTGATCATCCTACAGGCAGCTGTCTTGTTGGGAGCACAAATCCTGCTGGAATCTCTCAGCAGTAAACAAAATCCTTTGTGATTTCACATTTGCAGTTTGTTTTGCTGCCTTTGGATATCACAGGGTTTTCTCTCCATCCCTTGCCCTCCCTGCTTTTCATGGAACCTTAAACTTACACACAAGGCATTAACATGGGCCTGAAGTTACCTAATTCACAGAGGCTAATTTTAAATTTTTAATAGGCTAATACAGCCCTATGACAAGTTTCCCACATTTGCCAAGGAATCTCCATTGTTAAAGGAATACATTCAGAAGGATGTAAGACATAAATTTTTAAGGATGAGTTTAAGAAGGAAATTAAATATTAGTGGGTCTGACATCCGTGAAATGCCTACCAGGTGCATTGAGGAGCTGAGAAAGGAACAGAGTTCCAAGTTAATCTTGCAGATGAGAGATGAAATCATTGCTGTGTGCTGGCTTTAGCTGCTGATTTGGTTCCCCTTAAACAGCAGGAATTTGGGTTATACAAAAGCTCTGCTGATCAGGTGATAAAGCTTTGAGAATTTTGCTCATGAGCTTTATACAGCTCAGAACTTCAGTCCCCAGCACACTGCATACATCAGGTTCCTTCTAAGTCTATTTTCATGAATAATACGCTTGCTTCATTAAATTGTCAGGGAAAGTTAGAGAAAATTAATAAGGCTGGTATTCTTTTAATAATAAAATTAGTTTAGAAAAAAAGTCTTAGAAAAATCCTTTTTCTCTTTTCCTTTTCCTTTTTTCCTTTCCTTTTTTCTTTTCCTTTTTTCCTTTCTTTTTCCTTTTTTTTATTCCTCTCTTTCTTTTCCTTTTCTCTTTTCTTTACCCCTTTCTTTTTTTAAATTTTCCTTTTCCTTTTTTCCTTTCCTTTTTTCCTTTTCCTTTTCCTTTTCCTTTTCCTTTTCCTTTTCCTTTTCCTTTTCCTTTTTTCTTTTCCTTTTCTCCTTTCCTTTTCCTTTTTTCCTTTCTTTTTCCTTTTTCTTTCTTTTTTATTCCTTTCTTCCTCTTTCCTTTTCTCTTTTCTTTTCCCTTTTCTTTTTTTTTAATTTTTCTCTTTCCTTTTCTCTTTCCTTTTCTCTTTTCCTTTCTTTTTCTTTTTTCCTTAGGGTATTGTAGTCATCATGAATGACAGTATTTGAAAAGGAAGCAACAGAGGATATCCTGTACATACCTGTGTGTTTATATACACAGCTAGACCCTTAGTTGTCTTCCAGGTGTTGACATTTCCCCTACTCTGTTCAGCTTTTGCATTATTACTCACTCTGCTCATGGACTCGTTGTTTCCTCACTGACGATTGGTCCAGTGCACGGGGCTGAGGTTAAGTTTACATCTTCTCCAATTATAAAAGGGCCATTAAGTCCAGATAATGTGAAATATAAATTTAAGAGGAATTCTGGGGAAATCATAATTAGGTACAGAGACATTACATGAGTTTAATGACTGAGATTTAATTTCAGTTTTCAGGATTATTAATTGAGAGTCCTTATTTAGCTCATCTTTTTTTTTTTTTTCTTAATTAATTGGAAATTTATTTTCAAGCAATTAAGGCAGAGATTCTTTTCAATTCCTAAGTGTTTGTGAGCTATATACTAATATTCTCTACCTTGCTTTCAAAACTCTGTCCTGTAAATTTCTTTGAGCTCTTCCTGATAACATAATAATGCCTGCATGTGTTATTTATACAGAAAGAGAAATCTCCAATTTATGTATTCTGTAGGAAATTGAGTTACTTGGGACTCAGAACTGAGCATTTCATAAATACTGATAGATTAGAAAGATAGTCTGCCACAAAACCATACAGAAGGAAGAAAATTAAGAAATAACATCTTTCTGTGTGCCTCTGCAAAAAATGACCAAGATGTTCTGCTGTGGTGTTTTATGGATTCTAAGTTACATGATCTCAACAAGTAAAATCCATTTCATTTGACTGTAGCCACACACACGTGATGTGCCCCCCCTAAAGCAATCACCTTCACTCTCAGGGGAAGAGAAACATCTCCAAGTAAGGGAAGCTGATTCCTCTCAATGTAAATTGCTTTTTGCATTTCACATCTTGATGGTAGAGAAATGGTTCCATGTGCCAAACCTGCACACACCCTCAGCTGGGTGCTGAGGTGTGATATCCAGTGGGTTGGTACATCCATGCAGGAATTCAGCTGCTGTTTCCCTGTTTGGCACCGTGTAAAAAATCGAACTTTCTCCTTCCAGAGCTCTGCATCTGGATGCATTTAAAATGTGACAGCTGGTGCATTAATTTAGTTTTTATTCTCCTGAAGTGCTGCTCTAATCAAACGTGAATGCTGACTAGTAACCAAGAATGCAACACAGAAGATAACAATTCCTAAAGACTTAAACCTCACAAGAAACTGTTTTAGTAACTAGAGATTGTTTTGCCCTTATTTTTCAGAGCTAGATCATGCCTACAATGTGTCTCTCTGACTCAGAAGTCTCATTTCTTTATATCACAGCACTGAAATGTCCATTTTCCATTTGCTCTTGCTTTCCAAAAATCACCACCAAATCTGCCCTGGCAGCCCTTGTCAGAAGTAACTCTTTGGCCAAAAAATCCAGCCATAACACAGAGCCCCCAGGCTCTGAGACAGAGTGGTTGTGACTTAACAGAGAGAAGCTTTACTGCACAGCAACACCAGCATTTTTCTTCCTCAATGCAGGTGAAGATGCCTCTTGGGAGGAAAAACTTCAGGGAACAAAAATTTCTCAAGGTAATTGCCAGTCAAAAAATGCCCATGGAATTATACATTAATAAAAACTATTTTAAGAACTGAGCTGGTATTCCCTTGGTATTTGGGATCTATCAAAATTGGAAAAGGTAAGAAAAAATAGTGAGGTTTCAGATCAATAAAATATGACGCATCAAACGAAAGTACAAATAAATCCTGCTTTTAAAAAATTAATTGAATGGTTTAGAGGGTTAGTGGAAGGAAATACACTTCATGTCTAAATGACCAGCTCCACTGAGAAAAGTCAAGCTGACCTGCAGTGGATGAGGGTTTATATCTATAGCCTCTCTGTCAAAAATTCAGCCAATATGAACAAAAAATCTTAAATAAATAAATCTAGAAATCTCCTGAGGGTGTTTCAAAGGAAAAAAAAATTATCATTGAATGAAATGTTCGTGAAAGTGTGTCCTGGAGAAGCTCAGACTCAGATTATTTTGGGTTTCCAGCTTCAGCTGACACATGGCTGCTTGACTGTGTCTTTGAGTCATGAATTCCATGTCTCAGATCCCTTTTCTTCTTTATAAGTTGTGGTTCCTGGATCAACCAGGAATATACCAGTGTGACATTTCAGGGTCAAAGTATTTTCAAGTTTTCACCAAAAGCTCAGAATCTGCCATGGGAAAACCTGATGATGATTATATTATTATTATTATTATTATTATTATTATTATTTAAAATTTATTCACTATCCTTTCTTGAGTGAAAGAAAAATTTCACAGAGAGAAATTTTTCAGCGAGAGCTGAAGAGTGTCAATCATGAAGTCAGACATAAAGCAGGTTATGGGACCTCAGTCTCTTTGTAGGGTTGACTGTTTCAGGGTTCATATGGTCTCAACATGAAAAAGTTAACTTAGATGCATTATAAATGGTATTTGAATAAATAAACACATTGAGAGTCATGATAATGAAGTTTCTGCCTCAAAAACGACACACAAAATATTTAAAATAAATAAGTATCTGCTGCTGTCTTTTCAAGCAGGACAGTGGCAAACAGGGGGTCTGATATATCATGGCTTCTATTCTTTACTGAGTTTCCAAGGTTAAGAGAGCAAATGATAAATATGACTGTTGTTTGCTATCAGCCTCCATTCCAGTGTGATTTTGGGAGGAACACCTTGCTTCTCCTGCTTTGTTCACAGCTTCAGCTCGATTAGCTGCATCTTTCTGAGGCCAAACTCCTTTGTACAAACATATATTCTTCCCATAATTACCTTTTTAATGGAGAGTTTTATCAATATTTCTAAAAAAATCAGCTTTCTGAAAATGTGTTCTGTATTGGTACAAGCTCCTTATGTGAGGTTTTTCTTCACAGACAGATGTTTTAGTCATTTATCATCCCAGTTATTTTTAAAACATCTTGTACTGAGATCTAGTATCACACTTGCAAGGTAGAAAGGAGAGTCCTCACTTTTAGTCACCACTGGCCTCAATTTTTTCTGCTGCTTTCTTGTTTTCTTTAGAAAGTACTGGTAGTTTCCAAGTTTAACTAGATTTTTCTCTCTATCTCGTCCTCTTTTTGTCTTCTGTGGTTTATTCAAATGATTGGTCTTCCCTCTTAATTAGGAACAATCTGTAATAGTGGTGTTAATATTAGCTAGGAGTTACAATGATGGATCACTACATCATCTCACTTTGGAAATATGGCTGAAAATATGCTTGTAGGTAGAAATAGGATCCCTGCAAGACAAGACTTTCAGTTGGGTTATAAGGGTTATGAAGATTATAAAGGTTCCAGATTATAAGGGTTATGAAGATTATAAGGGTTTGCAAATCCAGCAGATGGATTTGCAAAGGATAACACAAAAAAAGATTGCAGTTGTAATTGCAACAGGCTTTTCAAATTCTCTTTAAATATAAGGTAGCCAATCTGAATTTTTTATTACATTTAGCACCATTTTTGCCTACTACTGGTGAAAGATTACTAGACTCCATCTGGCAGATCATCAAATGATGTAAATTAGTGTAACTCCATGGATATATTCCTCCTGCTCTTGTGTCCCAACAAGCCCCTGCAGTGCTCCAGGCTGGGGCCAGAGTGGCTGGAAAGTGGAAAACATGAGCTGGCAGGTGCCCAGGTGGGCAAGGAGCCTGGTGGCCTCCTGGCCTTCTGTGTCAGCAGGACCAGGGCAGTGATTGTCCCTCTGTGCTGGGCACTGGGGTGGCCACACCTTGAATCCTGTGTGAAGTTTTGGGCCCCTCAATTCAAAAAAGTACATTGGGGTGCTGGAGCATGCCCAGGGAAGGGCGGCAGAGCTGGGGAAGGGTCTGGAGCACACATCTGACGAGGAGCAGCTGAGAAGGACGGGGGTGTTCAGGCTGGAGAAAAGGAAACTCAGGGTTGACCTTATTGCTCACCTGCAGCTACCTGGAGGTTGTATCTGGGTAGGGGTCGGTCTCTTCTCCCAGGTAAAAGTGACAGGAGAAGGGGAAATGGCCTCAAGTTGCACCAGGGCAAGTTAGGGTAGGATATTATTCACCTACAGGGTTGTCAAACATTGGAACAGGTTGCTCAGAGTTGTGGTTGAGTCACCATCTCTGCAGGTATTTAACAGACTTGTGGTATGTAGGGACATGGTTTCATGGTGGACTTGGCAGTGCTGGATTAAGAGTTAGACTTGATGGTCTTTAGAGGTATTTTCAAACCAAAATATTCTACAATTCTATGACTCTATACTGATGAAATTTGCCAACTTGCTCTCTGAAGATCCTCATGTCTTCTTTAATTAAATTTTTTGATATTATAGATTTCCGGAATCTATGACTTTTATCTTTTCCAGTTGTCATGCACAATTATTTAAAAAAGAACTGAGTTTTTCCAGGAAATGTATGAATTGTTAACACAAAACCTAAGATGTAGTCACATTCTCACAGACTTCTAGAGCAGCAGTTTGCTAGCACTCTTCACCTCTTCATTACTGTGCCCACCAAGACATAAAAGCTGAATATTTGGGGTTCCTGCTCTTCTCAAAAGCCAAGTAAAGCAAATCCATTCTCCTCTTTGCAGACTGGAACAATGGCTGCTGATTTCTATGGGTCTGGTTCAGTTTGTACTTTAATTTGGAAAGTTCAAGCAACCATTTCTATGTGTTAGCTGTGAGGATATGATAAACATTGGAGGGTCACCAACTTCAGAAGCTATTGCAGATGTTCCAGGGAGAGAAAAAAAAAAGATGATTATGCATTTAGGAAAGGTATAATAGCTATGTTTGCACAGTGAACATCATACATAAAAAAGATAACACCTAAGTGTCATGTAAATGCAAATGTGAAGATGTGGCCAATTTTTCAGTAATGTAATTTTGGCAGTATTAGTTAAAAAGTTTTCAGTGGAATCTAACTAATACTGCCAAAAATACATGTTCTAATGAAAATTAGGCAAGCCATTGAAACCAAAACAGAAGGGTTGAGAGACTCAGCCAGGGAACTGTCAGTCTGTTTTCTCATATCATCAGTTTGACATCCCTTCATCACATGTATAGTTTATCTGCTTCATGGGATCAACCAGTTTGCTTCCAGGTTTTTTATGAAGTTCGCAGTAGGTTTCATTTGGTTTTCTTCTTCTTGGTGGAATTTTTTGTTGGCTTTTTTAGCACCACACAGGTTTTGCACAACAGGTGTTTTCCATCAGTTATGGATGATTCTATGACGGCTCCATTTTAGTTCATCACAGCAAATATCGTCAAAAGGGATTTTAGCTCTATTATTTGCAATTATGCAGATTCTAAGAATGGCATTTCATAACGCATGAGTGTTGGAGTTTCCTTTTTTTGTTTGATAGACTGCTTGAATGAATCTTGAGGCTTGAGTCAGTTGCCTATTCAGAGGTGTCAAGTGTTATTTGCAACACCCACAGAAGCTGAGACATCTTCCCAGGGCTGGCAGCTGCTGCACAGAACCTGTGGGATGGTGGTGCTCACCGGGAGTAGCAGCTGGAAATGGAGCAGAATTGCACATGAAATGGCACTGGCCACCCACCCATCCTGGGCACAGTTATCCTGTCTTTACCAGGTGGTAATTTCATTTTAATACTCCTAGTTGTAAGTATTTACAAATAGATGTTTATCTCCACTTTTGGTGTCTAAGACTCCACTGTGATTGGCTGACATTTAAGAGACGCGCTTCAATTGCTTGAATGTCATCTCCAGTGGGAAACACACTTAATGCACCCTGCTTTTCTTCCAGCTGCCATTTCCTAGAGTCATGTAGTCTTAGAAGTTCTGTGTCATAGGTTCTTGGATAGTTCTGCATACCTTTAAGCATTCCAGGTGCCATCAGACACCTGTCTATAGGCATCCCCTTGCCTGGCTCCTCTGGTCAGCTCAGCCAGCAGAGCCCAGAGTGCAGTTCAGCTGCTCCATCGACTTTAGGGTGAGCAAATAGGATCTCCCCCTATGCTTGCATTGGGTAGTGCTAGTATTCAGACACTCTCAGGTTGGTATGGAGGTGTTTGTGATAGCAGAGGCTTGTGGGGCTGGCAGATCCAACATCAGACCCATGGCATACCAGGGGTTCTTCTGGATCAGCAGTCAGAGACCAGGCAAGGCACCCCACTGCCTCTCACGTGGCAATAGGTGTCTGTGTTTGGGTGATGGAGCAGGGCCCATAGATCACCACCAATTTCAGGGAGAACCCAGTGGACATTAAGAAGCAGGCCCCTGATGCAGTTGTCTTAAATTGGATCCCAACCCCAACTACTGTACTTGGGAAAAAAAGAAATCAATTTTGAAAACATTATCTAAGGTGTGTTATGTAAAAGAGAATGTGCAAGGATCCCTGCTCTTGGCCAATGTGTTCTGCCTCTGATAACAGCCAAAACTTTCCTATTCTATGGGGTCAGTTGTGATGGGCTGACCCCAGACAGCAGCCAAATACTCACCCTGACTTTCCCTCACTCCCCTCTTGGAAGGTATGGGAGCTGGAGGAAATTGAAGGAAGGCAAGAGGACTTGTAAATTGAGATAATGATAGTTTAATAAGGAAAAACAAAGCTGTGTGTGCAAGTAGAGCAAAAATGTGAATTAATTCACATTTAATTCACTATTTCCCATTGGTGGACAGATGTCCAGCTGTCTTCTGATAAGAAGAGTCTCAGCTTGCATAACAGGTTCTTGGAAAGACAAATGCCATGACTCTGAAATTTCTGCTTCCTTCTCCGTACCACAAGTTTTATTGCTGAATATGATGTCATATGGCATGGAATAACTCTTTGGTCAATTTGGGACTGCTCCCCTGGATATATTTCTTCTCAACCTGTTGCTCAACCCCAACCTACTTCCTTGGGAGTGTGGGGAAAGAAAGTGAGAAAACTTTGATACTGTACAAGAGGTGCTCAGCAACAGCCAGAAAACTGCTGCATTATCCACACTGCTTTAATCCCAAAGACAAATCCCCACACAGGCTGTGACAAAGGAATTTCCCTGTGTAAGTTCATCTCAGCCAAACCCAGTTACACCATTGCTTCAGGACATGTAGATTGTCTTCTGGGTCATATTTGTGCAATACTGCACTAAGTGCAATCTTCCACTGCAATTCTTTCCCATATCATTGTTCCCATTAGTACTGAAGGTCCCTGTCACTTCTAGGACACATTATAGTAGACCACTCTACTTTGAAAAACAGAGTTGGCCTACAGCCAAGCAGAAGAAAAGATTCAAGTGTTTAATTTGGGAAGATGGGAGAGAAGGAATGGGGTTTTCAAAAAGTGGGAGAGCAGACCTCCATCCCAGCTTGACTGTCCAGTCTTCAGTGCCAAACATCTCACTGATGCACCTTCACCAAAGCTGGGTGTTGTGTTTAAATTCTCTTAACTGGGAATCAGTAATTTTTAATTCTGATATGCATTTGATATATGCACTTCTCATATTTCATAACCTTTATGAGCTACAGAACATCCTTATTCTTGTAGATCCAAAGTTGTCTTCAGGTTTATTTTAGACCATCATAGCTGAGTATAACCGAATTTTTCACAAAAAGTTTAGACTTCAGTCCTACACCAATACTGCCAGGAACCAATTTGTTATTGTGTTGTCTAAGCATATTGTGATATAGCAAACATCATGTCTGAATTATAAAGCCACAATAAATTTAGACATAACTAGAAAGTGTAATGAGATCAAAAACTGGAGCTTTTGACCCCATCAACAACTTCCCTAGAGCTTGTGTGAAAAGCATGTTTCACAGGGGATTTACAAATCATTGTCGTCTTTGTCCACTGCATACTGACAAACTTGCCACCTGTCAGTTAAATCAGGCAAATTATTTCCTCTTTTAACATTAAAGAAGCAGTTTAAATTTCCTTGTTAATACAGAGCAGACTACTGGTTTGAGTGTTGCTGATTGACCAAGTATCGTATGACACGTTAGAAACTTGGGAAATTAAAATTGGATTACCCAGCACACTCTTGAGTTGAGCTTTTCTGGCACAAGTTTCCTGTTAATATTTCGCTTCTAGGCTTTTGTGCCAGGGGTGTTAAAAACAGAAGACAAAAAAAAAGAAAAAACAAAGGCAAGAAAAGAACAGAAAATGAGTTTATATTGGATTTGGGTAACTGACAGTGATTGCTATCAAATCACAGATTAAATAATGCATTTCTGAGGTGTTCAGTGCATTTATGTTCACAGAGTAAAATCTTCTGCCTCTTTCTCAGTCTCCCTCTCTGTCTGGAATACAGATGCATGCACTGAAACTATCATTTAAAGACAAAACCCACATCAACGTTGAGCACTTCAGTGGTGCAAAAAGGGTGAAACAAAGGTGGCTCACAGAGACTGACTGGATACCGTGTGTCATTTTGAGAGGATGTTCCATCCAAGTTCAAGGCAGTGATGTCAGTCCAAAGCATGTGCGTGATGGTACCTACTGGGTTCATACCCACTGTCAGGGGAGCTTCCTGAAAGGGAAACTCCATCCTTAAACATCCTGTGATATTGACCATTGAGCTATCCATGGGAGGGAAGTGGGGCACTCCGTTAAGAAGGAGAATATCTAGCACTGAGTTCTTCCCCGACCTACTCCTTTATCATTGCTAAACTGCCTGTTTTTATGGCAGAGTCTTAGCAGAGTTCTAAGGCCTGATTCAGCTTTCCAATAATTGCCAGCTCCAGCAGTGCACTGCTGGCACTGGCTGTGACAGGCGAAGGATTTGCTCGCTGACTTTGCAAGATGGGCAGATGTTGGGTGAGAGATGGAGAAGTGACTTGCCAGAGTCAAACAAACACAGGGCTCCATGTGGTGCCCTGCCAACTCTCCCCACAGGATCCTGCCTGATAAACTCATTAAAGTTCGCAGCAGAATTTGGAATTGAATTTGAATAGGTTTAGTAGCACAGAAGTGTATTAATTAACTGTGAAAACTCTATCAAATGTAGGAATGGTAACACCAAAGTTTATTAATTGTGACATGAATGTATAGGAACAACAGCAATTTAGCAACTTGGAAAGAAGTGAGCCAAAAAAAAAATCTCTTAATGAACATAAACAGAGCAAAGAGGAACATTATAAACTAGATCTTCTCTGTCTCCTGCATTAATCATATATAATGAAGGGAGTCTACATCTATGGGGAACTGGCACATATCAGTGATATTTGATATAAATGGGATATATCAGCAGTAATAATAATACTGCTACTACTCTGGATATGAGTGACATGTAGCTCTTTAAATCTAAAATCCAGCCCCCATGTCAGTGGATGCTGCTCTGTCAGTGTCAATGAATTATGGATGGCATGGATTTGCCCATTTCAATTCAATGTGCTGGAAAGAACATATTTTTCCTTATGAAGACTAATAGATATTAAGGTGACTGGAAGAGCAGTGCTGGGTTTTAGCCTGTTTTGTATTGTGGTACTTTCTCCTTCTTTTTACAGAAATAAAAACGAAAAAGAAGTTTAGGAATTTTGGCTTATCTCCAACACATATTGACAATCCAGCCATGCAAATATTTATGCTCAAATGGTTTTCAACCCAGACAGACTTACAGTGCTCACCTGTACTCATCAAATGCCAATATCAGAGGAAGGAGATACTCTCAAATACCTGTTTATTTTGTAAAAGAGAGTCAACTCACTCCTTTCCAAAGGTTTATCTTGTAGGGAAGATTTAGGTATATAATTTAATATTGTACAACAATTTTTATTCAAGGCTGACATTTGAGGGTGAAAAAAATAGAAAGAAAAAAAAAAGAACATAACCTGACAATAAGTTGACATTTAAATTAATTGACTTTAGTTTTTTAAGCTTCTACTGGAAAAATTGTTATGATAATTATTTGTCTTGTATTATCTCCTTCCTTCTGATTTTGCTGGAGAAAAGGCAGAAACGGGCGACTTAATTTGCCGACTTTTAAGGCATTCAGAAATAATTTAACACTGAAAATGTCTATTAAGAAACAGTCTATTACGTTTTTGCAGTGAATATATTCTGATAAGACAGCAGAATGCAGCACTCGTGAAAGCAAAGCAAAGTGTCAGAGACAGATAGCAGAATCTAAACAAACTTTGATTGCCAATGAAAGCAGACACATTGGTGAGATTACAATTAAACCCTTACTAGCAAATTTTTTCAAATTTATAATAATAATAAAGGAAAAGTTAATTTCTTCAAAATAGTATCTCATAAGTGACACTCTGACTAGTTATAAATGAGAGTGATTTTTTACATTGAGTCCTAGTGATAATTGCACAATATTTGCAATTTGGATAATCTAGTACATGTAAATATTATTGTTGCTTGCAGTTTCACGGTTAAGACTATTTTTTTCCTATCATGGTGTGAGCATGAGAATGTTACTACTTTTTTATCCACAAATAAAGTAAATTATATTACTGGCTAAAGGTAAGCCATATAGAAGATAGGATGAGCTGTTTCTTTATGTGTTTATGCAACTTACAAAAGCATGAAGTGGACAATATTCTCTGGGTTAAAAATGGCTGAGGCCCTGTTTCATCAGGATTGAATGGGATAAGACAATAAAAATTCAAATGCTGAGGTACCTCAAGAAAAAAAGTTTCTGATGACAACTCTGACAGTTTTCCTATCCATGTCAGAGCAGATTTCAAGGAGAAAGAACTCCAAATTTACACTCAGACAGAAAGGGCTGAGATTTTGTCTGACTACGACTCTGTCTACTCCTCCTCTTAAACCACTGTGAATGGAGGCTGTTGAAGTGAGCAATGAGCACACTCTGCAATCAAAAACTGTTGAAAGATAAAGAACCACAGGCTCACCTTACTGCAGTGCTGCCCACTGCTTCCCATAAACAGCCTGTGGGGATCCAGGTATGGATGGAAATAAGTGCAGTAAGGAAGGAATATGTCAAGTGGCAAAAACTGTAAAAGACCAGACGTGCTTATTTTGGCAAGGAGACAAGGGAGACCCAACAAATATTTGGAAAACCAATAGAAGAACTGAAGCTGGAGGAAATAATGGCACTCAAAAAAGGAAACTAATTTCTAATTGGACTGTGAAAATCCTTGACATACAATACCATAGAAGTAAGAGTATATCAGGGTTGAGAAAGCAAGACAGCATTTCAATGGTCATCAGAATAACCACAATGCTAATTGTTAACTTGATGAATATTTTATGCTGCTTGATAACTATTTATTCTGTAATGGATTATTGTAAGCAAACATTTGCCTTTCAAAATGTCTGACATCTCCTGTTATTTTTGTTGGAAGTGAACCAGACCATTGGTAAACATACACCTTTTCAATAAAGGCTTTGAAATTACCTTTCAAATTTCCCATGGAAATGAAACTACACTCCCTAAGGGAAAGATGGTGGACCTTATGACTGAGACAGCAGGTGTTTAAAATTGTTCCTGCTGAGTTCAGTATGGGATTAAAATTTTACTAGGTTGGGAGAGGTATAAGAAAACATTTTGCTGATTAGAGAACCAATATGATAAACTGAGACATTTTCCAATTATCCTGATGTGAATACAAGCTACAGCTCCTTCCTAAACCTCATTTGAAAGCTGCACTGAATATTTCTTGATGATCAAGTCATTTTTTAAGTGTAGTGGAAGGCAAGTTTTAATTTTTTCCCTTTCACAGTGTGTTCAAGGATAGATGCCAGTATGAAAATACAAGGACAATTACTACCAACCAAAAATGTAATTCGCTTTCAGAAAGGTTAGTATTCTATTTTTTTCTTTCTTACTCTGTAATGAAAAAAGGGTTAATAAAAAATGATCACATGACTTTTCAAAATGTTTTGAATCTCGGTTAAGTGAGTCAAACACAAGGAAGAAATATTTTTCATAGACACAGTGAGGGTAATGTGTTCTGAAGGGTTTGCACAGTTACTCCTTCAGTAAGTAAGGTCAAATTATGTGCAAGGCAGGGACATTTAGCATAAAACCAGTATTAATAATTCATGTTCTGAGCTGAGTAGTGGAATGATAAGATATAGTGATGGGGGGGAAATAACAATAAGCCTGACCACTAAACAGAAACAAGGGAAGAAAAATCTCATATAAAACAAAAGAACAATAGGATAGAGAGGTGAAAATACCAATTATACCGATTTAGACTTTTCTTATAAGTGTACATATAGATTAAGTGTTACAATATGACAGTGATTCTGGTTTATCTTATTTGCTTGTGGTTATCTCAAGCCAGAGTGACTCAGTGCAGAACCTCACCTTGTATCTCACCAACCTGCTACACAGTGTTTATCTTCACTGCACCTCAACATGGAGAAACAAAGCTCTCTGGATAAAGGAATATATTAGCACTGTGTGAGGAAGAGAATGGGCAAGGTGGTCCAGGCCTAAAAAAGATTTTGCTGTCCTGGACTTAAATTCTAAAGTTTTTATTTATGAAAATAAACTTCAGAATCTGAAGTCTCAAAGTATCTTGCCAGAGTTGAATGAGTTGGCACCTAATTAATGTTATGCCATTCTGGGATCCAGAAATTATGCCTTTTCTCAGTTTACAATCCCGAAGAAATATCAGGAATACTGAGTGTATTCCTGAAACTAGAATCCTCAAAAAATGCAGTTTCTTCCCAGTGACACTTTCTGGCACACACATGGGCAGAGCTACAGGTCATAGCCTCAAAACAGCACATGTAAGATGAGCAAATTAATGGGAGGGAGGCCACTAAGAGTGGCTGGAAGGTGAGAACACTCAGTGAGAATGCCCAGGGTGCAATTACCTCCTTTTTCTGCTCCTCAGTTTTATATATCAACAGTGTTTCTCACTCAGCTGACTAGTGCTTTAAGATAAGGGCAGAGATGAGAAAAATGCAGAGATGAGGATCCACTTCAAAGAAGCAACATTTCTGGCCCTTGTGTGCCTTCTTTCATGTTTCTCTGAGAAAAGTAATAACTCCCTGCAGTGCCAAGTCCAGGAGAACCACATTGTGTGACCTGCTGAGTCTCCAATTCATTAGAGGTCTCTCATAGAATCATAAAAGAATTTGGGTTGAAAGGGACCTTTAAAGGTCATCAAGTCAAATCCCCTGCAATGAGCAGGGGCATCTTCAACTAGATCAGGTTGCTCAGTACAACCTGGCTTTGAATGTTTCCAGGAATGGGACAACTACCACCTTTCTGAGCAACCTGGCCCAGTGTTTTACCACCCTCATTGAAAAGGATTTATTCCTTTTATCTTGTCTGAATCTACCCTCTCTTAGTTTAAAAACTATACCCTTTGTCCTGTCACAACAGTCCCTTCTAATAAGTCTGTCCCTATCTTTCTTAGAAGCCTAACTGATGTATTGAAAGGCTGCAGTGAGGTCTCCTTGGATCCTTCTCTTGTCTGAACAATCCCAGCTCTCCCAGACTGTCTTCACAGCAGAGCTGTTCCAGCCCTCTGATCATTTTGTGTCCCTGTTCTGGACTCATTCCAATGGATCCACATCTTTTCTGTGCTGGGGAATGCAGAGCTGGATGGAGCACTGCAGGTGGGGTCTCACCAGAGTGAAGTGAGGGGCACAATCCCATCCCTCACCTGCTGCCCACACTCCTTTGGATGCAGCCCAGGATATATTTGGCAATCTGGGCTGTGAGTGTGCTTTGCCAAGTCATGTCCAGCTTTTCATCTACCAGTACTTCCAAGTCCTTCTTCTCAGGGCTCTTCTCTATCTATTCATCTCCCAGCTTGTATTTATACCAGGACCCTGCCCTGGCCTTGTTAAATCACATGAGATTCCCATGGACCCCCTTCTCAAGCTTGTCCAGGTCCCTCTGGATGGCATCCTGTCCTTCAGGTGTGACAACTTCACCACTCAGCTTGGTGTCATTTGCAAATTTTCTAAAGGTGCACTTGACTCTACTGTCCATGACATTGAGGAAGAAATTAATTAGCTCTGGTCCCCATACAAACCTGTGACTGACACCTTTTGTGTCCATCCAGTCACTCTGACATTGACCACCACCCTCTGGATGCAACCACCCAACCAATTCCTCATTCACCACAGTTTGTCCACCAAATCCATCTCTCTCTGACTTAGAAGGAAGGTTGCTGTGGGGGACTATTTGGAAGCCTTTACAGAAGTCCAGGTAAATGACATCTGTAGCCCTTCCCTTGTCCACTTATGTGGACATAGAAGGCCCCTGAGTTGGTCAGGCAGGACCTTCCCTTGGTGAAGCCGTGCTGACTGCCCCAAATCCCCTCCCTGTTCTCCATATACCTTAGCATGGCTTCTAGGAGGGTCTGCTCCCTGATCTTCCCAGGCACAGAGGTGAGCCTGACAGGGTGGTAGCTCCCAGGATCCTCCTTTCTATACCTTTTAAAAATAGGTGTAGTACTTCCCTTTTTCCAGCCACCAGGGACTTCACCTGAGTGCCAAGACTTTTCAAATGTCATGAAGAATGTCTTGGCAGTAAAATTAGACAATTCCCTCAGGGCTACAACATCAGCCAATTCCCTCAGGACTCTGGGATGCACCTCAGCAGGTCCCACAGGTCTCACCTTTCTGCCTCCCTTTTTTAGCTGAGCAGAAGCTTTGGGACCTTTCATTTTGGGGCAGGAGGACTCTGGGTTAAATTCTTGCTTCACAAAATATTTACAACCACAGACTAATGTAGAGTGGAGGGATCTCTGGAGGTCATCTAGACACCACCCTTGTCATAGCAAGACCAGCTTTAAAGTTACCTCCAGCCGTCTGTTAGATCAGGTCCTTGTCCAGATGAGCTGGGCAGTCTTCAGGGATGGAGAGTTCACAGTCTCTGTGGTTACCCAGTGCAGAATGGGTCTGTGTGAATAATCATTCCCTGCATTTAACTGAAATCTCTCTTGTGGTAACTGTGACTATTTCCTCTTTTTCCTTCCTCTGCATCTTTGAGAAAAACCTAACTTTGTTTTTCTTATAGCTACCCTTCAGGTAGTTGAACATAGCAAATAGGTCTCCTCTCAGTCTTCTCTTCTGAGGCTACAGAAACCTCATTTCCTAAGTAATCTTTTGTTGACAATGACCCAGAATCACAGCCACACCTCTGAGCTTGACAATCCAGTAAATTTAATACTCACCAAACAGTGCACCCACCCAGTGCATATATCCTCATTATGACTGCAAGGATACTAAAGGAACTCCGTTGCAAGCTTTATTAAAGCCGATGTAAATTATTTAAATCCCACCCCACCCATGGTCACAGACACTGCTATTTCAACGTGGAAAAAAAATCAGTTTGGTCAGGGACAATTTACCCTGATTTATTACACATGATTTATCCACACTGTTCCCAATTATCTTGTCCCTTTGAAATGGCTTCTACATATAATGCTCTTTTATCAAGAAGCCCTGGAAGGTACCTACAGAAGCAGCCTCTGTGATCCAGCTCTGATCTATATGCTCCAGCAAGAAGATTTCACACCCTTCACCACAGCAGAGATAAGAATGATAGAAGTGTTTGGGCTGGAAAGAACCTTAAAGGAGCATCTAGTTTCAATCCCACTTCCATGGGCAGGGCTTACATCCACTAAGAATTTCACAGAAAGTGGAATACCAAGAAGGGACAAGCTACATGACGACCTGCACTTTGACTTACAGTTTCTCAAGGAGTTCTGTACTCCACAGTTCAGGAGCTTCAAGAAAAAAGGTATAATTTACAACACACCCTTGCCTGGATCATTGATTTTTGTGAATCCTGGTTTTGGATCTTGAATTCGCTGTGCACTGGCAGTGACATTAGGGCTGTAAGTCTTCTAATATATCTGCTTATTATAGTGCCTAAATTTGTCACTTTAGTCCTTAACTTTAGGATTTGTGTCCCACATTCGTGTCCCACATTGACACTTGGGAAATCCACTGTGTGCTTCAATGGTACTTACAGAGTAGGCAGAATTGAAGGTGACATATACATTTATTTTAATGATGACAGGAGAAGTTTGAGGCTGGAGTCAGGAAGATCTGACATAAGTGAGCCTAAGTTAATTTTCAGCCTTGAGTCAGACCCTCAGAATTCCCACACATTGTCAGGCAGAGAATACATCTCAAAAGCAATAAATACAGACAGAAAAGATTTTAAAATAGCAAATAGGAAATTCAAAGAAAGTAGCAAGTCTTAGATACCACATATATTTTTGTTAGCAAGGTGACTCAATATAGGAAGATGAAGCTCAGTTATTATGATTTATCTAAAAGAAGGCTGGGGAAAAATTTCTTGTTCTGAAAACTTACCCAAGTCCTGGATTTGGTTTTGAAGTTCCCATTATCTGTTTTTGCTCTGGATTTAGATGTTCACAATTACAGACTGTTGCTTATGCAGAGCAAAAGGTTTGTGCATTTTAGAAATCCTTTTGTTTGTAAGAATATTCAGAGTATGTAAGAGTGATAAAATAATTCTAGAGGTACTTTTGCTATCAAGTGTGAATCCCTGGACAGGAATCAGAGGAGACATGAGAACAGGGAGGTGTTTCTTCTTCTTTTCAGTGGTCTGGGCTTATTTGGGTTAAAGCTGAACAAAAATAAGTGTTTTTTCCTTTTCCTCCTCTGCATTCTGTGAGTGATAAAACTTGAGCTGTGCTGCCAAAATAATCACAGCTTAAAAAACTGCTTTAAGGGATGAGGATTATCTCAATTATCACAGCTCTTCCAAAGGTATGAGCATAGAGGACATCAATCTGATAAGACAAAAATCCTTGTATGTTGTGTTCCCATATCTATAAATTCTATAATACACCCAGAGGCACCAATTCGAGTCACACTCATGCTGTGCCTTACTCCTGCAAGTGAGAGATCAGGATGATTCTGTGTCCTGAAGCCATGGAATTGGGATACCAAAACCAGACTGTAAATTATCTGCCCCTTTATTGGAGGTTAACAAGGGGGCAGCTCTGTGCAGCTGCACCATGGCAAAATGGACACCTTGACCTTCCTGAATCCTAGGAATGCTGCTGGTGGTAGGCCAGGGTGCAGACAGCATGCAGAGCCATCCTTTTCCAGTGCACCAGCCATTGGATGGTGTGCACTGCAGTATTCACCAGTTTCTTTTCCAGATCCAGGTGCAGACTGTGCTGAAGGGACTATCAACAGGATGGATCTCACAGAGAGCTCAGCTGTTCCTGAGTCTCTGACTGAGACTGGAACTGCTCCTTGATGTGCAGTGGAGAGATGCACATGCTGCTGATACCCTGTCAGCAAAGTGCATTAAGTGTTTGTAAGCTGGGGCATGTCTGCTTAATTGCATTATGTGTGCATGTTTTTCAGTCAGCACAAGAGCACTTGACTCCGTCTCCTCTGTTCAGGTACTTACAGTGTCTTCACAACACCCTCCTGTTCCTTCTGACTTCTGCCCTGTGTAATTAATTCTTGCACCCACTTAAAATCACATTATGACTGTTTTATTAATACCCTTAAAATCACATTCGTGGATGAAGTCACAATGTGATTTGTAGAGTTGGAGGACCAGTGACTACATGTGACTGTAATATTTTTACCTTCCATAGGCCCCACGCTGTCAGCTTGGAAGGTTTGACCACCCCACCAGGACCCTGAGCAGGCTGAGATGGGCAGAAGCAGTATGGCAGGCTCACTCCACTCAACAAGAAACTTGGCTCTTGCCCGCCTGTTGCAATTCTTCTGCTGTTATTCTTTTTCAATTAAATAACTATAATAATGGGAAATGACATAATTGGTTGATTTGGTTTCTGGAAACATAACACATGTGTCTTTTTTCCCAAACAGACTCACAGAGCCTGCAGACAGCGGAAATGGCAACGAGAGACAGAATGCTGTATTAGACTGGAGTCAGGACAGAGTTGTTAAAAGTTAAAGGGCAAAAAAACTTCAAAATATGTATGCTGGTGTTAATTCTGATATCATTGGCAAATCTTTTGTGATCAGGTTCCTCAGTTATACAAGGCTGTCAAATTAAATATTAGAGTAATTTACTAATCCTGTCTCTTCTTGGCACTCTGTCTGTCTGGTTGAAAGCTGTAATCCTGTTCTCAGGTAAAACTGCTCTAATGGAGTTATGTTTTCTGAGTAACAGGCCGTTACCTTAATCAATATAAAATGAGGTGATTTTGAAAACAAAAAGAAGATAAAATAGGCTGAAGATTGCAATTTATAAAGTTGGGAAACCTAATGAAGAGAACTGTCTTTTCAAAGGTCAAGTACAGATATTTGCAGCAAAATTGCAAGAAATAAGTAGTTTTTACTCTCTCTTGTGTGGTGGCTCTGAGCAAGCGTTCATGCCTGAATAGGATTTTAAACAAGTGCATTTACTACCTTTTCAGAGGCTGCTAAACTGGTTAGTAAGTTGAGGGGCAGTGTGGGAACAACTGCTTTAAAGCACCAATGTTGTTCCCTTTGCCACTTACTCAACCAACACCTTTCTCTCTCACTCTTTGTGAGGAAGGGGACAGGCACAGGATGGAAAAGAAAGAAAGAAAAAATGCATAGGTCATTAAAAATATAATGAGGTGAAGCAAAGAGCACTTGAAAGTTGGGATCTGGCAGGCAGGCCAAACTCTTGAAGCAGCAGAAAGCATTATTGATAGGTGATATCAATAATAAATGTGAATGGGAGGTAAGAAACAGCGCGGAGGATGGGAGTGCAGATCTGCACTTAAAAGAAGAGAGATGGAACATGCTTGGGCTAATGAGACAGTGGCTGCTGCACTAAGGGCAGGGGGTTACTTGCTTCAACTTCTCTTTTGGCCTTGCAAATGCAGGAAGGAAGTGGGAAGATTATGGGATCTTCCTTTCTTGTGCTCCTGCTGAAGAAACCTCTCCTGTTCTCTGCTTCGCTGAGGTCAAGTTATTCATTTAGTAACAGCTCTTTCAGAGAAAAAGCAATGTTAAAATCTCCAAGAGCAGAAGATGGAAGAGCACAGCCAAATTGTAGAGCTGGAGATGCAGCCACATCTGGGAGGTGCTGCAGTTCATGTTCAGGAGAAGAGTGTAAGGAGGTTCTTGGGTAGGTCCAAATCATCCACATCATCTTAACCAGATGTTTGGATGTTTCCTTCAAGCAGGGAAATCAAACTATCTCTTTTTTTTGTCCTGTCTTCCATGTTTGTGCTAAGCACATTCTAGTACATCTCAAATTACTGTTCATGCAAAGGTAAAAGAAGATTATTATCAGTACTGGCCAACTGAGATTTACAATACTATACTGATGAGAAATGGTTGCTAGTCAGATAGAGCTTGATCCTGCTGCTATTGGCTTTTGCAGAGCTGAGGAACAAGTGTCTGTATTTATCTTCACACGTCATCTCAGTGCACTTCATCATGTATCACACATCTTTGAGGAGCATCTCTGGAATCCCTGAGTGTTCCAAAGATACAAAATGTCCCTGGAAATCTCATGTGATTTTCACTAAGGTTTTCAGAACCTCCTCTCAGGATGGAAAAGTAATGCGTAGGTTGCTATTCTTGTCTTGGTTTTGTATTTCTAATCAGGAATAGGGAAACGAAATTACATTTAGCTGATGTCTTCTTCAGAACTCCCCAGAAAGCAGGATTAAAAACCAGAATATTGGTATCTTGGGAGAAAACATTCTAACTCTTTAGTGAGTCACCTCTATTTAACTAACTCCTATGTTTTTTTCTGTTTGTTTCCAAGCAACGCTGACCCTTCTCCTCCACTCCAGATCACAGGATATTCTGAGGAGGAAGGGACCCACAAGGATCATCAAGTCCAGCTCTTAAGTGAATGGCCCATGTGGGGATTAAATCTACAAACCTTGGTGTTACGAGCACCTTGCTCTGACCAAGTGAGCAAATCTCAGGGTCATTCACCTGGTGAGTGCTGAAGATGTGAATTCTAAAACATAGAGTGGCTGCACCCATCAGTCTCAGACAATCTCTGACAATTAAGGATGAGTTCTCCTCAGTATAAGTGCAAGGTATATCAAGAAAGCATGATTTGAAAATATAATCAATCTTCCTAAGGACTGAAACAATTAGAAGTGATAGGAATATATGAAGAAATAAAAAGCTGCTTCCAGCAGCTGTTGTAAACAGATATTCTTCTCCAAACAAACATACTAAAATCACATATTTTTAATAGGTGTTTAATTTAAAATATATTCATTGGGATTTCTGACTTTCATGTTTTCTTTATCCTTAGACTCAGGAGGAAAAAGTTTGATATAAGACCACAGCACATTATATTTTTTTCTGTTTACACAGTATTTGCAACTGGATATCCTTCAGGGGAGTTTTCTAGGGTGTAATTTCCATGAAACTAGAGAGAAATGGAATTATTTCCTGTCTCAAACTAAACTGAATTTATCTGTTACAAAAATCTCAGTTGTTTCTTAGTGTTGCCTCCAGGTGCTGCAGTACTCTCTCCTACTTGAGAGGGCTCATTTTCACCCTTGAGAACTTCAGATAAGTTACCCCAGAGAAGAATTAGGTTATATAGGTTTTAAACAATGATTTAGAGCCTAGTACCTAGAATAAAGAGCAGTAAAGCCCTGCAATATCATTTAGTCTGGGCACCAGTGAGTGCAGTGTTGTGCCTTTTAGATATCGTTAAATGCACATTATGTAGTGTCCATCCCCCAAGAGCATCCTCCACAGTTCAAGTGCCTGCACTGCCCAGGAGCATCTCTTGACACTCACTGTACCACTTGTCTCACTTAATATCATCCCATTACTCTTAGTTATAGCCCCTTGATTCACTTTTTTAAATCCTCACATTTTGTCTGCATAAACCTGCCATACATTTAGAGGCAGATTCATGTTGTGTTAACCAAAACACAAAAAGCACAGCACACACTTCGCAGTGGACAGTGTCCTCACTTCAGGTTGTGCAAAGAAGTAAAGAATAAACTTTAACAGATTGTGGTTGGCTACAGGTGGTGTAATGAACTGAGTCTTGGGTGCAGTTCCTCTGATCCCAAAACACACATCTGAAGAAAGTTGATGTAGTTATGTAAAAGCTCACACTGCAGATACTTAAACCAAGGTGATAAAGGGCAAGGAGGAAGTTTCAGATTAACTGAAAGAAACCTGCTTTGGAATAAATATTAGGAAAAAAATTCTTTATGTAAGGATGGTGAGACACTGGCACAGGTTGCCCAGGTAAGCTGTGGCTGCCCCATCCCCGGAAGTGTTCAAGGCCAGGCTGGATGGGGCTTGGAGCAACCTGGTCTAGAGGAACATGTCCCTGCCCATGGCAGGGGTGTTGGTATAAGATGAAGTTTAAGATTCCTTCCAACCCAAACCTTTCTGTGATTCTGTGATACTTATTTCACTTTAGGTCACGGCGACAAACCATCCCAAAAAATGTAATCTGTCTCAGGTGTTGAATTCTCTCCAGCACTGAGAAAAGCAGAGCACAGAGAGAAGGTCAACAGCACCTCATCCCTCCCCATTGTCACCACTGCATAGCCTGGATTGTCACCCCCATCATTTCATAGTTGTGTCCTTATTCTGCAAGTTGCTTTTTGTTCTAATTCCAGCCTGAAGTGTCCCCCCAGTTACTTTTCCTGTGAACTCCAAGTATTCCCTGGCCCACAGTATTTAAGGGACAATATGAACAACTTGCCTGGTCTATCTTCGGGACATTCTTCTTTATAAAGTCCCAACTGCAGGTTTAGTGAGCACTCAGTGGTGCTTTCCCTTATAATAAGTGTATGTGTATAGGCATGAGTTTAAGCATTCCTTAATCTTAATTTGATATAATAATTAGCAAAGAAAGGAAGTTAAGCACCTGTGTTTCATATCTTACAATAGGGAGTTAAGTACTCAGACCTGCATTCTACTCTTGTTAGCAATATGGAGAAAATAAACTGTTTTTTCTGACACAGTTTGAGTCATCTTTTTTCCCCCTAGCTGAGCTTTTTTTGTGACTGTTATCTATATCTTCAAGTGGAAGCATGTGTTATTGTGGACAGCCAGAACCAAATGTTTCAGTATTGCTGCAGTGTGCTTGCCATCCCTCTCTGACTTCAGCCTATGTATAGATTACAGCATTTGCTACCAGAATGCAATTTTAAAAGCCAGTTTTTTGCTTGCTGAAGGTCAAAAGGACAAAAGGTCATTCTGTGGCAATTAATTTTCCCATCATTTAAAAAAAAATATTCAGGCCATGTTATTTCAAAATTCCCCCCAGTGTTTTTTCTTTCCCTTTCTGACAATTGTACTTTGCTGAGGAGTTGTCACAGATATTGCTAAGAACTGTGTGTTGTGCTGTTCATCTGACCTGTAGGTGAACAGAAGTTCTCATCAGAGAAAACAACCTGCTTTTCTGTAAGAAAACATTTTCCTTAATGGGAAAAAAAAGGTGATACTGGAGCAAGCAAGTATTTCCAAGAACATATTGTATTTTTTTCTACAATCAAGAATGTATTATTTTGGAAATGGAAAGTTATATATGTCAACCTCTTGGGCAGGAAATGTCATATTAATCCTGACTTCAGGTGGACACTGTGACAGTGACTCCACCCTTGATAAACCATTGAGTGTCTGTTCAGTGTAGTAAAGAATCCTCAGACTCCCATTCCACTGTGATGTGGCTTTAGCTAATAAATCAGTCAGAGAATCCTTTTCCTCTCTGCCCTCCCTTCACCACATTAATATTGATTATTTGGAGGTAAGGAGTCCCAAGGAGTGGAAGTGGATACGCCTCATTGCCTTGAACAATTCTTTTCCCTCTATTGGGACAGTACAAGGTAAATTAATAGTGTGCTTGCAGACACTAGATAATGTTAATGTACTCGCTATTGATAGAGTGAAATAACATGAGTAACTTCAGCTTTGCTTAAAACAAAACATTAATTTTCCAAGGCCACTAGGATTTACGCAGCTGGTCGGTGTAACACATACAATCTTTGCTTTTAAATATGCAACATTTGTGTTTTTAAACATGAGGCAGAGTTTTATTGCCAGATGAAAGACAAAAGGGGATTTTAATTCATTGCTTATGCTCTCAGGCTCTTGTCTGCCTTTAATCTAAGTCTCTGCTCGATTTTGTGGGTAAGAAGATGCCTTTGCTACTAGGAAATAATACAGAGCAGTTTTATCCCCCTGTGATCCTCTGGCTATGTAAAAATGCATAGGAAATCTGTAAGTGCAAAAACTGTACTTTCATATACAGTTCAAAAAAAGTCCTACTTTGGGTCAACTGTTCTCATTTCACTGGGCTTGAGGTAGTATTACTGTTGGTATCTGCTACAGTGCTGTGTTTTGGATTTAGTATTAGAATAATGTTGATAACAAACTGATGTTTTGGTTGTTGCTGAGTAGTGCCTACTCTAAACCAAGGACTTTGCAGTGTCTCACGCTCTGCTGGGGAGCAGGTGCACAAGAATCCCTGAGGGAGCAAGGCCAGGAGAGGTCACCTGGACTGGACAAAGGAATATTCCACACAACAGGATGTCTTGCCCAGTATATAAACTGGCCATGAGAGGACAATTGCTGCTGGTGGACAGGTTGGTCAGTGGTCAGTGAGTGGTGAACAATTCTTATTGTGCATCACTTGTTTCTCTTGGGTTTTATTCCTCTCTCTCTCTTTCTTCTCCTTCTTCTTCTTCTTCTTCTTCTTCTTCTTCTTCTTCTTCTTCTTCTTCTTCTCCCAGTCCTCCTCCTCCTCTTTTTTCTTCTCATTCTTCTCTTTCTTTTCTTTCAAATATTAAACTATTCTTATCTCAACTCATGAGTTTCATCTTTTTTTTTTCCAGTTCTTCTCCCAGTCCCACTGCAGGTGGAGGGGAGTGAGTGAGCTGCTGAATAGTACTTAGTTGCCATCTGGGATTAAACGTGACAACATGCCAAAAACAAAGGCAATGAGGAAAGCTCCACTTTCACATTCATCCATTTGGGTGCTCTGGGAAATTATGACAAACATATTGGATGAATTAATGGGTATTTTACAACAGCCTGGACCTCTGCTAACTGGAAATACAGAGAGTATTTGAGCCACAAGGCTTTCTTGATCCTGACACAGATTTGAAGTTCCTGCAGTCCATAGCATGGATTTCTCCCACAGCCATCCTGCCTTTGGTGCATGAGGAGCATCTCCCGTGCTATGATGGGAAACTCAGAGGAAACTGCCAGTGCAGAATGCAGGTGAATCTAATGACAGGCTGGTGATGGCTGCACAGCTGCAGCTCAGCCTAGCAGGGATCACAGCACAGCAGCCTGATGGGAGGCAGAAAGCACTGCCATGCAGGGTTGAAATGTCACCACGTTGCCATTTCCCTTCTAGTCCCACCAATTTGCTGCACAACTCTGTGTGACTCACCTGAACTTGGAGTTTGCCTGTCTGTAACTCCAGCACAGTAATAAACTATGGGTAGAAATTGATTTCCATCAAGTTTGGCTCTGCTTTTCCCCTTGCACTCTGATCCTAATTTCTACAAATGCATTTCTAGCTCATAAATACTCATGGAATAGCTCATGTAAACAAATTTTGTCTGCACATTATTCATGCTCTGTTTGCTTTGATTGTGCAAGTTCCTGTGTATGTTACTCATGGTGGGTGAATGGTCATAGAAGTCACATACTGTTACTTCTGGTACCTGACTGGGTGACTGAGTTTTTTAGACAGGAATATAAAAAATGACAAACTGTGGATAGTGAACAGCAAGTAATAAATAACAAACTAGACAGAGTGAATATTTGGAGGAATAATTATTTGTGCTGAAAATCATGAAACTTTCAGGATTTGCCAGTGTTCTCTCTTCCAAACAAACTGGTATTCAGTTGAAAGCTCATGAATGATAGATAATCTCATCTCACAAATAATGACAGTTCAAACCTCAATTAAAGAAGCTTCACAAAGCCACTGGGAGATAGACAGCTATAACTAAATATTTAGTTATATTACTAAAACTGATACGTGAATATTTTCACAAAGACGTTTGGAATTTGAGGAGCATTTTAATACCATTGAAAGAAAAGCACTATTGCAAATGAGTGAAAAATACCATTATTATATTTGTCAGATTCCAGCATGCAAGAAAATTATATGAAGGATACTCAAGGTACCAGCTCTGGTGGACTGATTAAGGAAAACAACATCATTTACTTGTGGCAGGTCAGCCCAGAGCTTCTTCTAGTCTCAGTGAATTCTAGAGTTACTTGACAGTCTGCCAACCCATAGAGTAAATGCCAAAAATTCCTTCTCAGCATGTGCAAATTAAATCATAACTAAATATAGACTCAAAGCACAGGTAACCTGCATGTATCCAGCTTGTCAGGAGAGAACAAGACCCGGTTTCTGTTTCTGTAGTTACAAATGTATAAGTAGGCCTTACAGAATTCATTATTTTCTATTTATGCTAAGGTAGCACCAGTCTTCAGGGTCATGGAAATGGTGAAGGCATCTTGATGTCTCTGTGATGGGCCAGTTCATGCCTCTGTAGTGCTGGTAGCTCAAGTCCTATCCACAGCCATATTTTTCTGATTCCACATGTGCCTCAGACATCCACAGGGGGAACCCTACAGCACAAATGGGGGCTGCAGAACGTGATGGCTATCTAAGAGGACTTGAGTTCAAAGCATAAAGTTTATAGGAGCTTAGTTTTTAAGAGCTCACTTTTTATCTTATTTCACTTTTTTATCACATATTTTTATCATATTTACTGCAGAGTTTGAAGTGATGAAGGTTGGATGACATAGTAAGTTAAAGCTTCCTACAATCCTTCCAGTAGTCCTTATGTTGGAGCACCTTGGATACCAACCTGCTATACTCTTACCATGTATTTTTTCATGGAAGGTAGTGGGGAATCTCATTACCCAGCAGTTCCTCAGAGGGCAAAAGTCCTATAAGGCACCACAGTGCTCCAGGATGGCTTTGGACATTGAGTGCACAAATGCAAGTAGGCACTGCACTTCTGTTTGGGTGCTCAGTGAGGAGAGAGCGAATACAAACACTTGGTGGGCACAAGGTAGTGAAAAATATCAAGAGTGAAGTTGTTCATGCCAGTGTTAATCTGAACAAAGCCAGTATTTATACTGATAGGAACAGGGTCTAGATCAGGCATGTTTTCTCTCCAGCTTTCCGTCTTTTTCACCCTGCTAATCAAAGATCTGTTCTCTGTGCTGTCGCATTTACAACCTTCCCTGCCCTGCAAAACCAAAGGAACAGTTTCTGCAGCCTAATATTTGCCAAAAAAACAAGTATATAACCTCTGGATCAGCAAAATGACTTGTTAAACTAGATCAAGAAAATCCTGCTGGCCTCCCAGAGCCAACAGCAGTTCACTTTTGGATGCACTGCCAACTCTCATGAGCTGGCTCTCCCTTTTCCCTCTTTCCCCGGTAGGTAAGAACACTTAACAGCCTTCAAAGCACCCAGACTTCTCCTTTCTTTCCTTTTGTAGGTAATGCTCCCCACTCTCAAAGTAGGAAAAAAGCTGGGGTAAGTTTCTATTAAGCCAACACAGCCCTTCTTTAAATCTCAAGGCATTGGTTCTCTTACCCTCTTGAACCTTTCATATTCTTAAGGGCTTGTGTTTTTCACTTTTCTTTTACAGCTGGAGTTTCTGAAAACTAAGTCTTTTTTTTTCTCTGCCTCCTGCCTGGAGACATTTTTCTTCTCAGAATGTTTAAATTCCCTTGTACTGCAGGGTAAAGGAGCTGATGCATGTTTGCAACTTAATCAGGATATTGTCAGGCTTCTTCCCCAGTCCAACATGTACTGGGGAAAAAAGGTTTAGAAATTACAGAAAAATCTGTGACATGGTACATGGCAAGAAAGCACCTTGTGCTTCCAGGGCCACACTGGGAGTTAGACCCTACAGAGGTCTATTCCTTTTTTTGGCATTGATTTCTGGTCTGACCTTTGGGCAGTTGTTAAATCGCTGATTTTCAAAGGTGCTGAACGACTGCCAGTAGGTAAAATCCTTTCTTTTGTAACTGAGGTCAGTAAGAGCTTGGCAGCTGGAAGCCAGGATTTCATCTACTCACTTCAGTTGCAGCTGTGGGTGTTTCAAAAATCATATAGCTGGGGAAGGCAGTCTAGACTAGGGGAAAGGTTAAGTCAAAACCAGCTTGGAAGCACTTTTAGCAGTGCTTAGTTACTTCAAGATATGATTCTGGCCCAAATGTTGTCAGACAGATTAGTGACTGATCTGATAAAGAAATGAATTATTTGTCAGTAAAAGCTGTTCTGTGGAGTGAATGATTTATTATAAATGAAATTTATAGGAGCTTAGCACATGATATAAGTCTTGTTAACAGAGGAGATTAAGAATTATCAGATGATGTCACACCACAAAATAAGGCCATACAAAGTTTGTGCTCCTGTGTCTGTGATGGGATGTCTTACACAGTTTTCCAGTGTGGATACAGTACCATCTGCTAGGGAATGGATGCATTTTGAAGTTTGAAATCGAAAACAATGTAAAGTACCTGGAGTATTCCATGGAAGGCATCGCTGAAATCTAATTTAAAATAAGTTTTGTTGAAAGCTCAATTTCACTTTTTTCTGCAGTCAAATACTGTTTGTCTATGTCTACTTCCTGTTACATGTATGGAGCTGTGAAATTACCCTTAAGAAAAAACAATATAAACCACAGCAGGCTCAAATGCTGTAACTTAGCATATTGTATTTAGTGTCAGAATAATGCTTAATCCAGCCAAACATATGAATGTGTATGTTTATCTATAAACTTCATTGACATTAAAATGACTGCATATCCTGAGAGCAAAGAATAAAAGAAACTGCATTTCTGGATAAAGGCTGAATGGAACTGAGCTGCAAGCAAGGAGAGGGGACTTAATAATTGAATTAAGTACACCCACCAGTGCTGACAAATGGATATTACAAAAGGACTGCCCAACACAGCAGCTGGGCTGTTTGCAATAAACTTGCTAAAAGATGAACTCCCTGCTACACACCAAAGGTGAGGAGTTCTGGAGTATCATGAAGCAAATCTCCACTGGCATAAATTGTCATAGGTCCAGTGACTTCAGTGCTGCTAAAATGGTTATGCTAGTAAAGAATTAGACCCTACTCGCTTGTCTAATGTTTCATTTTGGGGAAATCAGGCATAGCCTTCACAAACTGCAGCAATGAGAACACTTCCTGCATCCACATTTAAATGCATCTTCTTTGCCTCTCCCCAGTTATAAATAGAACTGGTTTTGAAGAGCTCGAACAGTAGGAACATTTTTCAGTCACATTGCTTGTCATTAAAAAAAATAGCCTTTCATTTTTTTCCCCCAAATATTCTAGCCCTGTTGATGTTTTGATTTGTTTGGGCTTTATTTCATCATGCTCTCTCAAACACAAATAAAAGCAACCTCTCCTCAGCATGGACTTTTGTTTCATCTCTACAAAGTGAAAAGCTTTGTGTTTTTCACAAACATTTAGTTTTTCTCATAATCACAAAATGAGGCAGGTCATTTTCCAATGCTTCCCTAATCAGACAAATCACAAATATAATTCCAAAAGGAACTGAATGTTTAGATAGCTAACTAGGCTTAGGCTAATTTAATCATTAGCAATTGATGATTTAAACTGGCAATTTCTATTTGGGGTGTTAATTCATATCAGATATCAGGAGAAAAACCAACTATGTGATGTGATTCTGGCTGAGGTGAAGTTGTGTTCCTTGGTGCCTGGAGGCCTGGAAGTCCCAGTTATAAAGCAACAGAGAAGGGGGGTGATGGATCTGACCCTGAATAACATTTCAGATCAATTCTTTGCAAGATTTTTGTTTTTTAAAAAGCTAAACTGCCTTATCTTCTGACCAGCTCTAATTGCAAATATCAGTTGTGTTCAGGGAAGAATCTGTTCTGTAAACTGTTTTCTCTAAAAACAGCTTTAACAGTTCTGACTCCTTTTTCAAAGCTTACATTTCCTGTTTAGGTATCTATTTTTTCATCTTCCTCTTTGAGCTGTTCTTCACAATTTCATTGCCAGAAGAATCACATCTTTTCCTTGCTGTTCCTCTAAGTCAGTGCCTCTCCTGATATGTCTTTATAATTATTGCTTGACCCTTACAATATGGGAAATTTAGCAGGGATTATCCTGGGAGAGTCTCTCCAGGGGAAACACAACTCCTGTGTCATGGGGAGGTGGGACAACAATCTAAATGAAATTGCATTGAGTGGAAGATGAGTGTGTGCACACAGCACTTGAAGATGCTGGAGGCAGAGGCGTTCTCTATTACCCCATCCTTTCTCATCACCTCCCAGACAAACACATCCCCTCTCAAATTCCCAGATTAGCAAGGTTGGGAGTACCAGGAATATCTGCTTGCTGGTGGAGCTTTTTGTAGTTTTTTTAGGTTCAGCTTAGATTTTACTCCGGCTTTTTCTCTCTGTTAACAAGAGGATATTTGGGATGAATTTTCCCTCAATGCACCAAGATCAGATTTCACATTTTCCTCTATGTAACTTAACTGTTTCTCTTCCTATGTTTTTATTCCATCAAGTTCCTTGCATTATTTGCCTGTCTACTCTGGCATCCACAATTCCTACCCTTTCAACCCTACCTGGAAATTTTATTGCAGTGCCTTTATTCCCAGTTTCTGACCATACAGAGTGGAGACCAGCTCCATTTGCTCTACAACTGTAAAGGACAGTTTAGCTAAACTCACACCCTTGGGTTTGTCCTTTACAAAGCATAGCAACAATTCCAAGGCACATGTATCCAGCAACCTCAGACAAAGCCTTTGCCTGAGTAATTCAGAAGGCATTGCATCATTTTTGGGAAATACAGCATTCACAGCTGAGTCTTCAGCCCCATTGAGAGGAAAGGGTTGGGAATGGATATGCATAGGAAGAGAGACTGGCAGGAGGCATTCATGGGGTTTTTCACACTGGGAGGAGTTACAGGGCATGAAAGCAAAGAGGAACTCAGTATCTCAAAGGAATATGGAAGCAGAGCTCCTTCCTGTACCTCGATGACTGTCCTGGAGGGGAGCAGTTACACTCCAATGTGAAAGCAGGAGACTGAAGGCAGCAAACCCTTGGAACCACAGAATATGGAGACAGATGGGGAGACCCACACTGGGAACAGCTGTCCCTGAAGGGCTGCAGCCAGGGAAACAGCCCAGCCCACGCTGGGGGTGTGAGGTACCAACCACAGCCCCATCCCTGCACCCTCAGGGGAGAGGAACTGGGAGAGAAGGAGGAAAGCTGGGTTTGGGAAAGGGGCTGGGAGGGAGGTGTTTTGGTTTTTGTCTTTGTTTCTGATTACCTGAATCTAATATAACTGATAATAGATTAAACCACTTTTTCCCTAAGTCAAGCCTGTTTTGCCCATGGTGGCAATTAGAAAGTGATTTCTCTATCTTAAACTGAGATTTTCTATTCTATATTTCCACCTGATCTCTTGAGGAGGGGAAGTGAGACAGCAGCTGGGTGGGAGCTGGGCCCTTGGCCAGTGCTTATCCATCAGTGTCATCTCATACTTAAAAGAAAAAGATTGATTTATATTCCTCCAAAAGCCTCAAAGTCTCAAGCTATGCAGCAAGCATCACCTCAGGCTATGAAAACAGGGAAAAGAAGAATTGAGGGGGCAGGGATTCAGTTTAGGGATGAGCAAATGGAAGGAGGAGCAAATGGAAGGAGGAGAAAATGTGTGTAGGGTCAAGGCTTACCTGGTCCATTTAGGTGAACTCAACTCCTCTTCCAAACTGTCAGCCAAACAGTGCCTGCACACTCCAAGTAATTCTGCTTTACCTTCAAAAGCTTGTTCTGTGTCTACTGCCATTGTCAATAAAATATGGGAGAAAAAAAAATATTGCTAAAATTGAGATGAGTTGGTTTGTCATAGAGATTACAAATGTTCCTAAAAAGGAAACAGTTCAGAAAATAGAATCTCTTTGCTTAATTCTGTATATTATACATCTGAAAGGACAATGTTTGCACCTTTCCTGCACAATGCATGTGAGAATGTATATCAAGTCATATCCTAGAGGTCATAATTTTGCTACTCAGAAATACTTCAAATACTCCAGATGATATCTGAAATCATAAAACACCAATTTCAGTCACCAGGAGAGTCCTCTGGATGGGCTGAAGGATGCAGAGGCTTTCCCATGTCACTCAGTCTCTGTGTTGGTACCCAGCAGTCTCAAGTATTTACACATCTGTATGAGCAGGTGTGGGGTTAAGTCCCAGAACACATATTATGCAAGGCAAGTGATAGATCAAAACATATTTGTTTCCTAACTCCATAATTAGGCCCCCAAATGAGTGACTGCTGATTGCTTAGCACTTTTTAAAGCCTTAAGGCTGCAACTTCTGCAAAATTAATGAAAATGGTTCCAGGGGAACGTTACAGCTTGCACAGAATCTGAAAGATTGTAGTCCTCAGGAATTTTGTTCCTTCTAACCAAAAGCAAAGATCTGGATCCACAGAAAGATAAATGTAAAAATAATTCAGAGAAGCTACAGAATCTTTAAATTTGAAGCATATAGGGCTCAAAAAAATAGTGGCTGACAAAATGTAAACCCACATTTTAATGTCTAGATAGCCAGAATGTGACTTTAGTCAATGATTTTCTCATTTTGATTTATTTAGTCATAAGATTTTCATGGATATTGATCTTGAAAAGTTTAAATGGGTTTCTTTCTATCTCAGGACAGATAGAACAAAGTAGGAGACCTAAGCTGTTTTAGTTCTGTTTTCTTTCTTCTACCATGTCAAAAATAAAAACCCCAGCATGTTTTGGTTTTATTTATTGTTTGACAACTCCTGAAGTTAAGACCAATATTAACACAGGAGCTGCCAGACTGAATCAATCCAGCAATCTCTCTAATTCAGTTCTGTCTCCAGGGAAGCTCAATGCTGGAACAGTAACAGTGCAAAAAGACCTACAAACAGGCAGGTAAGTAATAAATAGGTTTCTTTTAAAATATATGTTATAACAAGAAAAATGGTGGTGGTATCTAGCCAAGGGTTCATATATTCAGCAGAATTATCCTCTGCTTTATTTTGTGTCACTAGTATTCCTGGAAATTAAGAGAAGGAATGCAAACAAGAATGCCCAGTGCAAGTGCCTCTGACCTTTGGAAATAATTGGATGTGGATCCAAACCTGGCAGCCCTATCATGTACTAAAGTCTCTTAAAATCATCCTATCCATCAGCCAGACAGGGTAAGAGAAACATGGAAGAAAAGGTCACATTAGCAGGGAGCAGCTGGCATGACTCCACAAGGTTCATATTATTTAGTGGGACCAGTTTCTGCTCTTCAAATTCCAAATGCATGCCAAAATCTGGTGGCACAAACATGCCCAGAATTTCACACTTTGATGTGTACTGTATCAGGGTGACATTTCAGAAATGATATGCAAGGACTTACACTCACGTGACTGTAAGTAACAGTGGTCCAATTCCCCAGAGATGGCACTAAACTCCTACTACATCCTCTGCAAACACTGCCACGAGGCACTGCAGATTGGCTCTGCACTGTACACACACATAAACCACCTTGCTTCAGTTGAAAGGCTGAAGCATTTATTAGAGGAAAGGATTATAATGATGCAGTTTAAACATTGTTAACTAAACATGAATTGATGGGGGGGAGGAAAAAAAACAGCTTAGTAAGGTTAGTTCTTCCTTCAGAATACTGACAGCAGTGTTTCTACCATGAAAGAAAAATCCTTTTTGCATTTCCAGAGTAGTTTCCTTCTTGGGATCTTAAGGAAAAGGGATTTCCCAAACCACTATAGATCACTCCTAAAACCCAAAACATTCCTTCTATTTTTGAGCCAGTACATGAAGCATTGAATAATGAGCCACAAATCTTCTGGCAGAAATCCATGGACAGTAGTATGGAGACAGCTCAGCAGACTTTATGCCTGTATTACTGCTGGGGTGCAGATACTTGGAGGCCTTGTGGGAAGCCAGAATATCCATTTCAGGAGGAATCTTTCATGCACAGAGCTAAGCCCTCCTTCAGCCAGTTTGCAGTCTGAACTGACGAGGTGTGAGAGGAGAAAGGGTAGAGTAGATCAGAGAAGCGTAAGAGAGACAGCAAATCTTCAAGGGGCTTGCTGGTATATCCCACTGACTGCATTACTGCATATCACCGAGGTTATTTATTATGCCTTTTTCCAGCAATCCATTGACAGGAAAGTCCTGAGTGCAGGTGGGGACTGGTACTGTCCTCACCACAGCTAGTGAGGAGTGGTGAGAAACCTCCCAGATCTAGGTAGATCATATCAGGAAATACAATCTGAAGCTTGAGATGTTCATCTGAAAACCTCTGGTTTTCCAGGTGAGCCGTAGCCAAACTCAACCATCTCAAACTCAACCATCAATCCTTTGCAAAACTCCTTGATTTTGTCTTCTGATCCAGTATTTTATGGATAGAACCATAGAATTGTTTAGGTTGGAAAAGACATCTAAGGCCATTGAGTCCAACCATTAGCCCAGCACCACCATAGCCACACTAAATCAAGTGCCAATGACCAAAGGATCCAAATACTGAGCGGTCCCTCGGTGTGAATCTCCACAGAACCTTGCTGTTTCACAAGTCTCAAAGAGCTCCTTCAGAGTGATAACTGCCCCATCACTGCAGAGAAAAAATACCTCCAAAAGAAATCTAGAAATGCAGTTTTTCAACAGTAAAGCTCACATCCCTGTCCTACACCAATTTTAACCCAATATCTCTTAACAAGTAATGACAGACCCAACAGAATATTTTCTGCTGTACACTCTTATGAACACCAACAATCCTCCCCATAGCAGCTTCTTGTTTAGGTGAAACATCTAGTTTTTGTTTCCTTCAATTAAAAAATTATTTTTTGGCATTAATCTCTGTCCATGTTAGTGGAGTAACGTGTTTTCAAGGAAATTTATCAAGATCATGCTATAGAATTAAGGTTTTGTGATGGTTTTTATCCCTTTTCACAAGTTGATTGGAGACAAATCAGTCTCAAAAAATACTGATGTGTCTGAAGACACTTTTTAAGCAGAAAGAAAAATTCGTCAGTCACATCACTTGTTCTGAATCATTCACTCTACTAGTGACAACTTGGAGTTCATCCAAAGGTTCTGTGCTCCATATTGTGTTCAGAAGCAAACATTCCCTAAAGAAATGTTTTTGCATGTTAATGACTTACTTGCCTTCAGTAAGCAGCTACACGTGTCTATAGAAATTATACCAAGTGTAAGATTCTGTTGGTAACAGCTTTAATGCAACATCATACATTATATTTTCAGATGCAGAAATCTGTCTCTTCCTGATTCTGGGACTGCTAAGATCATCCTTACTAAGTCTATAAATCACAGAGCAGCTGCAGTTACCTGTCACACAAAGGCTGGGCTGTAGCTGCTTGAGCTCCTCCTTCACAGCACTGCCAATGAACCTTAATAACAATTCCTTGGTAGAACTGAGAGAAATCACCAATCCTTTACATGTATTCTTCATTGTGAGAAGGCACTTCTTCAAAACTTCTGGAGGAGCAAAAAAAGTAGTGTTGCTTTGCTATTTGATAAGGAAGAAAACATATCTTGCAGGGTCCAGGTACAACCAAATCATAAGGAGTCTTAGTTTTAAAAGAATGGAGACAAAAGGAATGGGGTCTAAAGGAACAGGGAAAAGCTTTCCTGAAATTAAACATCCCAATGCTGCACAGCAGTTCCTTATCATTTAGGACAGTAAGCATCCTGTGAAGATTCCCCTCAGATTCCTCTACGTTGGGTGTATGTTGCTTCAGAGAGCAGCTTTGCTCACATTTTAAACCTGCTCTCCATTCCTTGCATGATTTTCTTGAGAGATGGTTTAATATGAGGCATTCCTGAGGGACCCAGATTTATTTATATTTCAGAAAATACTTTTCCCCACAAAAAAGGTTTATTAAACTAAGTCCAAATGTAAAATTATGCTCTGACAAATTTAGACCAATGTCTGAACCCATCCTACCATCTCAAATCAGCTGACTTAAGGCTAATCAGAAAAACAACATCTTTGCTCCTCTCAATGGAGCAACTTCATTTCTGATGTCTTACAGAAGTGTCCCATCCTGTGCTGTAGAAATTAGATATTCACCAGCAAAGAACTGTGAATAAGGCTCAGTTCACCTAATTGTAGTTATCTCATTGAGTCTTCCAGGCATCTGTAGCAGAAAATTAATCCATTAGGGAAGGTCTAAAGAGAAATAAAGACTTTGGCTGTCTCCATGTGCAGTTAATAGCTCCACAGTTGGCTCCATTTAGGTGAAATATAGACTGTAAAATACAGGAAACCATATCTTTAGCTTTATTTTCAAAGATGATAATTAATATAAGGAAGGGATTAAAAATGCTCAGTCTCTTTCAGTTATAAACATGGAATTACTTCTCTCTTTGATCACTCTTTGCTAGTGCTGTTTTCTGTGATGGATGTACTCTGGAATATATGTATTGTACCATTTATTGGTAGCATTCTCCTTTCCCTAGGAAATCCACACTATGGATAAAAAACCAAAAGTTTACAGACTTCCTTTCATTACATTAAGAATATTTAATAAACAAAAGCAATTCAAGTATAGATAGGTAGGTAGATATATAGAAAGATAAATATAATATATGCGTGACCTCTATACAGTCTAGAGTGGCTCATTTACAGCTATATAATGAAATGGCTTTCAAGCTTCTGGGTTATTCCCTGAAAGAGAATGAAAAGTATAATTAGGGTTAATTTCACATAAAACCTTTCCGGAACATTTTTATGTGCAAGATAATAGGTTACTTTCCAAAAAGGAAAATAAGGAAAGGTAAGGCAGCAATGACAGCGGAGACTCATGTGTCCTAGAAGACTTTTTCCAGGTCACTGTGAGAGGACAGGACATTACAAAGACAAAAGAAACACTTTTAGATTTTTACAGGGACTCCCAGATGTGTCCTTCCAGCACAGAAAGCCTCATTATATTCTTGCAGCACGATGTGCATGTGTGGAGGGTGCCAAAGAATTGATGCCATTGCTGAACAGCTTCTCACATCACATTGTTCATTCCCCCAGATAACAGCTCTGTTCTTATTCTCTGCTAATGTCCTGAGTAGTCTGCTAAACACCTGCTACAGCATATGACTAAATTGTACTGTGTTGGCATTAAATCTGCAGTGCCAAGGGGGCAATGCAGGTGTTTCTTTCAGACGTACCAGGAAGAAGAACTGTGACACGATACAACCAGTGTCTCCAGGGGACTCTTTCAGGCCCTGGCATAAGCATCTTCTCAAAATATCTTAGTGTCCTGCTTTCAGCAGCACCTAGAGGCCACATCTAGAACATAAACAAGGGAGATGGCTTTCCTTACTTTGAAGCATTGTTAATTATTTCAGGCATTATTAAAAACTCTCCAGCCCTGGAGGTGTCAAGGCCAGATTGAATAGGGCTCTGAGTCTAGTGAAGGTGTCTCTGCCCATGGCAGAGGGCTTGGAATTAGATGAGCTTGAAGGTCCCTTCCAACCCAAATCATTCTACAATTCCATGATTTTTCAGTCTTTCTTAGTCAAGATAGAATTTTTATTTATTTTAATTTTATTTTATTTTCAAACCCTAGTTACTCCTGTATTGATAATGCCCTGATAACTTCTACTGGTACTGTTATGCTTTAAATAAATATTTAGCTTTAGTAAAATTTTGTTCCATCCACAGTCTTCTGATGATATGATGCCCAAGGCATGATTAACTCTGTGGGAAACCATATAGACTCTCCTTACTACAGTTTGGAAAAGGGAATATGTGGGAAGTATTATTATATAGCTGGACAGATTATTCCTCATTCGCTTTAAGCAGAATATCTATCATACATAGTTTAATTTGATCCCAAAAGCTAAACTCCAACTGAAAACTCCAAGTGCTAATATTATGGATTTTGTAATCACAGATCAAATCTATGTAAGTTTTTCAGTTTTATCCTTTTGGGATAAAAATCTGGGCTTTATTGAAGTCAGCTCCCTCTGAGTTTGTCAGAAAGATGGTGTCAATCCACAGAATAGTGCAGAAGGAAACAAGATGAAGTTGCCTGAACTCTTTTGTTCTCCTCCATGAAAAATATCTCATCCAAGTAAGTTTTTCACTCCCAGGTGCTTAGAACACACCAGAGGGGAAGTAAGCGAATCACCTAGATCTGCTTATCTGCTGTGTGTATTCAAGTTTAATAATTTTAACCATTTCCATAACACCTTTGATGCTTCCTTAACACCTCTCACACCCCTTGGACAGTATGGCAATACACCTCAGTGTACTGCATCAGGAAGAGCCACGATTTATTTCCTCCTAACAATGTAATTCAGCATCAGTAGGGACACCATGATTTTAGCAGGATTCTCAAGTACAATTACTCAAACATGGACATTTCTAATTCAGGTGTTCAAATGCAGTTGTCAAAGTTATTTCAGAAGTGTTGAGAGCCCTTAAGGTGTATGAAATGGAATTTATTTAGCTAAATGTGAATATTTATAGAGTTGGGCTTTTATTTCTAAGCAAGCCACTCAGGGATGCCTTTGCAGTCAGCAAGGAGTTAGTCAGTGGAGTTGCTGTAGCTTATGGCATGATTCATCTCACCCTCAGTGAGAGAGATGCATTTGTTAGGATGAATCATGCACTAATCTCCATGGACTATACTGATCAGGTCACCACTGACTATAATAAAAGCCCAGGCAAGTGGCAGACACCTAATGTTAGGTCAGATGAATCATCAAACTAGCAGGCTTCCAGCCTAACCTTCCTGGGGCCTTATTTGAGCTCCCCTTCATGCTCCACTAGGAATATCAAGGGCCCTTAGTCCATCAGCAGAGATGAAGGTATGTCTACATTGATCCACCAGAAATGAGCGATAATAGAGGTAATGGAGCTGTGTCTTTGACCAGGTGCAGGAAATGTGGAGGACTGTGAAAGCACTCAGCTGACCTTGCTGTGGGTTTTACGGCTGGATAAGCCACCTGTTGCCAGATCTCTACATTGATGAAAGGAAAGATCGTGCACACTGAACTTTGGTAATCATCACAGAGGTCTGTGACTTACCCTTCACCTCTGTGAAGCACTTCTTCACTCTGGAGAAGCACCAGGTTTGTTTCACAGACTGTCCTTCAAAGAGATTCTCTAGTCAGAAGGTGGAGTGGCAGGAGGTTAAGGCTGTGATGAAGGTTAGTGCCACAGCACCCATTCTGCTGAGAACACACATCAAAAGGATGCATGGATAGCAAAATTTAAATATTTGATTCTGAAAAATGTCAAAAGGTCAGAAATTTTCTCCTGGGTTTTTTCTAAAAGAGAATTCCTGAGAAAGAACCTGAAAAACCTGATCTGCAAAGCATTGCAAGTCACAGTGTGTTCTGACAGAAAAAATTATCATCAAGCTCTTTCTGAGCTCTTTTGATGTTAGCATACTTGTATATCTATCTCCTTAATATGTAAGCCTGTTAAATTATTATAAGTTAAAATTAATGTTATTGTTAAGGACAACCAGACCTCCCTCAGGTAGGCTGGCAACATACAAAGCCAGCTTTATTCTGGCCTATTTATGTAACATTTTAATTTGATTTATTATTGCCTGTAACATTTAAGCAGGACATGTTCCAAGCCAGTCTGTGAGTGTGGACTTACTGCACTTAGAAAGAGCAGGTAGAGAAAAGAAACAGTAAAATTTTCCCCAGCTAAGTTAATTCAGAAGGGAGATATGCAGTTTCTGAATGCTCTACCCATACAAGTAATCCAGTCTCTGAGATTAATGATATCAAATACTTCTGTGAATATCAGACATCTAAGAAAAGATCTCACTACTAGGAGGTAGAACTGCTGGGAAAACACATAAGCTCTGTAAAGGAGAAATACAAAATTCTGGAGAAGACCTGGAAGGATCAGTGAGGCTTGATGTCCTTCAGCTTAGAAACAGTGCTTCAGGGTTTGTGAAAAACTGAAGAAAATAATTCTGTACTGGAAAAATTGGAGGTGCCACCTAGCAAAAATGCCCTTAAAGTGTAAAGGTTTCCAAAGGATCCCACTGATACCTGGACCAGGACAAGGTTAACAGTTCATTTTCCTCATCCTTCCATACATGCTGCAGATCTACACGGCAAACTGATATCATGGGCTCACATCAAGGGTGAGAGATGAATATTGAGCTCTGAGCCAGTGCACCAGGGCAGAACGAACAACAATCAGATAAGAACGACATATCTGAGGTTCCATTACGCTGCTGGTTTTCCCACATTACAATCCCTGGCACAGCTGCCCCAGTACAAGCCACCAGCACAGGCTGGTGGCACAACTCCTGCTGGTACGAAGTTTACAGCTGCTCCCATGGCAGAATCACATCATCCCAGCTGCGGTGGCTCCAGCCTTTGCTGCTTTACTGGCACTTTGAAGTGGTGCAGTTTAACAAACCAATGGTAGCCAGCTGTTAATACCAGGGCAGAGCTCTTACACGAACAGCTCTTTCCTTTAGAAATAATGCCCAAAAAAAATGTACATTAAAAATAAGTAAAGCTGCATGGATAAGAACAGTCAGTAAGTCATCAGTGTGTTCTTATCAGTCATGAGTTTGCACTTTGCTTTTACAGGCAAAATCAGGGTTCATCTCATCACTTAACTCCTTCCGGTCTTAGATCTATTCTTCCTGAGATGTTTTTGGATAGCAACAGCCAAGCTTGGAACAGAACATTCAAATGATATTTTGCTTAGGGTAAACGTCTAGGAATCAGGATGCATAAACTTAAATTATACTAACAAATTGCGCTTGATTAGGATGGTTCTCTGTCACTGGGACAGTTTGGCATGGAGAGGGCTACACTAACATGCTCAAACCACCTCAGTCTCTCACCCTCCACTAAAGTGTAGCTGCATGGAAACAGCTTATTGGGAATGGTTGCTTGCCTGTGCTAATTACTGAGCTGTGATAAGGAAGGGTTTGGGATAGTGCTGGTTGGCTAAAAGAAAACCAGGAACAGTGCCAACAATCTAACAAGGTATGCAATTGAGTTTCAGTGCCAAAGGACAGTTTCTGACTCAGTTTAATTTCCTGGCATAGACATATTCCCAAGTACTCAACTCTTGGTGCACAGAGGTTTGTGTGTCACAGTGTGCCTTGGCTGGAAGGAGGCTCTGGGGAGCTCCAGGCCTGTCAGACAGACCTCAGTGTCAGGGAAGGTCATGGAGCAGATTATCCTGAGTGTGATCTTGCAGCACATACAGGACAACCAGGGGATCAGCCAGCATGGGTTCATGAAAGGCAGGTCCTGTATGACCAAACTTGATCTCCTCCTTTTACAATGTGACCTGCTTAAGTGGATGAGGCAAAGGCTGTGGATGTGTCTAACTGGAGTTTAGTAAAGCTTTGACCACATTTCCCACAGCATTCTCCTGGACAAACAGACTTCTGATGGTTCCAATGGATGCACTCTTCATTGGGTTAAAAAACGACTGGACAGCTGGGCCCAGAGAGTGGTGGTGAATAGAGTTAAATCCAGCTAGAAGACAATCATTACTAGAGCTCAGGGCTCAATATTGAGTCCAGTCCTGATAAATATCTGTGTATACCCAGATGAGGTAGTTTAGGGCACCCTCAGCAAGTTAAGAACTAGCACCAAGTTGTGATAAAGTGTCAATGTGCTGGAGGGTTGGAAGGCTCTGTGGAAGGATGTGGACTGGCTGGATGATGGTGCCAGGCAAGCAGAATGAGGTTCAATAAGAAAAAGGACTGGGACCTGTCCCTGGGTCATAACACAACCCTGCAGTGCTCCACGCTGAGCACAGAATGGCTGGAAAACAAACATGAGTCAGCAGGTGCCCAAGTGGCCAAGAAGGCCAGTGGCCTCCTGGCCTTCTGTGTCAGCAACAGCATGGCCAGCAGGACCAGAGGGCAGTGATTGTCCCTCTGTGCTGGACACTGGGGAGGGCACACCTCAATCACAGTATCCAGATGTGTGCCCCTGTTAAGATGGCCCAATAAGGGAGAAATGCCTCTGGCCGAGTTAAGGTGCCAATGAGACCACTTCACAACACCAATAACAGGGATTTTATTTAATAATAAAGGTGTGGTAGGGAGATAGAAAGGAATAGAAAAGAGAAGACTGACAAGGAGGGAGGGGGGAAGAACGGGGGAAAGGAGGGGGCAGGGATGCGGACATCAAGCAGAAGACAGACACCACACTTGGCTCTAGTGGTGTTCCGTCGGTCCTTCCTCACCCTGTGCTTCTCAGGGGTGAGGGGTCCCAGTGGCTCTCGTGGAGGTGGAGGTAAGGGGCCCTGGGTCATTCTTCCAGGGTTAGTACATTTCTCCAGTCCATGTTGTGGGGATCCAGGCAGGCATTTTCCTACTTGCCATGTGCAAGGAGGATGAGTGTGCTTTCCTTTGCCTGCAAAGGTCCAAGGAGAATTTGTCAGCTCCTAATGCGGTCTGGGGGCAGGGTGGGAATGTACCCCCAAAATGCAGCCCTGGCCTAAAGTCAGCTTCTCTGGGATTCTACAAGGCAGCGCTCTCATCCTTCCCCAGCTGGCTCGCCTCCACCAGGCTTCCTTACAGTTGCCTTGGGGCTGGGAGGCTGGGGCCGGTAGCAGGACCTACCTGTGGCAACTGGTTGCCATGGGCACCATCAATCCATCCATCCATCCATCCATCCATCCACGCATCCATCAATTCGTCCATGCATCGGTGCATCCACTACAAGCCTCCCTGTGCCTTTGCCTCTGGGACCTGTGCAGCCTGAGTGTGAGCGGCCATCTCCTGGGATGCCCCTGGTGCTGGCACTGGGCTCACTCCTCTTGCTGCCTCCTGAGGCAGCTGAAGAAGAGCCGCCTCAGAGTCCGCCGGGCCGTCTTGAGGGCAGAGCGCCATCGCCGTGGGGCCAGGGGCTGTGGGACAGTGGCCATGCCAGCAGGGGAAGAAGGAACGCTGCATGTCACAGGCTGGGCAGGCACCAGGCAAGCCTCTGCCTGCACTCCAGTCCCAAAGAGCTTTTCCTGGGCAAGGCTGGCCTGGGAACCACCAGCATCCATACACGTTGCGTTGGCCTCCTCTGTGGGGTTTGCAGACAAGGCACAAAACAACATTTTTGGGTCTTCGGGCAGTGCCATGGGTAGAAGTTCACTGTGCCTCTCATCACAGGGATCGCTGTCCAGGGCAGAAGCTGCTGGCTCTGCTTCCTGGTTTTGCAGTTCGAGAGACAATGTGCTCTCTGGCTCACTGTCCCCCTCTCCTGCAGCGTTTTCATCAGGGAGCTCTTCTTCCTCCCACTGTGTTAGTAGTTGGTCCATCCGAGAGTCCCTGGATGGAGCATGCTTGCTGTCAAAGAGAGACCACAGCTCTGAAAACAGGTCAGGAGACACGAGCTGTGAGCAGTTTTCGGTCTCTCCTGTGAAGTCTTTGGTCAAGGTGGAAAGGCTGTGCAGCACCGAGGGGCTTTCTTGATCCAGGGAGGAGAGGATGTCTTCCTCCAACTTCTCCAGCTCCTCCAGCTCCCCGACAAGGGGCTTTGAAGCATCCTCAGTCTCTGTGCACAGCACCTTGCCATGGGCGCTTTGCTCTGCTGGCTGATGAGTTTCCCTCTCTTCACAGGGGCCTCCAGTTGAAGACAAAGTTGAGAAGCCTGAGGTTTCCTCAAGCTCTGACATGTGGAAAAGCTCACTGGGCCCCTCATGCCAGGGATCTCCAGCCAGGGCAGAAGTCGCTGCCTCTGCCTCTTTCTCTTTCAATGGGGCAAGTGACATGTTCCATGGGTCACTGTCCCCATCTCCTGCAGCCTCTGTGTTTGGGAGTTCTTCCTCCTCCCACTTCTCCTCTGACTCCTTTGGAAAAGTGAACCCGGGCTGCGAGTTGTCAGAGCCAGAGCGTGGCTCTGCAACCAGGCCAGGAGACAGGAACTCAGAGGAGTGGGCACAATGTCACCATGGGTCACAAAGGCCTGGTGGGCACAGCCACCCCTTGTCATGGAGAGACATGGAAATGCCCTTGGTCACACAGGCCTTTTTTAGGCCTTTGCCCCTCGACTTTGCCTACGCCTGTTGCTCTCCCAATAACCTGCATCTCTCCCTTGTGCCACTTTGTGTTCCTCCCCTAAACATCCCCAAAGAAGCCCTGTGCCCTGCCAAACTGATTTTCCTACCCCACCCACCTTTTATCCCACCCCTTGGCCCTCACCTGATGTAGAAAGATAATCGGGGAGGCCAAAGCTCTGTTAGCACTTCATCTGACCACTACTGTCAAAGACAATAAAAAGTGTTTGTTTAAGAAGATTAACAACAAAGAAGGGCCAAGGAAAACCTCCATTCTTTATTGGATGCAGGGTTGAATATGGTCACAAAGGATGAGGAAAAGCCTGAGCTACTGAATGCCTTCTTCATCTCAGTCTTCAACAGTCAGACTGGTTGTGCAGAGGACAAGCAGCCCCCTGAGCTGACAGACAGGGACAGGGAGCAGACCAGAGCCCCTGCAATCCTGGAGGAAGTCATTAGTGACCTGCAGAGCCACTGAGACACTGACACATCTATGGGGCTGGCTGGGAGTCCCCCAAGGGTGCTCAGGGAGCCACAGAAGAGCTCGCTAAGCCTCTCTCCATCCTTTATTATCAGTCCTGGCCAGTCAGGACATCCTGGACAACTGGAGGTGCCAATGTGACACCCATGGCCAAGAAGGGCTGCAGGGAGGATGAGGGGAACTGCAGGCCTGTCAACCTGACCTCAGGGCCAGACAAGGTTCTGTAGCAGATCACTGTGAGGGGGATCACATGGCCCATAGAGGACAGCCAAGGGATCAGGCTCAGCCAGTGTGGATTTAGAAAAGTTAGGTCCTTCCTGAGCAGTCCTATGTCCTTTGAGGTGTGGGTGACCCGCCTGAGGGCTGAGGGAGAAGCTGTGGATGGAGTCTCCCTGGACTTGAGCGAAGCCTTTGACTTCATCTCCCACAGCACAGTCTTTAAAAAGTCCAGGGCTTGGGCACGGGCACTCTTTGCTGGGTTAAGAACTGTTGGGACAGGACCCAGAGAGTGGTCGTGAAAGGTGCCACATCCAGATGGTGTCCGGTCACTAGCAGTGTCCCCTGGGCCTGGTCCTGTTCAATGTCTGTCCTGCTGATGTGGACAAGGGTATTGAATGTACCCTCAGTAGTAAATTTGTGATGACTCCAAGGTGGTTGGGGGTGTTGATGTGCTGGAGGGTAGGAAGGCTCTGTGGAGGGATGTGGAAAGGCTGGATAGATGGTGTGAGGCCAGTGGGATGAGCTTCAGGATGACCAAGGACTGCGTTCTGCCCTTGTGTCCCAACAAGCCCCTGTGGTGCTCCAGGCTGGGGGCAGAGTGGCTGGAAAGCTGCCCAGAAGAAAAGGTTGACAGTGGTGTAATTTGAACCAGTGTTTGTCCAGATGGACAGGAATTCCAGTGTCTTCCTGGCCTGTATTGGTGATTTTTGTATGATTTTCCTCTGGTAGCCTTCAGTATCACAAGGTTCAGAATAAAATTCTGAAAATAATATGTTGAATACTAAGTTCATTTGAACTTGTTCCATGCTGACAAATTATCAGACACTTCAGTGATTCTATAATTTAGGAGTTATCTTCTTATACAGTCTCCTATCACCTCTGGAAGGCCAAATTTTCACCTTAGAATGATCTTCTAGAAACTACTTAGCACATCATTTCTGCTTGTAAATAATAAACACAATACTACCAGGTGGAACTTCTCAGAGAAGTAAGCTCTGAAATTGGTAATAAGTGTTTGCAGTTTCACACTTAAATCTATGTAAGACTGAATATGTCATTCACACTGGAAAAGCAATCTCTGGGGGCTGAGTGATATAAATGCAAAGCAGTTTATGGTTGGTTTTGTTCTTTTCCAGAAGGCTTCAATTTACTACTTCTCCTGGGAAGAAAAGAGCAATTTCAAAGGCACAAAAAATGTGTGGACGCCCATCTATTATTGACATCTTTGAAAGTCACCATTTAAGTATGATGATTTACTCAATAGACATATTTTACTCGATTCTTCACCAATCAGCTTCATTAAGTCCTTAAAAACATTTTTCCTCTTAGAATTAATTCTGATGAAAAAAATGGGGCCAGGGCATTTCAGTCACCACCTCTCAAAACACTGCAGTTGCATTAATGTAAGCTCCACCATTTTTAGCCATTATTACAGACCACCAAAATTTATTTTTATAAGGTTGCTAGGCAGTTAAACCACCTTGAAAGAAATGAACTATCTGTGTGAAAGCATGTACAACAAAGTTATTGATGGAATACTAAATAAAAAAAAGAATACATGAGAGCTAAATCCGGAGATATTACTGGCGCTGTACTATTATATTCCAGCAGCACTGGCATTTCAGTCTGCAATTTCCAACAGCCACAGCGATATAATTTAAGCCCCAAAATCAAAACTGTCAGTGCTTTTGGACCCATGAGATGGGGGAAAAGTTGATTTTAGAGCAACATTTTTCTTTCCTCCAACTTTCCATGTCTTACAAGTACACTGTAAGTTTCACACACATTTCCTCCTGGAAAAAGACTTCCTCACTGCCTTTGATACAAAACTGTAGAACCACAAGAGTTATTTAGGTGTAAGGGGACTTTTAGAATTCATAGAATGGCTTTGGTTGGAAGGGACATTCAAGATCATCTAGTTCCAACCCCTGAGTTCATCGGTTCCATCTGTTCCAAATTTGTGTGCAAAGTGTGGCCAATTTTGAAGCAGGATCTGATCTGGAAACCAGAAGCACCAGAAGTTCAGAAGGGTTATAAATCACATGAGCATTGTCTGTTACAAATCTCGTAAGTCCCATAAGTTCTTTCTCCTTTTGACATACTGACTTCTTCCTCCTGTCTGTGCAGAGTCTGGGAATGTTTATTCTTGGCAAAGGAAGCAGAAAAAGGTTTTGCCATTTTCTTTGTAACCCAGCTCCAAATTTATATGCATTTGCCATAAGACATGTTAAAAAAAATCTCCTTTCCCCAAGCCAATGAGTTCTCACAGTTCTTTTTTAGAATTTGAGTTAAGGGATCATTGTTGATATCTAGTATAATATTTGAAAATAAATCTACTAAAACTTAGCTGAAAGGCCAAGAGAGGACTCCTTTGAATACAACAGGAATTGTTTATGCAAAAAATATTTCAAAAGTGGAAAATACATAAAGTTTAATTTTTAGTGTTGTTGTGAGTTTTCAAATAAAAATTCTTTACTGAAAGCCAAACATTGAAAAGAGTTCAATACCAATGTTTTAAGTTAAATAAAACTTTAATTTCTAATTAATAATGTCCATTAACTAGATTCATAATAAAAGCAAGACCCAAGGTGTAGGGCCAGTCTAGAATGCAGTCTTTGGGAATTTTGTCTCTTAATGCATCCTTAGGTCAAATTTATAGATTTTTAGGTCCTCAGCTGCTTTAATGTTCCATGGAAGTCAGTGGAAAAAAGCATGATGGTGATGATTCTGTGAAGTAGTTCTACCTTTGGCTCTTGTTATTTAAAGAAAACTTTAAAAATTGAGAGAAGCAATGAACGATTTATTTTGGTTTTTTAATAACCCCAGGAGTTGAAGGTGTAAATCTTTTAAAGAGAAAACATCCCCTCATGCAAGATGCAGGTTCAAATGAACAAAAACTTGGCAGCAGTTTGAGCTCAAAGTGCTGCATATACATTTTCTGGATACAGCTGAGCAGATAAACCCAGCTCCTGCGGAAATGAATAGGAGCTGGCACATAAGTACCTGTAAGAATCCACACCGCTGCCCGTGATAAAACATCTGGTTTATCATCGGCAGCAGAACCAGTAGAATTAAGTAGTTAATACTTCAAAGTGATACAAAATGTAGCTGTAAATTCAACAGAGCTTTCTGCTGGAGACCATGTAAGGACACCATAATAACAGCAAATTGATTCACCTAAACCTTTGCTTTGCATTTGCTGCAAGACAGGATTTTCAGTAAACTACTCCAGCTCTCCTCTGTGTTAATAATAACTACTTCACTGGCTGTTGAATGAGCCACATTTACAGACACAAGAAAAAAAAAAGAAAAGAAAAAAAAAAAGAGATGCTGTAGACGTGAAGTAATGTATTCCTTGTTGGAGCTCCCATTTGTTGCAGCTTTATAAAGATATAGAATTTAGGTCATTTTATTGCAGCAGATCCATGTAGTGCCTTAATTCTACTGGTATTCTCCTTTACAGCCTGATGAGATATAAGTGATTGAAAAACTCCGTTAAAACCAAGCAAATGCATTTCCTCCTGGCTTTACTGTCTCATCTCCCTAAAATGACCCTGACTGGTTTCAGTCTCATGGGAGAATTAACTGTGCAGATTTTATAAAGCTCATTGCACCAGACACTGCCACTACTGTGGTTAATGAGAAGAGGTTCTTTTTGCACAGTCCTCTCCATAAGGATGGTCTGTCACTTGTATAACAGCTCCAGACTCACAGGAGACCTGTGACAGAGTCTCTTCCCAAAGGCAACAAGCACAAGGATCCTCCACATCAGCTGCCTGATGGAGTTCAAGGAGTTTGGACTATGCTCTCAGACACATGGTGTGATTTTTGGGGTTATCCTGTGCAGAGCCAGGAGAGTGGTTGTGTTTGATGACCCCTGTAGGACCCTTCTAACTTAGGGTATTCTCTGGTTCCATCTCTGGTTCCATCTGCACCTCTGCTCTTCCACACATTCACAATCCATGCACATGCATACAGTGTTTTCTTCCTATCAGCTGCCATTGCACACCGGCTTCTGTCCATCTTCTGCATAGTTTGCAAAGATAAGACTGCAGGGTTTTTTTTTACTTTCATGGCACTCCTTAGCCACCCTTCCCTGTCTGGACAGGCCACTGCATTAGTAATGGGTACAATTAAAATTTTATGCCAGCAGATGATTTCCCTGTTCCAGCTCTTGCTGGTCACTTCTAAGACATTCCTGCAGCTCTCAGTTCCTTGACGAGCTGTGAGTGGAACAGCTGCAATTTACCTTGTAACTGTGATCAAAGTTGCAACATTTCCGAGGTTTTACAGATTTCACACAAATATTGATAGATGTAAAAATAAAATCAAAAAAGCTGAACTGTATGCTTCACGTTTCATGAGGTTTTTCTTCTAGTAATAAAACCACTCACCTGCATATGAAAGGAGGTATATTCCTTCCCTCAGAAATGGCCTTCTTTGGGTCTCAGAACTCCTACATACATTACATGGAAGATTGAAAAAAAAAAAAAAAAAAAGGCAGAAATCTCAATCTTTGCTGCAAAATATTGCCCTATTGCCCTAAGGTAAAACTGATCCACTGTGCTGTCACAGAAGCCAGGACAGGTCAGATGCTAATTCCCCAGACATGAGGAAGATGGAGATTGCTGTGGCAACATTCACAACATGCTCAGTTTTTTCTTCAAATAGGTTATTATTTCTCTTTTTGTCATGCACTGCAATCATCTTTTAAAATGGGGCTCCTGCATCATGCAGAATCTGCTCCATTGGGGGTAAGACCACCAGACCTCATCATTTGCATTCTCCAGTCTATCACTGCAGTCAAAAGGCGAAGCAAGGCTGGATGAGAGGGAGGAGACCTTTTCTGTGTCTCTGCCAACTATAATAAAATGTGATCCATCTATCCTCACTCCTGGGTGATAACAAGGTGCTTGCAGATCTTCATCTTTCCACTTTCTGCTGCAGAGGGCACTGGCTTCACAGCTGTAAATCAGAAGAGGTGCAGGGCTTGACCCTTTCTACCCCCCTGCCATGCCTCTTCTGTAATTCAGATCAATCACTTCAAGTGGCCATAGAACCAGTGTGCTGATCCAGATGCTGCCAAAGCAAATGAGTCATGGGAAAAATTAAGGACATTTGAATGCTGGGTTTGACACCATATGGTGTGGGATGTCCCTTGGGTCAGTCGGGTCAGTTGTCCCAGCTGTGTTCCCTCCCAGCTCCTTGTGCACTCCCAGCCTCCTCTCTGCTGGGGTGGGGTGAACAGCAGGAAAGTCTTTTGCCTCACTCAGCAACAACAAAAACATTCCAATGTTATCAGCAATGTTTTGGTTACACATCTACAGGTACTATGAAGAAAATTAATTCTATTCCATCCAAAACCAGTGCATCTCGCCACATGTGCCTGTAAGTCATTAGTTTAAATAGACATACATTCATTTAGAATTAAAGCACTATGCCTGGGATGTAGTAGCAATGCAGGAGCCATGCACTGGCCTCTCTTTTAAAAGATTTCTGTAGGCATATTAATTCAGTTTGTAAAACAGCCATCAAGCAGCCATAAATGCAAGCAAAGTAGTAAATTCCTTTTTTCAAATATAAAGGGAGGAGCTTTGTGAAAATAACACTGTTTACCTGATGTCCCGTCTCTCTCCTCAAGCTTTAAACTTCAGACAATTTGGATTTCCCCAGACCAGTCTGAACTGTGCCTTTCAGGTGGGGCAAATAAAACACAATTACAACATTTTCTTTGCAAAAGATTTACCAGCTGTCTTTAGATGGCAAGCAGTGGCTCAGTTCCTGGAAGGAAACCTGTGACCCTTTCATTTGTGAGCCAGATCTACTGACAAAATCAGCATTGACAGAGAAACAGGTATTTTGTATGTCCATAGATGTCAGAATGAAGCCTCAATTCCAATTAGATTTAATTTTTTCTCTTCTTATCACACCTGGCAGACAGCATACTCAGTGAAGACAACTTTTAGAAGGTGAGGAAAATAGTTGGCTTTGTCACATTCACCAGTCAACCGGTGTTCCATGCTATCTATTAATGTTAATCTGGCATGTCCAGCCCCAGATGTGAATCCTGAAAATTCATGGATCCTGGCAGTGCTTCCTCCAGATTCCTCAGCTAAGCTGCTGAAAATAGTGGGAGAAATACATGCCATAAATTAAATTGCAGTGAATACTAGGCCAGGACTTCGGGAGTTTGCTCACGTCTATCAGAATATTTATGAAGCACAAAGATGTTCAATAGTTCTCAGGGTTTATATGTATTATCACTGAGTCCAATATTCTGGATTCAAGTGTAAGCACGGGATGTGTGTTCCCACAGCCACAGATAATGACTCCAACTGGAAACATGAAATCAGCTCACAGGGCCAGATGCTCAGCTGCAGCAAGGGAAGGTCTCTCCGAATGACAGAGTTATGCTGTCCTGTATTTCAGGACTTTAATGTTTGTTAGTATAACATGATGATAGCAAGTGTTTCTGGGCGGCTGGCATAAATTATAGTAGTTTCTACTTTCATAGGATCTGTCTTATGATGTAGTTTTTCTCTAGCTTGCTGCACAAATGCACTGCAACTGAACAGAGGTAAACAGGAGTTTGTCCTGCTTCCCATTTTGACAGTCTCACAACCTTCCTCTCACACCCTAGGTAACTGATATAGCTAGAAGTAGCATTGGAAGCAGGAAATCTGTTCATTGTCTGGTTCCAGGAAGAGTCTGTGAAGCCAACATCATAAAAAAAATTAAAAGCAACAACCAAAACAACCACCCCAGGTTTTAACTTGTAAACTGAGCACATCTCATATGCAATTAGGGAACGAAAATAAATTAACTTTATAACCTAAGGGTGACATTCTTAAAGATTATAAATCTGCCTGAGATCTGTTGAAAAGATGAAAACTATCCCAGTAGATGAACATTTTCCTCCTTTTTATATGAAAATATTTAAAAACAGGAACACACTGTCTTGTCTTGGAAAAAGGTTGATCAGCATGCTAACAGTTCTTCCATTCTCTTAATTTCCTACTCAAAATCCTAATCTCAGAAGAGTATGAATCCACAAAGGTGCATGTTTTATGGGGTTATGAAATTAATGTTGCACTCTGACTCCCTGAATACCATCCACTTGCTTACCTTTTTTTCAATATAGTAGGAAATTACAAGCCCTGAGCAAGTCATTACTCTCTGATGATTATGAATTAGCTGACCTCAGGCCACAGAAAAGGCAACACTTTCTAGCAGACCACAAGGTCTTTTAGTCAACAGAAGTATCATAATGTTCTGATCTGTAGCTGGACATTTCTGCTAGCTTAGAAGTCAGGTGCTTCGTCTTTCTAAAAAAGAAATGTTCACCTAAGGAAAAAAAGAGGACACCTCTTCCTACACTTAGCAAAGCAATGTTATTTGCTAGAGGCTATCTGAGCAATCAGAAGTTTTTTTCTCTTCTTCTGACTGACATCATAATACTTTCTAATGCAGCAAATATAAAGACAGCCCATTTCAAGTATAATGGAGCATGGATTAAATCAAATACTGAGTGTTCCACCATATAAATTCCTGTCTGCTTATAGAAAATGAGTAAGGAACTGCCAACATTTCCCTGAACCCCTACAGGGAATGCAAGGCAGCAGCAACATCTCCAAAGGAGAAAGCAGTATCTCCGTCCTCCCTTCCTTTCTACTGCTTCTTCTCACTGCTTCTTCTTCATTATTCTACCACTTACACCTTTAACACATCCAAACCAGCCCTTTCCCTACAAAATCCTCCCTCCAGAGTCTGGAAGTGATCAAAGAAATAAAACCTGAGTCTGAAGCAACCCTGCAGGTTTAACCCACTTCGAGGACTAAAATCTACCCCCTTTCCATCCACTCCTATTTGATTAATCTCAGTTAATTAATGTGTTCCTGTGCCTCGCAGGCCAGGCTGCAGCAGCTGGCAGAGCCCATGCCATGCGTGGGAGGGATTGCTGAGGATCTGAGAGGGGCTGGGCCAGGCTGGGCTGTCAGAGCCAGCACATCAAAGGCCCATCTGCCAAACCTTCCCGAGAAACATTGATGAACAAACACAGGGCAAAGGGGGAAAAGAGGTTATCCCTTGGTGTTGCCTTTTGTAGGGATTTCTTGGTCTTTTATAGGGGATTTAAGGAGAAATTAGTCTCCCTACTTGAGGGAAATGTGGAAATGCTTGAAACACAGTATTCATTGGAAAGGTGGAGAGTAAGACAGTGAGCACTGTTCTTTCAGAATAAAACCTTGAGAACCCTCTCATGGTCTAGGAGATGTGATGTGGGCTGGATACGCCTCCTCCCTCCTAATTCTTCCAGACAGAGTGGAGGAGAGATTAAATTTACTGTGTGGCTGCTCTCAAAGTGTGGGACACTGAGATGCCCTTAAGATGTCAGAAGTTGACTGTGTGGTATATTGTGGGCAGATGCATGGAAAAGATGAATCAGTTCCACTGCAGAAGCTGTGTAATGGCAAAATAAGTTTATTCTGCTCTGCTGAGAGGCCAGAAACTTTGTGAAGGCTGGATGCACTGGTTCAGGGTCAGTGTCCTGCTGTCGGGGGCACACAGTTGGTTGATGTCCCAGCAAGGACAGTGTCCTGGCTTTTGCCTGTAATGTGGTGTGGAGATATATCCCATAATGAATTCATCTCCAGGGATGTCAATATAGACAGCAATGAACCTGCTGGAGACAGCACTGGAGGCTGTAAAGAGTGTAATTTCTTTAAAAGGCCACTAATTTGAACTGGTTTAAACTTCTACCTTCCAAAAATCAGTATTTTCCATGTGTTTTAGCAGTTGTTATCTCGTGCAGCTTTTATAATTGTAGCTTTGCCCTTGCTTTTGAAACTCTGGTTCTCTTACTATTTAATCTGATTTTGCAAGGTCACCAATGGGTCAGCCTCAGGTCAAAGACAGCATTGCTTCATTTTTGGAAGCACAGGAAGTACAAGGAAGTTGGAAAGAAGCAATGTTCACTATTCCTGCATCATTTAACTAAGTCAAAAAACAATGTGGTGACTGCAGCATAATCCCAGCCTGATTTTGACACTATTTTTAATAATCATCCATCAGTAGTGAGAGGTCCTGAGAGAAATTAGTTGATTTTATCCGTCAAATTTTAAGTAGGTGCCAAGGCATAAAAGCAACAATCTAATGGAGGAGAAACCATCCCTGAGTAAAAGGCATAGCAGATAGCCCAGAAGGAAAATTAGGTGGGTCTTTTTTCCCCCGTTTTCTGTAATAGGTTTGAAAAACAAGCCTACATGGAGAACATGGTCATTGAACTTCAGGTCAAGGAGATCAGGACACAATTTCAGAACTGCAAATCTGGTACATCTTGTTCATGCTGAAGTTACAATAAATGTTTGTCAAAGTGTATGTGATACCAATAGGAACGGAAAGGGAACCCTGTGGACAGTGAGGAGCTTTTACCAAAATTGTTGTGCTGCCTATTGTAAATTTCATGGTAATTTCCCTTCACAGATGAGTGTTAAAGACTGCCTGGAACAGAGATAGGGTTTCAAGTACCCATTTTCTAGACTTCCTGCCATCATGTAGGATGTGCCCCTCAGGTAGGACCTTATCAGGTCACTGCCATAATGTTGGAGGGCAAAATACAAGAGATTTTAAATACCTTCTACTTTCAGAGATGAGGGTGCCCTAAAGCAAGATTGTCCATCCCTTCTCTACAGCCTTTTCCTTGAGTTACCAAGCTGAACCAAACCACCTTTGCCCTTGGCAGAATAGGTTGCTGTTCTTAAGAAAGGGATAGTATTTAAACACATGTCCTGATAAAGAGGTTCCCACTGACTCTCAATTACTTCCAGTCCTTCCTGTTTTCAGTGTGCTATTCCAGCTCCTCTGGTCAGCTTTTGCAAGAATTCATGGGACCATGCCCTAAGTGGGAGCAGTGAAATGAATAAAATCAAAGGAGGCATGGAATTGTAGCAATATTCAGATAGGAAGCAAAGTGAAGTCAAGAATAGTAAGGATCCACTGCTCACTATGGATCTCCACTGGGTCTGCAACTTTAGCTGTGGCACCTCAAGAAGGAAGTCACTCTTTGATCACCTCTCCCCAGAGTGATAATGGCAACTACACCAACCTGTACCAGTTTCACACAACTTGCTTGTCCTAAACCTATTGCAGCAAGACCCCAAGCTCAGTTGGAGCTTCTTGATGGTACAGTAATTCAGCTAATTAATGCTAATTTTAGTCAGTTGTTTCTGTGTATCCTAGAGAATGGAGTGACTATTCATTAGCCTTGGTGTGTACTTTGAAAACAGATACAAATTAAAACTCTTTTAAAATGCAAAATGTTATTTGCCTACGTGCTCCTTTCATTGAGCAAACAGAAGTTAAGGGCAAGGCTGAAAGCAACTGCTGTACATAGGCTGCATGAGAATGAGATCTGAAATCCAGCTGCTGCAGTGCCAGTCCTGCCAGCCTGCCTGACTGGAGCCCTGTTCCTGGCAAGGTGGCCTTGATCAACAGTGTGCAAGGTACAGACTGAGCAATGCAGTCCTCAGTGTTTCACTATAAAATTCAGTTATTGTTTGAAAACTTAGTTGTTTGATATGGTGGTGCAGATCCCAGGGAAGATGGATTCCTGTGTAGCATGCCAATTCAATACATCAGTGCCTGTGATTTCATCACTCCATATCCTGGCTCTAGGAAAGATGAGAAGTGGCTTCTGCTGCATGGGAGGGATGTTACTTCAATTCCAGGAAAAGAGAGTGGTGATCTTAGTGTTGCTGGATTGCACCTCAGTTCCTAGAAGTAAAAACGAGTTGACAGCTCTGTCCCCTCATGTGTGGCACAGTGAGTGTACACTTCCAATTACTTCTTCAATCAAAGCCCAAGAGTCCCACAAACTTGTATTAAGTCAGGTTTGAGTCAAGGCACAGGCAAAACAAGTGACTGCACAAAGGTGTTCTGCTCTTACCATCAATGCTCCAGTTAGAAAAAAGGTGCTGCCAAATACCTGAAACAGAAAGAGCAAACAAAGCCCCAGCCTGCTCCTCTTCTCATATTTTTCCCAGAGAGCACACCTGATTGCAGGCAATAGCAAAGCCAGGCAAGGAAGATAAATGAGCTGTAGAATCCCTGGCATGCAGCTCATAAGGTGGGTGGAAGTTTGGAAATGTGTTTGATGAGCCTCTGAGTATGGCAAGACCTGTAGAAATGGAGGCAGAAGCAGTTACCAGGGCGGGGGAATGGGGGTTTGGAGTGACAGGCTTATGTAAGAGTTACAGTGGGGATAATTTTGATGGGGAAAAAGAACAAAGCCTGGAAATGCTGGTGGCCCCTACCTGTAAAAAGTGTAAAGAAGTCACAAAGGGTAATGAAATAACATAATGAGGTGTGACTCCTGAACTGAAAATAGCCCCTCATTGAAGCAGTTGGCCTGAGAACTGAGAGGGAGTGTTTTCCCTATTCCCCTTCCTTAAAGGAGAAAGCCAGCATTGCTCAGAGATTCAGGAAGCGATGGTACCAGAAACAAAAGGCTCTATCACCCAAGGAAGACACAAGGCATCTTTGCAGGTTATAGATTAAATGAAATCAAATAAATTCATATACCTGAAAAATGTCTCCAGCAAGTGCCTATGCCCCTACGTTCCAGTGACACCCACTGACTTTTTCACAGCACATGACAAAGTGGACTTCCAGAGTGACACATTTGAGGGAAGCTCACTGCCACTTGCCCCTCTTACCACAGCCCAAAGAGTCTGAATTGTCCAGTGTACCCCTATTTGGATATACAGCCCTTCCAATGTCAGACAAGCTTTGGAAAAGACCAACAGAGGAGGTGCCTCACAACCTTCAAGTCTCCCTCGCAGCACACATTTCTCTTCTGGAAAGACAATAAGGTGTGACTCATATTAGCAGGGAACACATCAGAGGACCTCTTCTTTTTCTGTTTAGGTAGGGACAATTACCCTGTGCGAGAGAAGAAAGAAGAATCATGTGTGATACAAATCCAGCCCACAAAGCATGTTAGCTCAGTGTTGTACCCAAGGTAACCGTCTTTGCTAAGTTTTTGCCACCAACACAACTCACAGCCTCCATCCTCCATCCTGAGTGAGCTTCAGCCCAAGCTGTTTGAAAGTCTGCCAGAACTTGTTCCCACCTGCCTGTGTGTGAACATGGCAGCGTGAAAGTTTCCTATGCAGAGTCCACCTGAAGTTTGGGGAAATGAAGTCTGTAGTTGGGAGTAATCTTTCCTGTACCTGGTCTCATTTATGAGAAAGTGAAATCTGGGCAGGTGCCATGGGAAAAATGACAACATTTCATGTTTAAAAATTTTCTGAACTATAGAAAAGCTGTAAATGGAATTGCTTACTTTTTTTCTAATCCCCCCAGGGATTAACTGATTTCTTCACACAGACTTAATTTTTATTTAGGAGTTTTTTGAAGGAAGATGGTGGAGGAAGAGATAAAGGAAATATCTTTTATCTGTCTGGTAATTATTGATCAGAACAGCTAAAACCTATTTTAGAATTTTCTAAGAGTAAGGGCTATTCATCCCATTCACATGATCTACTCTCATATAGAGCAAGTATGAAATTTCAAAGAACAAAAATATCACATCACCATTAAAACAATATTCACCAATTCAAAATAAAACCCTTCAGTCCTGCTTAAAAGTCAGAGTCAGGACGACAGTCTTAATACCACTGTAAAGCAGAAAAGTCTCATTACAGCATGATTCTTTTTAACATCCTGTTTTCATTTCTTCCCTGCTTCGTATACATGTAGTGTCTGCTTGTTTATAATGCCAGCAAGATAGAGCTCCTCAGGGAAAAGAACGTGGAAAATGCACCGAATCTGGCACATCAAATCTTCCACACACATATGCATCTAGTTAGCCCTGTGGGACAGGAATTTTCTCATGTGCTGAGGTCCATGAGCTGCCTCAATACTTTGAGAGGAGACTTGGAAGCCATTCTCTGACCATTTCTAAGGCAATAATTCAAGTTATGATTTTCTCCTCACCCTTATTCCTTCACCACAGTTTCTGCCTTTGTCTGGTGATCACAAACCTTTTCTAAGTTCACCATGTCAGTCTCAAAAGAAAACCATCCCACTCACTAATCAGAAAAGCAGAGAAGTCAGTAAGGCTTTTTTGAGGGGAAAACCCCTTCTTGAGCAGCTGTCCAAAGGAACAGAATCACACAGATCTTATTTACAAAAGTGATGGTTATGAGAGTGAAAATGCAGTAGTAGGGCAGCAAAACTAATTTCTAGTTAGCTCCAGTCTTATTTCTTATGGTGGGTTCTACAGAGGAAAATGTACTCTCATTGAAGAAATTATTTCTCAATGTGCAGCTAAGTGCCCTGGTGTCTCTCAGGAGAAGGAAGTGTACATCAGTGTGAAACTATGACATTTATAGAAACACTTTTTACTCATGTCAACTTTGTGAGCCATTTAGTTTCACCATAAACCTGCCTTAATGGCAGTTATCTAAGTAGCAGCAATGCTGCAAGTGTCTAGGACAGGGAGCAGCAATCTACATGATCAAAACTAAGCTCAGACATTGACCTCAGTGCCAGTTAATTCCCACTGGACCTAGGGAGAGGCAAAGCTCAGTGTGAGTCTTATACCCTCTGCCTGCACTGTAGGTCACAGAGATTTCACCTATTAAGGGTTCCTTCAGAAGATGATGAAGACCAGGGAATGAAGCCAAACATACGCATATTTTCTTGTCCTTCTCTCACTTATTATTATCCTTCCATTGGAAGCCTGGTACTTTCCCCAGACTGATGCCTCCCTAACCATCAGCTTATCCTGGCACTCTGCTTCACCCCCCAGGCAGAAATGCCTTTCTCTTCTGAGGCATGATGATGGCATAAGGGCCATGTAATTACTGATTTAAAAGAAGGAAATTTTCAAAGGTCCCATATGTCTCCCTCTGTCTTTCCTCCCCTGTCCTATCACAACCAGGCCTGCGTGTTCCATTAACTTCTTCTGATCTGGTGTTGAAAAAGGTGGAGGTTTCTCCTGGAAAGAGCTTCAAGGTATTCACTGAACATATTTCACCTCCCTGAGAGGGGCAGAGCAGTTCCTGAAGCATCAGAGAAGAGTACTTAAGCTGTATCTATGGCTGAGCAAGACCTGTTAGAAAAATCAGATGTAATAGCAAAGGCCCTTTGTATTCTCAGAACATTTTCTGACCTGGACATGAAAACCTTGGACTCTTGGAAAGGTCACCCTTATGATTATGTCCTGCTGGATTTTTGCAAGTAAAGTTTCCTTTACTCTTAGCCATGGTCTATCAATTCCCTCCACCTCACTTCAGCTCACTAGGCATGGCAAAGAGGGGCAGGAACACATCAGATATCACCACCTTGATAAAAGCTCCTGATGACCAACAGGAACTTCACAAATATATCTGGCTTTTGTAATGTTTCTTTATTCAATGCTTACCTTCAAGAAGCTTCTTCGTTTCTGCATCAGTGCTTGTGTGTCCCTTCTCCTGCCATCCCTGTCCTTTACAGTGAGCACAGACCCAGCAATTTACCCAGTAGTGCCTGGAATTGCTCTCCACAAAAGGAGGCTGCGTTTCACCTTTGCGTGGTTTGCTTTAATCAGAGACTTCAGCGTGAAAGCCGACGTACGCCTCCCTTGAAGCTCACAGATGTGCTGGGAAACTCATTCCATTCAATTCTTTGAACAGCCATTGTGGCTCAGGGCTGAGGTCAAGCATCCTTAATGAAAAGCTGTTTGTGCAATACATTTCCTGCTGATCACGAAGAACACCTCCTTAGAAAATAAACACGCTAAAATAAAAATCCCAGGAAGCTTTCAAGTTTATAGACTCTTCCATGGTAACTGAATTTTGAAAACTACCAACTCCATCTCAAAGCGGCCAGAAAACTCAAGTAAATGATGACTGAGAAGTGTCTCTGATAAGACATAACTGTTTGTGTTGAGCAGTTTGTTCATTTTTCCACCGCAGAATAGTTTCCAAGCGTGGTAAAAGAAAAAAGTGTTTCCATTTTACTTTCTCTCTTCTCTTGTGCCTTTCAACGACCCATATCACAACTCCCTGACTCCAAACAGGACCAGCACTGAGTTTCTCAGAGCTGTGTCACTTTCTACAGCAGTTTCATGCATATGGGCTATTGAATTTTTTGCTTAGCCAAGGGGAAAGGATGTGATACACACTCATCCGAGTGCACTCACTTCGAGTTTCATTGTAAGGGAAACATTGTCATATGCGCAGTGACAAGCAGAAATCTTCCTCAGTCCTTTACAAGCTTTGCAGTTTGCCTGGGGTGCCAGTGCTAGAACAGCTTTCTGTCATGGCATCCTCAGGAAAACACAGCACTGTGATGCATAGGAAACATGGACTTTGGCAATCAGCTCCAGCACCCTCTCAATGGTCAAACTTCATTCCTTCTTAACTCTCAGGTTTAACGAGACTACATCCTTTTGTCTTCAAGTCTCTCTAAGTTACCAGAGGCCTTCTGAAAGTATAAGAGGAAGTTCTTCTAATGAAACAACTTCAAAACTTGAGTCACGAGTTTCAAAATACCCTAAAAAGTGGTGTCCTAAAGCTGAAAACAAGGGCTGTGAGTCAGACAGTTCATAAACTTTTGTTCCAAGGTCTCCACTGTGAAATATTGCCTGGAGACTGGAAAGATTCTTCCATTCCTATAAATATCTCCTCTTACTGCCAGTACTAAGGATATACATAAAAGGATAAATGTTCCTGGGTACTTTAGACAATAGTCCTACATCAGAAAAAGCTGGTCAAAATGAGCAGTAATAGCTTTAACAGCTGGTTTTTCTAGCCCAGGCTTCATAGCTGGTTTGTCAGATGTATAATAATTTTCAAATTCTTCACTTAAATGACACAAAATTTTTCATGAAGAGAAAAGGAGGAAGAAAGGACAGACTTGGAGAATAATACTGCTACTAAAAAGCAAGAGAGGGTCAACCTGCTACACTTTGTGAAGTGTCTGTGAGGAGCCTGGCCATCGAGAGCTGGACTGCATGGAGTGCAAATTGCTGCTGCACAGGGGCAAGAGGAGACATCACTATCCTTGCATCCAGCTGCGTGCCCATAGCTTTGACTGGACTGAGCATGTTTCAGTCCTCACCATCTCATCAAGGGTTTTTGTCTGCTTTTGTTACTGCTAGGAAAAAAAGTTTCTTTCCACAGACTTCTTTCAAACTTTTCTGGATTGGACTTGGTCTTAATTTGCACTGTTTCAGAAGTGCATATCTTACTACTTGAACAGTTGGGAGGAGGGCTTGGAGCTTTTTTTTTGTTGATGTTGTTTAGGTTTGCTGTTGGTTTTATTTACAATTTTACACTCCTTGGGCTGTGGCTATTTAAAATTCTGCTGTAAACTCCCTTTGGTCTTCCTTGTTGCCAACAAAAAAGAGAACTTGAATGTCAACCAGAAACACCACAGATAGTGTATGGCTTGCTTGGCTCCTTGCATGGTTTGGTTTGAAGGGAAGGAAGGGAACGGTTGGACTGCAATTATCAAACTCTGGCAAGTTTTGTGCTTTGCTTTCCTCAACTCCTGAAATGTAACTTCTGACAGAAGTAATTTAGCTGAGAGCTTTAGATCTGTAGAGCTCTTTCACTCCAAACACAAATCTCAGTATTTAATAGATTGGGTGGGGGTCGATCTGTAGAGAACTAATTGAAGGAGCTGCAAATACAGACATTCAACTCTGATTAATTAGAAGAGTAAAAAAGAACACTCTAATTCCATTTCCAAATCAAACCAGTTGTACCACAATTATCTCAAGTACCTTAGAGACAGTTGAGTTCACTTTTAGTTCCTCCCTCCCTTTCCTCAGGGAGGAATGGATAGCCTTATGCACAAGAAGAATCAAAATTCTCTGAGCTCTTTATTTGCTGAGTTGCTTGTCTCCCCCAGTAATACAGTATTTTAAAAAGATGTCACTTATATTTTGCAGTTTTCAAAGGTGCTTCGTATACATGTTCAATAGTGTTCAGCTCATGGAGAGTTCCAATTTCCCTGGAACTTTTTAAATAGCTTCCCACTTTTTAAAATAGCTGAGAAGGAGGAGTTCTGTAAATCTGATTTTGGTAGGCGTTTTGAAGATGGGATGCTTCAGAAGTCCACATAACAACTTCTGCCTTCCTAAGCTTTCTAAATGATCTGGGTAACAGCATGTATGGGATATCCAAAGCTAGAAAACCTAGTTTTTCTCTGTAACTAGAAAAAGTCTCCTCTCCTGGAGATTTATATTGTTCCTTGAACGGTTCCCATGTCTGCCTATTTCTCCAGCTGGAAGATTTTGGTACTGCTTTGCTGGTTTAATGTTTAGCACTTCTGACATATGGTAAAACAACGACACTGGGTCCCTTCCTGACCACACAGTCTTCCTACATCTTCTCATTCTGGGTTCATCTCCATCTACCATCAAAATGCAGTTGTCTTTGCAGCAGACAGCAGCTGTTTTAACAAGGCTACAAACAGTACACAAAAGCTCTGGAAAAGAAGAAAAGAACTTTCCCAGTTTGTAACTGCAACAGGAATTTCAGGCCAAAGACAAGAAACAGATCACTGTTTTCTAGGTAGCTCTGCAAGCCAGTCTTCAAAAAGCCGCAACTGGTCAGGGCCTCTCATTTTGTATCTCAACTGAAAGACAGCTGTTGCATTTTCTAAATGGGAAGATAGTTCACCTTGATCCTGGCTTCAGCTGCTGCAGCTTTTTACCGTTAAATATAATTCAAAATAAATTATCATCACGGGGAGAAGACAGAGCGTGTTTGAACAAAACAAGCCATTAATTTTCTACACAGAAGAGAACAACTCTCGTCCCAGATACACTGCTGTGCTGTTGTCTGAAACACAATTTTCACCTGAAATTGGACAAACCATTTGGGAAGTAATTCAAGTTCCTCTAAAGGGAGAATGTATTGCATAGACAGTGGTGGAGGGATTCAGCACCCACAGCTATGTTACCTGTGTGTAATGAATTGGAAGCATCATCTTTTAATAAGTCCTAATTGCAACACTTTTTCCCACAAGCTCATTTGCAAACACCCCAGGTGTTCCACCTCTTTAACTCACCATCAACAAACTTCACTTTGCTCATTCTGCTCCAGTGGCATCCCTATCAACTTGTCCCTTTTGTCTTGCAGTTTGTACTCAGTGATGATCTAAAGTCAAGAAAATATCTGCCAGGAAGACCTCTGAGAAAGAATCTGTCTCTGAACACAACACCACCAAAAAATGAGGACTCCCACGTTCAGAGTGTTATGACTGATGTGTCAGTGATTCTCTAACCATCTCATGGCATGGCCAGTGTTTTAGTACAGGTGCTCATCAAACTAGAAACCAAGTTGGGGAATGAATCAATCCTTGCCTAAGACATAGGTATACACAGAGCTTTCCACACTCTCTATCTTGCATTAAAGGAAATAAAGGGGACTGGAAGCCTAGAGGTGGTCCTTGCGAACAAGCTTGCCCAGTATTTGACCTCTCCAATGCCTCTTACTCTGGATCAGAACAGCCTCCTTCCCATGCAAGGATGACTGAACACCCCACCTCCACTCAGTGCAGTCACAGGCTGATGGGGCTCCATGCCAGCCTCTTGTAAATAACATGCAGAGATGATGCAGAAACCCCTCCCTGCCAGCTGTAGACTGTGAAGTGCCATTTTTTGGCATCCCTTTTCTGAGTTTAGTTTGGGAAATCATCCAGAACTGTCCATCAAGTGCCACAGGAGTGAAGGATATAACCCAAGAATGTTGTGTAAACACAGAGCATGTAAAATAAAAACAGATTTTTATTTTGATTTACCTCAGTATCTCCAAACAATGGAAGATTAATCTGAGCTTCATTTTTGTGGATGAATGTGATCAAAACTTTTGTGTTCCCTGCAACGCTGACATAAACCCGCAATTTTTAAAAATCAGAATACAGTATATACAGAGTGATAGATGAACTTCTACCACAGCATTGCTTGCAATTTACTCCTAAAAAAAATTTCCAGTGTTATTTTGCCCTCTGAATATCAATCAAGCCCAGGAGGAGAAAAAGGAAAAGGATGGATGAGGGAGCAATTGGAGTAACGAGCCTTTCTACTGTAATTTCAATAACAGATGAGATTGCATCTGCTCCTTTGCTGGATCCTAAGCAGGCATAGGGAAAAGACAGATCCTATAGAGTCAGGCATAAACACTGGGTTTGTGCACATGAAGACAGCAATAGGGTAGAAGGCAGCATGTGAAAGACAAATTTTAACAGCTAGCTTTGGATCTGTCTTAGATTTCATAAACACGTTAAATATAAACTTACTGAAATGCTTTCAGCCCAGCCCTGGTTACACTTCAATATGCTTTCCATTAACTGCTTGGTTGTAAAGATTTTTTTCCAAATCACCTTAATAATTTTTAATTCGAGACAAGGTATCTTTAGTGAAGTTAATTATAAAATAATGAGTAGTATTTTTGTGGCTTAGGAAAGGGTTTATTTTGGTTTAGGTTAAATCAGCATGGAACAGATTCAAACCATATTGAAATAAGACATTATTAGAACAGACACCTACACTGGGGTTCATACAGACATAATTAAAAAGAGCTGTACATGAGTACAGTCTCATGTGGTCCAAGCATCCGTGTTGTATTGATCTAACAACAGCAGCATAACATGATACAGCCTGGAACATGGAGAGGCACAATGCTTATTAAAAGGTTACTTAAAGCAGTGGCTCTGATTCTATGGGAGGAAATTTGTCTATGTGGTTTCTTTTAAGTTACTCCTTACCTCCAAAAATTATTATGGACACCAAACCTACGTGAAGCAAAACTGTGCTTGAGCACCCTTCCTGGACTAGAGCCAGCTGGCAGAGCAGACACACAGAAGGACAGCACAGACACACAGAAGGACAGCAGAGTGCTGTGGAAGTGGTGGTGTCCCCATCATCATTCAGCTAAACACAGAGTGCTGTGAAAATGCTCTTCTTTCTCCCACCACCGCACCTCCCATGGCTTTGTTATATTAAATTATATTGTATTTTGTCTCCCAGACACCTGGACAAGAATTAGTGCTGCCTCATTGCACCTATGTGCTTAGCCAAGCCATCTCAGTATTTCCAAGGTCAGTGTCTCTACTCTTCTGAGGTTGTTGATCCTTTGGTTTGTCTTTAGAGAAGCAGGGGAGATAAATTTCCAAAGCAGAGATAAAGGACACAAAACAGAAAAAAATCAAAATACATGTCATTTTTATATAATACAAAAGATGGAGGTCAATTAACTTTGGTGAATGAATGCACTGCCATTGTTCACACAAAAAAAATCCAAAAAACAACAAAACAAAACACCTCCACCTTATATTTGTTGATGGCGGATTTGTTGGGCTTTTTTTGCCTGTTATTCTCAATGCAGACAAGGACACCTGCTAGAGAGACTTTCTCTTCCCAAAGGCAGTGACTTCATAATTTTAGCCTGAGTAAGCTACTGCTGTCTCACCCCATTCATTTGCACAACCACCTCTATCCTCACAGCAATAATGAGCTGCAACTGACCTGCTGGCAGGTGATGAAACAACTTGGATTTGTGCATTGAGCAGAAACTGATTTTCCTTTGTTGTGTTTCTTTCCCCTACACCATCCTGTGCAGAAAAAAACTGTACTCTGGGTCATCAACCGAATGCCCTTCATGGTTGTTGTACAAAACACATGGTTAACCCTGCTATTCTTGCTGTCTTCTGCTTTTAGCCTTGCAAAAATCCACAGGAGCTGCATCATCTTGAGCTGGTTATTGAGTGGTGGTGGAAATAATTTGCCATGAGGTCTTTAAAATATTTGACAGCTTTTAGCTGGTTGGATGTCTGGTGTTTACTACTGTGGTGAGTTGACCCTAGCCAGCAGTCCAGTCACCCACTCACTTCCTTCCCATCCAGCAGGAAACAAGAGAGAGAATCTGAAATGCTAAAGCTGAAAACTTAAGGAATCAAATAGTTCAATAAGTGAAACAGAGCTGTGCTCAAGCAAGGCAAAACAAGCAAAGCATTCATGACTTCCATGGAGTGGCAGGTGTCCAACCACTTACTAGAAAGCAGAGTTTCATCACATGTGATGGGTACTTGGGAAGGCAAATGTCACAGCCATGAATGTTCCCATCTTCCTCCCAGTTTCCCCCAGCTTTTATTGCTGATCATGATGCCATAGGGTCTGGACTGTCCCTTGAGTCAGTTGAGGTCAGCTGTCCTGGCTGTGTTCCTTCCCAGCTCCTTGTTCCCCCCCAGCCTGTCTCCTCACTGGTGGGGTGGGATAAGGAGCAGAAATGGCTGTTGCTCTGTGTGAACTCTGCTGAGCAGTAATGAAAACATCCCTGTGTTACCAACACTGTTCTGGTCACAAGTCAAAACTCAGGCTGCCATCCCAGCCGGAACCAGTACAACAACCATGTTTGTATCTGTTTCCTTTCCTTTTTCCTTTCTGCCTGTTTCATCTCAATTTTATATCCCAGCTGTTTTGGACAAAGTCTGTCTTTATCTGATATTTAACTGCAAACAAGGTACACAGTACAAAGAGCTGACAATGGCAGAAAAAATTATACAAAAATGTAGTTAAGAGAGCCATGACTTACTCTCCTTTATTTATTTGTTTTATTGTATTTTGGTTTTGTGCATGCAGAAGTGTCAGTTAAGATGGGGAACAGTGTTGTATTAGGTGATACAGAAATGCTTACTAAGGAAAAGTCTATGCCTCAATGCAATTTTAATCTAAGTACACAACAGGAGAAAGGTGAACACAGCAAGTCATTCTGCAGAAGCTCTGCAGTCTCAGTTCGTTGCCTTACTCAGTGATCCATGCTGCCTCTGCCTTGAGCCATGAGGTAACCTCTGCCTTTCCCAAAAGATGCCAGTTTTCACACTTCTTTTCCAAAGGTCTTTGTTGTCTGGAGATAGGATTTGGAAGCTGTTTCTATAGAAGTCACCAGAATGGAGAACTCTGCTTGAGAGGCGTTTAAATGTCAGGTGCATCTCCTACGAGGAAATAAGACACTATGTTTGAAAGAGTCTTTGAGAGTTCTATTTATAGTCAGCCTTGCCAGCTAAATGGAGACCTATTTACAAATATTTTCAAGAAGTCCCATGAACTCCACTAGCAGATAATAAATCTTGTGTCTTTCTTCCCATGGAGATGTAATTTTTATTTTTTTTCCCTGAAGCAGGAGAAAACCCTTTAAACTTGAGAAAAAGTTAGTTCATAATAAGTGAAATGGGGAAAAATAGAGTGTATAGCTTTTTTTCAGTAGCAGAAGTGTAACACATTGGCTGAGTTTCTCTGTGAGTGCCAGTTTTGACTGCAGATTTACCTGAAAGAAAGAAAGATCTGAAGCCAGTAAAATGCTTAAAACCACATTTGGAGCTTTAATCATGTGAACAGTCTTCTCTAAGCCTTGGAGTCCTCATGCTGCACTTCTGAAGATAATTTGAGTGTTATTATGCTGAAGTAAATTGAGAATACTTAAGCAACATGATTTAGGGATGCTGCCTGGGACTTGGGAATCAGATGTATATCTTCCTCCTGACTCCATGACCTCAGAAAACTCATTGCATCTCTTGGTTTTGCACCTCTGAAAATGGAACCAGTGTATCCTTCCTCCCTTCTCTGGAAAGACACTTTCTAGAGGAAAAATGGTGTGCCAATTTCCATGGCCACTCAGGCCTGAACTTCTGTTATAAAACCACCTGTAATAACTTCCAGTACTGTAATGTGGAATTTAGACCATTAGTAGCTGAGCTGAGACCATCAGCTCCTTTTGTGTAAGCTGTCAAAAAGCTGTCAAGGCGACCTACTGCAGAGCAAAACTCTCTGCCAGTGCCAGCTTCCTTGGTCATCCCACCTGCCTGTCCCCTGCCACCACCCAGGTTCCATTCTCACTGCTTTATTTCTGGGTTTTAGTTAGCAGCTAGACAAGAAATGGGACTGTGCTTGTGGGCAATTTCAAAGCAGAGGAAATAATACCAAGGGGAGGCACAATAACTATCTGCAGATAGAGAAAAGAATGTTGCACCAGAGAACAGGAAGCAATTATTATCATTAGTCAGCAATGATAGAGAACGAAGTAATTAAACTTCAGCTGCATCAGGGAAAATTTTAGACAGAATATTAGAGAAAACAGCTGAAAAAAAAGACACGGCTGTGCTGCCAAGGAGAGTGGTAGTGTCACTGTGGTATTCAAAGCCACATTTCATGAATGCCTTTCTCTAAAGAGGCTAAGAACACACTATTCCTAACTCAGCATTCTTGGGGGCTGAGATGGGAAAACATTTCTATTCACAGGAGTAGCTAAACATGCTTAAAGCCCATTCACATAATCTGAAAAGCCAAAGAATTAAGTAGAGCTGGAGTCATTGAAGGGCACTAGATGACAAGGGAGCAGATGTGAATCCTCCTCAGGCACCAATATTTTCCCCAGTACAGGAGGACTGGTGAATATCTGCTACAATGAGCCTTCACCTCAAATGGATGCTACCTGTCCCCATACAGCTGAGACTTTCTCATGACAAACAGGAGGTTACAGAGCAAAGGGAACACAGCCCCCATTCCAGCACAGCGTCAGGACAGGAGAGAGGGAACAGATGTTCCCTGTGGCTGTGACAGAAGAGAGGAGCCTGATCATGAGAGCAATGGGGGACACTTTCCTTTCTTCCACTCTGCTTTAGCCTTGCAGGAGGAATTACCCTTGAGGGTTACTCCAAGCAGAAAACAAGTTTATATATTCTGAATTCTGTCTAGAAGGGCCTCTCTCCTCAGGAGAAATGCATGAAAGAGAAGGGCAAGTCCTCTTCCCCTCCTCCCTGTCCTCATCCTACCTAAAGCTCAGGCAAGGGTAGGTCACAGCTTTTCTTTCTGTTTTGAGCACCCTTCCTTTTGTGGATGAGACAGAACATAGAGACAAATTACAAGGAACTAGAATTAGTATTTAGAGCAAAATCAGAAAGAAGGAGAGAGAGAGCATGTAGGCCTAATAGCATGGTTTCTACTGCCCTACTGTCTCCACATTTCATTCATTTTGCTAATCTGCTGGAGAAATGGCTCACTGGCAGGCAGAATCTTGAAGTAGCCATTTAAATTTGTTTGATGGCCCCCAAGGCAAGTCAATTTTCAGTCTGACTGGCTTTAGTCCTAGCAGAGAGCCCTGCCATGCCATTACATGGCACAGCAGGAGTAAGGGTCGGGAGGCAATCACATTACAGCACCATTCCATTTAGCCATAATCTGTAAGGATCTCATGAAAGCATCAACCATTATTATGACTCCTGATGTCCTTCAGGCAAAGTCTTAGTGGGGAAAAGGAAGACAAAAAAAAAATGTCCACCTGTCAAAAGGAGACAGGCACTTTCATTCAAGGGAAAGGGAGGTGAAATGTAAAAGTGACACAATATTATTTAAACATCCTATTACTAAAATTACAGTTCATCTATATAAAACTGAGCTATAGGACCTTAGTCTGTCAGCTAGATTGATGTACCTGCCGTGGTCACAGAGATGCAACGAGCTGAGGAAGCATTTGTGAGACAGAATTTGCTATAAAGGCTTCCAGCTTCAGTCCATCATGCCTGGTGTCCTTCCCACGGCACTAAATAGCTGCAGGAAGCGATGCTGAGGAGGAACAGGATGGCTTTTCCTCAGCCCATTGCTGCTACATTCACATCCAGAGGCTTGAGGCAATTTTAGCATAACCACAGCTGGTTTGGGGCCAGCAGTTTTATTCAGAATTGTATTTAAAATCCATCTCTGGCACCTGACTCTGTAACCTCTCGTGGCAGATGCAGGCTGATTGCACTCTGTGTGGAAATAGTTGGCATCAGTGGCTGCAAATCTGCACAGCTACTCATTAAAGTGGCCAGCTCCAAGACACAGTGTAGATGAACTGGACAGGGTATGTGGAGAATTGCTCCTATTTTCGCACCTGCTTTGGACATTTGGTAAATCATGTCAGATTTTTGGGCTCTGTTTCTCTGTTTGTAAATGAAATTCCTGCCCGTGTGTGGAAGTGGACTGGCAAATATAAAGGGACACAAATGGGATCGTGGATACAACATGTCATCTTACCACGAGGCAAGGGAAAACAGTCCATTTCTTTGGGCTTCTTTCACCAGTAATACTTTGTGAACTGGCTCAAGGAATATCAAAGAGGCAAGTAGAACTCAGGAATCTCAATTTGGGATGGTGGTATGCAGAGGAAACCAGCAGGATCCAAGGAAAGGGCACAAGGAATGCCCCCATGAGGATGACTGTTTTCCAGAGATGCAGGACAGGGCCAGGGAGAAGCAAGGATGACACAGAGGCAGGACTGAAAGTGTTATACATTGGCATGCAGCCTGTGGGAGAGGATGCCAAGAGTGGCTGTATTTCTTAGGAGGGCACTGATCCAGCAGATGATGTGTAGCTCCAGTGAAGCTGCTGACAGCAGTCCAGGCACCTGAATTGTGCTGGGACTCCTGATGCTCGGGGTAGGATGCACATGGAGCACCCCAGCAGGAAGTCTAGGCATACCAGGGGGGTAATGCTGGGGATGCTGAGGCACAGCTGTGATGGTTTTTGGTGTCTGGGGTCCAGGGCAGCTCAGTCAGAGCACTGAGTTCTCATGGAGGACAGGGCACCATTCCCTCAGTCCCATACCCAGTGACCTGGGTGCTGCAACAGATATCCCTGGCAAGGAGATGACAACCAAAGAAGGAAAGGCTTGGAAAACTGGGAGAATATGGAAGAGCTGGAAAAGTGACAAAAGGCTCTCCTCCTAAACAGCAGATCTGGTTTCTGCAGTGGACTCAGGAGTGGGGCAGTTAAACAAAAGGTAGGGGAGGAGCTGATGATGCCTTGCAGGAAAGCAGAAATAAGAATTCAGAAACAGTGGAATGGGGTGGGACCAAAACCAGATGAGGAAGAAGGTGCTTGAATTAATGTCTTTAGTCTACCTACCCACTGAAGGGATACAGGGGAGGCCTAAGGGGGTCACCCTACAGACACTTGTATGGATTTTTTTTGCCTGCTGTGAATGGGTCATGATGTGCCTGGCCTGTCCAGGGAACTGAGAAACAGGACATCACACCTTCTGTGAAAAGTTCAGGCACACAGCCCCAGAGGAAAAGCAAAACAAGAACCTGGATGGATGCAAGTCCATTCTGGCAGCTCATTGAGAAGGCAGCGTCTCAGACCGTGCAGGTCTTTTCTGCTTATAATAAAAATATACATACATATATAACCAGAGATTTATGGGGAGAAGGGGCATGGAAAGTTTCACCCTCCTGCTGTATTTTAATGTAGCACTCGATGACTTGTAATGGAAAAGATCTATTGTTTCTCCAGTAGCAATAAAGTAAGGTTAAAACAAACTCAAACATAAATTCTGCAAACAACCTCATATAAACACAGCTGTTCAGTGAACTCATAGGACTGGCTGCTAGCTGAGGACTGCCCCCTAATGTTGTCATCTCATGAAAATGTCCTTTACAATGTCTTTTATTAATAAAATGCCATTACCATGTGGGACAATGGAGAAAAAAATGTTGTTTTGAGATTAGGCTAAATTTAACCTAAATGTAACACTGATATTAACTGATGTGTTTTTGGCTTGACTGCCTAAAAAGTCACTTATTTTCTACATCATCAAATAGCTGATGTTTACCAAGATTTCTAGAAACCTTTTTTTTTTCTTTTTTTTTTTTTTGAGAAAAAGCTTGCTGTGGTTAGATGAAGTTCCTTGGAAATCAGAGCTGGGAATTAGTTCATAACAATCTTTTTTTGTGAGCAAAATCAGCCTGAATATCCAGCATCTGGAACAAATAGATCCTGCTCACAAGTAACCAAATGTTCTGGTGCTTCTCAGAGTCTCTGGGAAATATAATTCCAAAATGGAAAGGACCTCGTTGGGGTTTCTGGTGCCTTCAGCCTCTTAGAAAGATGGGACTCTCCCTTCCTCCAAGATTTTCATATCAGTCCACACATAAAATTCACCTTTCATACTGTTTTAGAGTACAAATGGTTTGCATAGATACCCAGGCACATTTTCCTGGGTCCTAGAGATGCAGCATCACAGGAAATAACTCATTAAGTTAAATTCTGTCTTTTGCCCTGATGGGGGAAGATTTTTATCCCTCTCAGTCTTTTTGTGTGAGATGAACTGATCAGCTCCATGCCCCCACAGTGCCAGAGAGCAACCCTGGTGTGCTGAGCCCACTGCAGGGCCTTAAAACAACAGGAAGGTGCATTTCTCATCACCCTCCACAACATTCATGGCTTTCCAGGCTTCTTCAAGCCCTTCTTCATTTTTATCCCTGATGGCACCTTTTATCCTGGTCAGCTGGTGATTCTCAAGCCCTCTCTGTTCCTCTTGCCAGCAGAGTCCCCAGCTGGCAGCACATCCCATCAGGGTCCATGCAGGGCGTGGTGTGCACGGGGAGCTGGGCTTGGAGGACGAGCTGTGGCACAGCTGCCTTGCAGGGAGGCACCAAGTGACAGATCTTGCTCATGGCTCGGGCACTTTTTTTTCCTCATGGCAGCTGGCTCTGAGTCACCTTTCCTGAGTCACTCTTCCTGACACTGTCGTACCCACCTGGCAGCATTAAATCCCCCACTGTCACTTAACCAAATCCTTCCACCGTCATTTGCCCGGGACAGAACAATTTTCTTTGGGGGGCTATTTTTCATTCTTCCTCCTCTTACAGCTGCTTGACAGGAAACCATCTCCTGTTGTTCTGCTCCAAAATGTCACCTGTCTGTAGAACAGCAGTCACAATTTCCCTCCCTTCTTCCCACACCCTGCCTGACTTTAAAATGGCAGCCCAGCAGACATTATAGAATCCTTTATTTATTTATTTATTTTTCTGCACTGCAAAATGCAAAAATATAAATATATATATACACATACATATATACATATATATATATATATATGCTGAAAATGAGCATCTGACATTGGAATGGAAAGAAGTTGTTTCAGGGCAGACCCCCATGGTTTGAATTAATAAGTGTAAAAGCTGAAGGAAACACTGAGGTGATGACTAAGTAGATAGATAAGGTAGTTTTTATTTAAGAGCTCTGCCTATTGCAGCTTAAAGGCAAGTGCTTTTATGCAGATGTGAGGTCTGCTGCTATTTCAGAATGGATAAGGCTATGTGCTCTAAATTACTGCAGGAAACAGAAGCACAAATAGCACTGTCTCCTGGATCTGGACAGATTCCCTTTTTATTGTCACCTGCCTGACAGCCAGGCTGTTGCTGCTTACTAAAACCTGTCTGCAACTGAAATCCCCAGGGTAATAAGCTCCCTGTGAAACAGGTTCCTAAGTGGAAAAATCTGCACATCTCCAGATTAAATCAATAACAATTAAGAATTCTTTGAAATCTAATTGGAAAAGCAGCTATTTTGATCAGCACCATGATGTTATCTGGAAATTGTATTTTGTTTATCTACAGCAGGATGTTTTCTTCTTCGTGGGATTGGTTTGCCAGCCTCAGACACATCCTTTGATCTCTGAGATGATACAGTGAACTGAAACATGGGGGCAATCAGAGGGATTATCACGGGATGGGGAAATCATTTGATCTATTTTTAAAAGTAATTTTTATTAATAACTTTGGGGGCTGGTTATCATTAAGAAAGGAAGAGACGTCTCTCCCATCTTTAGCAGTGTTATATTTCTCTGAAGATGACTGATTCATGTAGTTAATAATACTTAGCATTTATATAGTGCTTTCTAACTTCAAAGCACTCCACAAATATTGCTCACTAATACTGCACACAAAACTTCTGCGTTATTACTTTCAGGGAGGGATGAGTCTATTGATGCCTCTCATATTCCTGTGGATGGTTTTCTGTCCAGGGCCCTCTATAGCTGCCTCAGGTTAACTGGGACAGAAAACCCCACTGAGAGAAGAAAAAAGACTGAAGTTCTGGTCAAGAATACAGTGAGACTCTTTGAAGCACACCATCTGAAAAATCTCATGCTCATCTTCAGAAGGTCTCCCACACCTTGCAAGGACTATCCTACCAAGTTAACTGAGTTCCTAGTGCTTACTGTAAGGACAGAACCCTTATCTGAAGATCTCTAGCAATAACAATGCTCAACAAAAAAAAAAAAAGAAATAAGAGATCATAAGAACTCCAGAACAGAAGACATACTGTGCTTTGTGTGAGCCTATCCAATATCTGAAACAAAACAAAATCGAAACCTTTGAATGAACTTAAAACTCCAAGAGGTTGCTGAGGTCCTTTTTTTTTTACCCTTGAACCTAGTTTCCTTATAGTACACATTCATGCCAATAAACAGCAGATGGTGATGGCAGATATGTACTAAAGCAGCTAAAACTGTGTTCTTTGCAGGAGCATCTATCATGCTGATAGGGCTGAACAGTCTGTACTGGTAGCAATGTCTGGTCCATGCCAGGAAGGGAAGATCAAAACCTTTCTCAAGATTTCACTGGATGTTATTTCAAGTGGCTCTACAAACAAAGGTAGATTTGCTCCTGTGGTGCCTGGGCACTGCTCAAGGCAGGAATGCTGCTGTGTTCGCCATGTGTCTGCTCTGAAAGGGTGGCTTGGAGCAAGCCAGCACCAGGGATGGGTTCATGGTGCTCCCCTGCTCTGGAAGGGCCCTTCCTCACATGGGGAGTTGAAAACATCTTTGCTGCCCTGACAGCTGCAGAGCCCGGCTGACCCTGTGCTACTGCCTGGGCTTACTGTGGTGCAACTTTTCCTCCTTTCCAGAAAGGTCTCCTAAGAGGTTTCTGAGTCTTCAGGTCTTTGGCTTCTGTCTGGCTTACTGCAGTCAGCTGTGACAATGCTTCCTGCAGCACAGCAATTTGTTTACCAGGAGCTGGCATAAGACAGATTTTGGAAAGGGCGCTAAGTCTTTCATGGAGAAGAAAGGATTAAGGGAAACTCAAATGTCCAAGGAGCTCATCAAGGATCACAGTTGCCCTGGCCTCCAGGAGATCACTCCATCTGTGCCAGCATATTAGAGAGGGACCTTTGAGGGGTTTTCAGATGCTAATATTTATCATCCCAGTCTCTCAAAACTTCAAGTGGCACAGACCTTGCCCTTCCCGGTCATTTTCCTTCTCCAAATACTTTGGCACAAGACTACAGGCTAGGATTATCTTACAGGATGAGCAGGTGGTCTGAGAGTCACAAGTCCTGAGCTCTGGGCAGATCTGCCTCTGGTCTGTGGTGTGATCTCAGGCCAGTTACCGAGTGCCTGGTATTGGGGGAAGCTGGACACCCACATCTCCTGCTGGCTCCAGAGAAAGCATTGTTTGGAACCAAAAATCCTTGACCGTCTGGATTCTTTGATGTCTGTAATGAAAAGATGTGATTTCTCATACCTACCTGCATGGGGTATTGTGCCACTTCACTTTATTCATATGGCACTGTCAGATGTAGGCACTGTGAAAGAAACTACAGTAACCCTGCTATGTTCCTCTCAGTGCTGGTGTAGCACAAAGCCTTGGCTTTGAGGAATTGCCCAGATTTTTCTCTACAACCCTCCAGGCACCTCAGCAAGCTGATCTCTTATATTTGACAGAGCTGGCTTTCTCCAGGCATCCTGGCTGGTGATTTACATGGCCTTTTTTGTAGTGATACTCATTTTCCTCTATTCACATTGCCTACTGATGAGCTGATTTGAAGTTACCTCTTGCTCGTAGGTTCAGTCTCTTGTTCAGTCACTCTGCACTCTTTTATCTGATTGCTGAAGTGGAAACTGGGCCTTGCTCTTAGGCAGAAGCAAAGCCACAAAGCAGCACCAAAACCTGGCATACACGTCCAAGCTTTGAAACATGCAAGTGTGTTGGGCTCTAATAGAAGAGAAGGCAGACCCTGTGTCTGCAGGGAGCTCCGCCAGATCCAGCATTTCTCATGGATGCCCCATGCCTTCATCAGTATGCAGATCCATCTGCACTGCTGAGATATCTGCATAGTACAGACAGGGAGTGGGGAAATACATTTATAAATAGGATCACTCCATCTTTCCCTTTCCTGCTGTCCCCACTCTCCTGTATTCCCTACTGATGGAGGCACTTCACTGCTGAGAGCTGTCAGTCCCACCCTACCTTCGTACCTGCTCTCCTGTCACCAAATACTTTCTCTGCATTGCAAATGAAGGAGCAAGGGGTGAGAGGAATGGATGGATGGAGGAGGGATAGGCTCCAGTAGCTGCCAGGACTCTTAAAGTAACTTTTACCATTCAATTAACAATGACAGGTACTAGAAATGATGAGTCTGACATTAGAGTGCCTGCCTGCTATTTGTAATGGGTGTTTTTTTTAATTCAACAGCTAAATTCTTAGAAAGGTTGCACACTATCAACCTACCTGTTTAGCACAGCAGTCTGCACCAAAATACTTCAGAACACCAAGTACAGCTCACTCTTCCTGCTCACTGTGCTAGAAGGTTGTTAAATGTTGTATGGTCACAGAGAAATTAAACATTGCTCCTACTCATGCTTACTCACAAGAGAAGCTGCTGGAGCTGGAGTCACACTGAATGCAGCAATCATGTTTGTACATCACAGTAACAGTTGCTTGAAGAAAAACACAGGAAAGAAACTATATGAGACACAGCTCTTTTGCAATTGGGTTAAAGTTTTTCTCCTGGCATCTCACTGTGATTTTCTGGAAGTCAGAAGAATTCCAGAATCCAAATTTTCTTTTTCTGTGCCCCAAAACATGAAAAACCTCTAGCGAAGTTTTCCCATGAACTATTGTGGTTTGGCTGCATGGCCTTTGTGTGTGTTTTATCAAGCTCACACCAACCATCCTTCGATAAACATATTTGTCCTTATTTTTTTCTGATTGTAGATGTAGAAACTGAGCTTTGCCCTCTGGCATCAGAGAACCCAACCCAAACGCCTTGGGAGAGATCAATATCCTTCAAAAAGTTTTTAAAAGTCACATTTTACCTATTTTTTTCTTATTAAGGAAGTAATAGAGGAAGTTCTGGAAATTCCATCATCTGACACTGAGGATGTAAATGTTCACAATGAAGCAGTGTTTTCAGAAAGTTACTTTTGAACAAAAGATAAAAAGGATGTTGAAGCAATTTACCCTCTAGACAGATGACTGACAGATTTGTCAGAAGCAAAAAGCAAACACTTAGGGCAGTTCTACTATTTCCCCTGGAAAATAGATGTCCTTGCCATTGTCAAGTGATACCCCTTGAAACACATAATTCAAAGTGTGTATACATCAACCCACACAGCCATGAAAGCAAGGGAGAAAAGCAAGTGCCACATGGACACAAGTGTGGAGAAGAAACTCCATGGATTGGTAGCACAGTGCTGAGCAAGTGGCAATGACAGTTCTGTGGCAGATCTGTCCCTGGATCCTGCTATAATTCAATGGGAAAAACCTGCTCTGAAAGGCTTTAAAACAGCTTTGTGTTAGATGAGACTTCCTCCCAGGACCTTCACAAGTGTCCAGTGGAACAGACCTGCAGATCTTTATTCTAAGCTACTGTCTCCCAGAATGTCTGTGAAGAAACTGTTCCCACTGGCAAACAGCTGCTGGCCTTAGCAAGGAGTCTGGGACAGCAAGATGAGCTTCCATCAGCCAGGGGGACAGTCCATTCCCAAAATGATTCCCCCAACAGAGAGGGACACAGATTGCCCACACAGACAATCTAACTCAAATATAATGCTGCTGAACAACATTTTCTAACCAGCAAGGTACTTCTTTACTGAGACAAATCTCAATGAGACACTGTCCTCTGGGTGGCCTTGCAACACATCCCTGGATCTCGAGTGCCCAAAGCTGCCCTGGATGGGGTTATCTGGCAGAAATCAGATGTGCTGCCTGGTTTCCAGGAAAGAAAGAGACAGCAGGCACAAGCCATGTAAGAAGGGGCAAGAAAAGGCACACATGAAGGCAGAGTAAGATGGGAGGGAGAAGAAATCTGGGAGAAGAGCATGGGAGAGACATGCACAGGAGTAGGAGATAAAGGCAAAGATGCAATACTGGAGATCTCAGAGGAGAATGTGATGAAAGGGAGCCCACTGCTTTGTTGTACCACAGCTCATGAGCTTCAGCCCTCCTGCACTCTTGTGTGTCTGCAGTGCTGCTCATGTTCCATCCCTGTTCGTGTTTCCTTCACCTTGGCTGCTGGAAGTCACTCAGCAGCCCAGCTGACCAGGAGCTCACTGCAGGATTTGCAAGGCTCTGCATGTGGTCACTGCATCAGGAAAGGTGCTGCTGTCTGGGCAGACACAGAGCAGAGTGAATATAAACTCTGTGGGGTATGTGCTGAACACCCCTTTGGTGTGTGCCTAGCACAACAAATGCTTCCTGGAGGGGCCAGCTTTGGCTCCATATGTGTTTGCAGGGCACCCAAACTGTGTTTGCACAGATTTCCATCCAGGATAACCCAAGAATAAGTATGGCAGTCTTGGGCATTTGCACTACAGGCTGACACTTCCAGGATGCAGCAGATGGGCTGGCTGCCCATGCACTCCCCAGCCTGTGTGCACTCACTGCTGACAAACCCTGGTGGAAAAATGCGGTCCTGTGTCAAGAGGAAGCATACAGAGGGTTGTTGCAGTATTTGATAATGCTTTGAATTAAAAAGTGCTTGTGGACATAAAAAGTAATAGAAAATAAAGGATTTGAGTCCTCAGATATTCAAACTAGGGGCTCTGCAGTGCAGAACTGTGGCAGTTTTGGCAATTGACACTTGGTTGTGGAACAGCAACTCATTCCATCAGCACAATTGCTACTCGGGTGCTTCTGCCCGTGCACTTTCTCAAGCATCAAACTCCAGCACAGACACACCCTGACGCTATCTCTGTGAAGCAAAGCAGCAATAATACAAAGATTTAGTTGATAACAGGCTGTCAGGTCTAAACAGAACTTTAGGACTTGCTGACACACTGCTTTAAGTCTACCAGTACATTTTCTGGTTGGTAGCCAGATCTCACAACTTTGTAGTTGTCACTGTAAGATAGACCCTACAGATCAATCACCTTGCTTGGCAATGTCATGTCAGATTGGGATGACAGTGGATTTCATCAGAACCTGGCGTGGGTGCTTTTGTCACTTACTTCACATATGGAAAATCTCATCTATTTTTGCCAAAATTTCATGTGGATGATCTGGGAAGGGATGAGGAGGTGTAGAAGGGGAGAGGTGTGACAGCAGTGTCAGTCTGTCCCATTTCTGACATCTGAAAACAAGGGATTTTTTCATTTTCTATTCTGTGCTTAGTCCTGACCAAAAAAAAAAAAAAAAAAAAAAAAAAAAAAAAAAAAAAAAAAAATTGCTGTGTATTAAAAATGGGAAGTCTGAAATAAGAAGTTGTGTTCTGAAAAAAGTATTTCATTTCTCCCTGAACTTTTCATTCATGGAACTTATCAATATTTTTTTGTGGGGTTTCATTCTGACTTGGAGCAAACCTGGACTTCAAAACCATATTCCTCCCTGAAACAAAGTTCTCGTGGTGCCCTCCTGCAGTGCCAAACCAGCGTGGGCTCAGGAGGATGGCACTGCCAAGAGCACAGTTGCTGACTCCACTTTTATGTCTTGGTCTCACCTTCTGTGTCAGAATGTTAATTTTAATACTTGTATAACCCCTAAATATTTCATGGGCTAAACTGAGGGGGAGTGTGTACAGATGTGAGATTTCTGTTATGCCAAAATCAGGTAATCAGAGAGTGTCAGCAGTTAGGGTCACTGGAAAGGACCATGCCCACCACTAACTCTCCTCATTGCCACCTTAGCAATCCTGGGTTAAGCAGGGAAAGAAACCAGGGACACATTAAACTTCAGGAAAATTAATAAGGTAGAGTTTAAGGCACAAGTAAAGGGAGAAGCAAGCAGACAGCCAAGAGGAATAACCTTGACTGATGAGCAACAGGATATGTGCTGTTCTTTCATGCGGAACAAAAGGCAAACATGAGACTTTATCCATGTTCTTTCTGCCTGAAAAACACTTCTGATTGCACACTGCAGAGGTGAAGTTAGAAGTCAAATACAAGCCCTCAGTATTCTCTATTACAACCACAATCACACAACAGACAGAAGGGGATGAAAAATGCAAATGTAAAGCCTTGCAAGAGGGATCCCAAATACAAGGAAGGGACTGTAGGCACTTTGTAATTTTCATGTCATCTTGGGTGTTTGGAAAGAAATTGCTGAAGGGAGAAACTATAAATCCATGAATTACTGAGTCTGTGTTGACTTTACCCAAGTATCTCCTTTTTTTTCTTTTTTTCTTTTTCAAAATGTTTCTGTTGTTATTTTTATTTTTGGAAGGATGTGTGTAATTGTTTGAAGGCAAACACTGAACAAAACCAGATATAAGCAAATCAAGAGATTCCAGCTGAGAAATGGCTAGGAGAGACTCTCCAGATAAGTGATGGTGTACAACACTGCAAGTGTTTCAGAGCCCTTCGTGACCTGATGAGAATCAGTCAGCTGCCCACAGAGACACTCACAACACAATATTGCATTAACCAGAATAACCAATAGGCCAAACTGGGTGTAGGAGGGATTTTGGTTTAGATTTTCTCTTGCTTGCTTGCAGCACTGGACTAAGATCTACCTCTAAACTTAATTTCCAGCTGGTGTCATTACTGTCTTGGTTCTTCTGCACCTTTCTATGTTTCTCTGGTTTTGCTCAGAAATATTACCTGAGGATCTGCTCCACTCAAGCATCTAAATTCTAGGGGAGCAGAAAAAAAAGAAAAAAAGCATTTCTGATGAATTTTAATTTCTGAATGGAAAGCTAAAAATAATTCCCAACTAGCTGTAATCAAAGCACAAGTATAAATCACACATGATTCACAGTACAGCATCCAGTGGGAGTTTCTTGGGAGGGATTGCTTCCCCAGGGCCCTGGTTTCAATGTGACACTGATGGGTTTGGCTTCTCTCCCACTTCTGTGGAGCACGAGTAAGATTCCAGCCTCAAGACTGCAAATTCACTTGGGATGTTGGCATCTGCAATCAAACTGAATGGTTTAAAATGGTTCCCTTCATCCCCATAGGAGTTCATTTATTCTGATCTGTGGTAGGTGAGATACCTTTCCCTATTTTGGCTATTACGAGAAAATAATAATAAAACTTTCACTTTTGTTTATCTTTCTCCTCAGATTTGTTACGTGCTTTGAGTTCTTATGGACTCGAGAATTCTTTGCTAATGTGGGCCCAGGAACATCTTTGTATCTGTACCCAGAGATTTCCTTCCCCTCCACATTTCACTGTGTGTCTTGGGCATTGTTCTACTTTCTCAGTTGCCAATGACTAATTTAAATCGTTCCAATTTTCAGCTCCCTTCTGGTAGACTCCCCCAGTGATCCCAGAGGAATTTCCTGAGACACTTCTCCTCCTTTCTTTCTCACACTCTGTCTCCCCACTCAATATCTAATAATTTATGCAAATGAATTCATCAGTATCAAAATAATATTGGAGGGAGAAAGAGGGTCTGACTGATCATGTTAAATATGTGGACAGCTCTGGGAAAACAGTTTTTCTTTAAATCTCCATACCCTGCAATGCACCTCCTAAAAACTGCCTTAATCAAGACTGTTCACGTTAGCCAGTGATACTTAAGCAATCTTAAGAAAATAATTTTCAAGTGATCTGCATTTTCCAGGCAGTAACCATAAGTCACTTCCTGCAGCTCAAGCCTAGCAGACCATTTCTAATCCTCAAACCTAAAATGATCCTCACTTATAAAACTGCTCCTTTAAAAGGGCACAATCCCTTAAAGTGACACTTTGCACAAGTGTGTTTCCACACATTCGATGTAGCAGTATGAAAATAAAGATTGTTTGCTGATGAATCTTTGAGGTTTGCCAACCCTGAAGCTGTGTAATTGCCAGAAAAGGGTTTCTCTGAGGCACCTGGGAGACCACAATCCCTTTTCCCCACTGGCATCACTGCTATGACTAAGAAGTTGTTCATTCAGTTACACAGAGGTTCATCTATTTCACTGTCTCCTCTGGTAGTTTTAAGTTGTTCTGTATTCAGATTTTTTGCTCCAGACACATCAGGCTTGATGAATGCAGACAGGAATTTTATTTCATTATCTTAAAATATTCAAATTACACAGGCACAATAAATATTGACAGGGAGGTGAAAGGAAGACTTTACTGCACCTCACAGCAGAAGTTACAGTGGCAGAAGGGAGTGTGTAGGGTGGGTGTGAAAAGCACAGCAGAAAGCCTGGGGTTTTGACTGGTGCACTAAGTGGGGACTGATGCTGCTAAACCCCTGAAGAATCATGGCCTGCATATGAGCCATCCCCTCCTTAGATCCATCTCCAAGATCCTCTGGGGGATGTGGGATCTTTTATGTTTCTGCACTCATTAGCAATACCAAGGGACCAGTAAGTAATTGCATAAATTCTCTTGCTCATAATTTGGTACTGTATCGCTTTAATTGGCACTAGGAAATAAAAAGAGGATCATAAGATAATTCAGCCTAGAAAAAAACCTCAAGAGTTCTGTAACCCAGCTTCCTATTCAAAGCAGGGCCAGCTCTGGAATCAGGGGAGATTGTTTGGGGCTTTATTGAGTCAAGCCTTGAAAACCTCCCGGGATGGAGAATGTACAACATCTCTGGACAACTTCTGCTTCCGAAAGCTCACCACCTAGTCTTGCATCTGGTATGGCTGCTTTTTTTTTTTTCAGTTCCTGGAAGCTACAAAAATAGTCAAATAACATTTTCTAGTTGAGAACCTTAAGCAAGTTGCAATCTACAAGCTGGCACTGCCTTCCAAGGCTGGGTTTCCAAAAGCTGTGCTACTCCAAGCCCTGGGCAGCCCCCACTCCCTGATCTGTGCAAGGTCCTGCCTCAGGTCCTGCTGTAAGGCTGCAGCCACACCTGTCTCAGCTTCACTGCCTATTTCAAAGTCAGGAAAATCCATGTGTAGAGAAGTTTGTGATGTGCATGTTGGCAGTGTAAAGTCACAAAAAAGGATGGAAATTCCCATTCACTGCCCTCAGTGCCATTCTCTACGTTGCCTCTGTCTAAGCAAACTTCAGCTCTAGTCTGCCCTTAATGTAGTGGACTTAGGCTAAATGGGTTCCACAGCCAACTCCTTAGCTGCCACTTGCTTTTATTGCTTCATCTTTTTTACTGTAGCTATTGAAATTTACAGTTAATTCATACACCTTGTTCCTAATTTTGATCCTATTCTCCACAAGACCATCATTCCCTGCTCTTCAAAGCTTTTCTTCACTGTGCTCTGGGCTGGTGTGAATCAGACCAACTCCAAGACGCTGCCAGAGGCAGCATCAAGGTTTGCATTTTTATGTGCAGTTCTGAAATCTGGCAATTAAGATGCCAAGAGACAAAGTCCTGCCTCTGGCAGCCCCTTTGCCCTTCACAGCAAGACATCTGAGCTGCTCATCCATTAGGCTCCTCATCACTGCAGCCATCAGCACTACATTTTATGGAAACTCACTGCCAACCCTGCTTGCCTTAAAATTCTGCCCTGTGGTCCTGGTGCTGTTTGAAAAGTAGTTTAGGTATTGGTGAGTGGGATGAGGGTAAAGTAGGGCAGACTGGGGAGGGAGGAAGGGGGAAGTGAACTGGCAGTGATAACCTCATCAGCTTCTCAAGATAAGTCTCCTCCTCTCATTGCTCAGGGTCCAGAATCACAGGGGAAATGCAGAATTTCTTCACCAGAAATAACCCTCCCTTTGCAGCTGGCACAGCTCTGCTGCCCATGTCCCTGTAACAGAGGCCTGTGTTATGGGAATATTTCTCCTCTGTGAGGAAATTCAGTAATAAAATTTATTTCAGATTGATACAATATAAGGTAGATATTCTCACTGAAAGTAAATTTTCCTTTCCCCCAAAAAATACTGCTATTTGGGGTGATCAAAAATCTCCATTTGAGACAGAAAATCAGCATTTTGTTTTCAACGTCTTTATTACGTGCCATGAATGATTTTAATTCACTTTTCTTTTTTTTCATAAACTTTGCCGTTCAGAAATTTTCATTCCAAAAAGAAAAATGTGGCCTGATATGACCGGCGTTTTATGAGTTTTCTCCAAAATTAAATCCTCGTTAGCTGATCTAATTTCTATAAATATTTTATCTTAATGGAATCATATATTTCAAAAGGAACATGGTTTTACCATATGTCTTCTGATTTCCACTGTACTGTTTTAAATATGTTTGTTCCAGGCTGCTGTAAGAACTTTGTGGGGTTTTGCTATAACATTTTTATGGACCACTTAAAGCCAGCTGCAGGAAAGTACGATGGGGAATGCCTTAACTGAGCACATTTGCCACTCATTGTGTTATTTGCATAATAGGGGGGACCTGAGCTGCTTTGATTTCCAACAGGTATCCACACTTTGCTTGAAGTAGGAAGGTTTAATTTGTGTGAAATCTCAGAGCCTTATCCCCCACACGGAGCCATGCCCAGCTCTGGCCACGCCGCTGTCGCCAGTGCCAGCAGGAACTCTGTGAATCACAGGGGCTCCCACAGTGAGCTGAGAACGAATTTCCCCCTGAGCTGCCTCTTTGAAGTGATGCTCCAGCTCAGCCCTCACAGGCCACGAGCAGGCTGACATTCTGTGCTGCTCCTGTATGCCAGCCAGGCTTGAAATAACAGCAAAGGGAGATCTTTGACCCTGGCTGATATTGCATATACTAAATAGACTTCTGAAAATGCAGTTTTCCCTGGCAGGATTTCGGAGAAGAAGAGGCAAGACAGAAAGAAACTTTTAATAAAGAAAAGCACGGGTATTTGTTTAAAAACACTGCATGGGAAAGAACATCACTTGTTTGGCTGAGCTCTAGTCCTGAATCTGTTTGCTGTGACGTTTACTGTTAAATCAGTAGCAGATTATCTTCACTATTTAAAGAAAAGCTAAAATCCACTTGTTTTATCTCAGGGTAATTAGTTTGAGGGCTGTGAGGTTGAACTCAGTATGTTCAGCTTGTAAAACTAGTGTCCTTTTCCAAATTTTCTTGTCTTTATGTTGAAGCTGTTACTGTTTGTAGCCAAAAATTACTTGTTCTCCACCCCCATCTCAGCACTGTTACATCTATCCTCTTCAACCACAACTAGCTGAAATAACTCTAATCACCTATTTTTACTGTTCGAGTTAGGGAGTGTTCACAGGACTCATTTTGCCTGAAGAGCTGAAATGCTTGCAGAAGGGGGAAAAGGAAAGAGAGACAAATTCAGGGCTGCAAAATAGCAGCTGAACACGATAATATCATCAGCTGGCAGAGGTGGCTGCCCACTGAGCATCTGTCTATGACCTGAAATGACTGCTTTGTTTGGGGATTTGTTTGTTTGTTGGAGTTTTGGTTTGTTATACTGCAGGATCACTCCTAACTGCTTATACAATTAAGAAAGAAACTCCAGAAAATGAACCCTAAGTCCTGTGGTTTTTAATTCCCTGTTGGGTTTTGGGAAGAAGTAGTTTGTGGCAAACGAGGAAGACAAACCTGGATCATTTGCTGCATCCTTCCTCCTGTTTAAGAAGATTTGTGATTCTGCATCTAAATCCAACAATTTCCATGTGGCCCTGGTAAGTTACATAAGCTAAACTTTTCACAATTTGATGTCTAAAACTAATCCTTTAATCCATATTTAGGATCCTGTAATTAACTCATCTTAAATGTTATCTGCAGGTGCTCAGACATACTGAAAAACTGATAAAGTGTATACTTATCTTACTTAAGGCACCCGAATTTGAATTTTTTGGCCATAATGACTGCTCCTAGGTGTTAATGAAGACTTTCATACATTGAAGGGTTCTTCTGATGAAGAAATTTTAAATCACACTTCTCTGTAACTGCTGAAAATTATTCTTCAAGCACCAAAAGAAGCAAGAACCAAATTCTAGCAATCTTTTTCCTTTTCCAAAACAGGCATTTTTAGTCAATCTTTTTTTGCAGTGTTTGGGGGAACCTCTCTCCTCCCATGAACTCTGTATAGGGCTGGGTGACTCGTGTGTTTCTCAAAGAGAAACTTGCTGAAGGTCATTGTACTGGAGGTGGGGGACACAAAAGTTCTCTGTACAGAGATTCTGGCAGAACTACTGGGAAAACAAGTTTGTCCTAATAGCTAAGGTGAGTGAATTTAACTCTTTGTTCTCTGCCTCACAGATTACAGCTACAGAGAAGACTTTTTCTGACAAACTTAAACTTTTCAACAAGCTCCCATTAGTTTAGAAGTAGCAATAGATTCCCATTTCCATTAAAAATGGTCCAAACATCCTCACCTCCTTTCCCAACTGCCTTCATCTCCCTCTTCCCAACATTACTGGATTGTCTTCCTTTAAGAGAGGAGTAACTTTAGGATTCCAACATTGTCTAGTAAGTGGGAAACAAAGAGGAAACAGGCCTGTAAAACAGGAAAAAATAAGTAAAGCTGTGATGATTTCTTTTATCAGACTTTTGCTTAATGTTTCTTCCCTCCATTTCTATTACAGAGGCACCATCCTGACAATCCCTGTCAGGTGATTTAGGATGAGTAATAAGGGAGTAATAAGGGTCTTGGTTACTACTTTTCTGTGGACTGATTCACAGGATTTGTCAGGGGGTGGATTTGGGGGTAGGGAGAGCCAGGTAAAACCTCAGAGTCTGCAGTTCTGAGCACTGCCCGTTATCTCTTTCCCCAGGGCTCAGCCATAGGACTGGGAGCTGAAGGACTGGTATGTCACAGGCTTTTGTTTCTGGAACAGAATTTCCCCAAGTGGCTGATAACAGGCTCAGTCTATTCTGTGAGAGATGTCTTTAGAGCCTGCCCTGATACATTTATTATAAACAAAAGCTACAGAACGTTAAATTTTGTCTCTAACAAAATGCTGTTCTGGCTATTCAGATAAAAACAGGTTTGGCTTGGGGTTTTTTAGATGCAGAGCTGCCTTTGCTGTAGGAATTCTCACGTATTAAGGAAAGATCAATACCACAGCTAATGGCCTAAGGTATCAGAAAACCTCACTGGAGGAAATGAGAATGTTGTCTGGAAACCAGATGATGATAATCCTCAGGATAAATGGATTTAGAGATTTCCGAAGCCGTTTTAGTAAACAGAGGGCAGACTTAGGCAGTTATTTCAACAAGTTCCTTCACAAAACAGAAAGAGATTGCCATTTTCCTGTTTGGTTTTAGTCTTGACATTGATGAGTCTCAGCGAACACTTATTAACCTCTTAGATGCAGAACCGACCTTTTAATAAAGCAACCTCTTCTTCTTTACAAAGAAATCTCAACACCAGTTATTTTGTCTTGCAAATATTGTCCTTGCACATGCTGTTGACAAAAGCTGGCAGAGAGCCACTGGTTTCCCTGGAGTCGAGCAAAGGCAGGTGGAAAACTCGTAAAGGACTCCAGGCAGAGCTCAGACAAGTATCAGAAAGCAGAGATGCATTGACTGCCCTGGGGTTCTTGGCTGTGAACCAGACTAGGGCAGTGTTCAGTGTGGCCAGCAAGACCATCCTGGTGCCCAGGGTCAGAGGTCCATCTAGCCCACCCAACCCCATTCATCTTCTCTCTCACCACCCCTCCAAACACCTCTTTCTCAAGATGGTGATTCATAGCCTGGGTCATCTCTTCCCCTGTGAAAGCTATTTCATGGTTTAGTTCACATGTGTTATATTTTTTAGGTTTATTACTTCCTCTATGAGGATAAAAAAAACAAAAACAAATACAGTATCTGAAATCTGCGAGCTCGTGATACTTCTGCAGCTGCTTAGAAACGTGTTCTGTATTGCTCCCTGCTCTTTCCTGTATCTTCTTGACTGGTACAGAGGGCTGAGTTTAAGTGTTTCATTTTCTCCCTCTTTGAATAGAAGCATTTAATCTGCTTTGCAGGTTTTCAATGGATTTTGGTGCATCAGCTAAACTCTCCAAGCTGTGTGCAGAACCAGGCCAACAAAAAAGGTGAAACACAGAAGTTTAAACCACTCTGAGTGCCAAAGCAGTTTACCTTACAGTGAGAGGCAGGGTCAGCTATGCCCATTGACCCTGCCCAGAGAAACTGTGGCTGCCCCATCCTTTGAAGTGTTCAAGGCCAGGTTGGATGAGGTCAAAACAACCTGGTCTAGTGGAAGGTGTCCCTGCCCATGTCAGAGGGGTTGGAACAATCTTTAAGGTCCCTTCCAACCCAAACCATTCCATGATGCTGTGACATGCTAGACTTGATTCAGCGCTGCCATTTTCCACGTGTACCACATCCTGCTGCCCACATGGTTACTGGGGCAGTAATAATCCATCCCTCTCTGTCCCATGGGGCCTCATTTTCATCAGCCACTTTGTCTGAAACAATTCATGTGAGACTGTTAAACTGAGAGCAGTTACACCTTGCCCTACCTAATTTCTCATCTATTTTCTCTGCTTTAGAACTGTAGAAAGGACTATGTGCATGGAAACTCATCTGCTTTTTTCCAGGCAGCTCTGTTGGTCTAATAAATGGTATTTCTTCTCTACAGTAACTTCTCCTTTCACACATCCTCAAAACTTGGTAGCTGTAAGAATACTACCACTTCAATATGTTATTATGGCTATTGTATTTCTTACTGAGCCGTAAAATCAAGGATCTTACAGTCATTAAAAATCCCCCAACACTCCTCACAAAAATAGACATGTTAGTTCAGGTTGCCTGGCCCAATGAGCACAATCTTTACATAATGTTTCAGCTGAATTGTGGCTCACTTTACTTTCAGTTGTAACAGTGGGTTGTTAAACAGCTGCCATGGTTCCCCCCGCTCCCCCAAGAGACCAAGCTGCAAATGAATTTTAGATATAACACAGGCACTTTCACATGAGTCACCCAAAGCCTCTTACGTGGGTCAGAGTCAGATGGTCACTGTCCTGTCAGATCTCTGAAATAAAAATCCGTGGTCTTCGTGAGATGACCCCAGTGTATTGATTGCTATAAAGGAGACAGAGAATCTTTGACTTGAGATAAAAAGATATCAGACATCTATGATTAACGATCAGCAAAACTTGAGTGCTGCAGAGAGAGCTTTTAATTGATTCTCTCAATGTGCCTCTCTGGCTGCGTATTTATGCACCAGCTGTGCATATGCAAAGTGTTTTGATGTACAGATCCTGCGTGTGTGTGTGTCCATAGATAAAATCTGTGAGAGGAATACGTGGCAGGGCTACAAGAGTCCCCACACACCAGGGGTTTGGCTGCTGGGTCCAGGGACTGCTCAGTGCCAGCCCGTGGAGATCTCAGGCTGTGTCATCCTGGATCCCCTCACTGGGCCTGGTCCTTATCCCCACCCATGGGCTGCATCCCAGCCTGGACTCAGCATCTTCGGAGGGGAAGGGAGGGGAGGGAATTCTAAGTTTTCACGTGTAAGAAAGAAGACAGCAAGAGAGGGGAGGAAGGAGAAGAGGAAGAATTCAAAACAAAAGAAGAAAAGGGGGAAAAGGAAAGGAGAGGGGGAAAAAAGGAGAAAAAGAGGGAAAGAACTACAGAATATAGTGTAAATATCTTCTTACAATTGCACTTAAATATAGACTCCTCCAAAAGAAGAAACAAGAAGATGACAGTGAGGACTGAAGCTTGGACTCTGTCCAGATGCTCAATTGACTTTGTCGTTCCTGTCCTATTTTGACCTTTCCATTTTTCAAGGGTAATTAAACACTCCAGGTTCAGATTGGATCTTGCTTCAACTAGTGATTCACCTCCACTGACAAGGTAAAGAGCTACACAGGACTGGTCCAACCTGGCTGCCCAAACAGCCATGTCCATATTGGTCTTATTTTATGTGAATATAATGCCACCAAGTAATTAGCAATAAAAATACTGTGCAAGAGCTGTGTATGACATTAGGATTGAGTAATTTGGTCTTTAACCCATCTAGCAGCTACTGCAGGTTGCACAAAGTGACTGAAACCCATATATCTCATTATAATAAATATTTTATAGATGACATCTCAGCCCAAATCACCTTCTATGACATTGTTTTTAAATCCACTGGCAGGTGACAGGGTGATTTCAGTGGCTGGTCGTTGGAAAAGAAATCTTCCGTTGCCATGTTAAAATGAACCCATATTCATAACAACAGGGTGTTTTCATTTGATCCGTGTCAAACGTCAACAGTGCAATAAACTGGTGACCCTGCTTCAATTTCTGTGCCTCAGAGGACAAAAAAACACTTCTTCCCCACCTTGGGTGCCTATTTACCATTTCTCACCCTTAGGCTGACGCCTACTTGTGAGAAAACTCTCACAGTGGACATCCTGCTATATTTGTTTTGTGGAGAGGCAGAAGACTTTGCTATTTAAGGCTGAAAATCTGGCATTTTCACAAGTGCTGAAATTCACACCTTTGCATTTCCTGCTAGATCCCTGCTACATAAGGTGAGCAAAGGTAACCACACTGCTGATATTTGCAGTAGTCCTTCATCTCACTCCTTTTGGGACTGTTCCCATGCACATAAGTACTCTTCATCTCTGACGTCTGAAGGCAGCTCTTTATCCATTCTTATGTGGCTGTGAGTGACAAAACATCAGAGAAAGCTTCCTAACTGTGAAATTTATTAGATAGGAGAGCAAAGTTCTCTGGGGGAAGTGTTGGAACAAAACGCCATCAGAGGAGGTTTCGGAGGGGATAAAATGTTATGGAGGGAGGTGTAGTGTCATGGTCCTGCAGTGACAAGAGTTGAGCAGGTTCTTAAAACTACTTTTCATTCCCAAAAATGGGGCAGAAAATGGGAAAAGCCTTCCCAACTCATCAGGTGGGTTCCTCTGCCATTGTGCTACATGACATTTTTCGTTAATTAAGTGTATGCTCTATCTTTACATCACTCAGGATTCTCTCCACCCCCTCCAAGAAGGGGGATATCTGAGTGATTAAAGCATCTGGGTCATTCATTCAAGTACCTCTGCAGACATGAGCAGAAAGCCATGCTTCATCCTCCTATAAATGGGTCATGACTATTCAGACAAGAGACTCAAAGGCAACCCAAAGTGATGCCAGCCAAACCATTTCCATCTGTGAAAATTTAACACATCTGATGCAACTGATCTCCTGGGCTCCTAGGAAAAAGTGAGGATGTTTTCTTCTAAATTAATGGATGTCTTTGTACAAATATAGCTCAGTCAAAGCCAACCCATGACCAATGGACTATCCTAGAGCCTCACTCTCTTCATGGCTAAAACCTTTCTTCTACTTTTCAACTAAATTTATTCATTCTCAATATTCTTTTGTTCTTTGGACAAAATTTTTCTTCAGCTGAAACCGCTCTTGCTCTTCACTGGGGTGTAGCCTACTGCCCATTTATAGATCCCAGTCATGTTCCCTCATCCTTAATTGTGTTAAAATTAATGAGCCAAGCTGTCTTGGTGTAAGACAGGCACTTCCATTTCCCAGATCATTGTTAGGGAGAAAGCAATGAACAAGAAATGATTGCTCATTGTCTTCTTAAAAATAAGAATTAGTGACATTAGAGGAATTAAAAAGGATCAGTTTCCAAAGAAGAAAAGGCTGATGTTTCTCCCACATCTTGTGTCTGCAGAAATCCCTGGTGGTTTCAGCAGATGTGCTGAAAGCAAACTGAAAGTGAGTAGAAGTAGGTATGGGAGGAAATCCAGCACAGGAAACAGTTGTTGGAAGAAAGCAAAAGCAAAGATAATAGCTCTTGCTCAGGAAGCTTTTGAATTGGAATTTGCTGAAGACTGGCAGTGTTTTGGGGAACTATTACTCTTATACTATCTTACACTCTTTGTTAAGCTTTTACTCTTGGTCACCATCAGAAACACTCTATTGCACTACAAATGCCTTTAGTCTGATTCTTTATGGCTTTTCTTATCATGCCTAACAGGGTTTTACTGAACCTATCCCAGTCTGAGTGCATTACTCTTGCAGAAGTTTAACCAGCATGGCAGTCAGTATTCCAGGTGAGTTTTCAGGGCGTCTAGTACTGCGCTATTAAATTTTTCACTCTTCCCCAATGAAAATATCTTCCCTGACTCAACACAGGCTTATGTTTGACTCATGATTTCCCTGTGGTCAGCTGCCATGTCTATGTCCTCCTTCTCCCATCAAGTCATGTCCCCAGCCATTGCAGAATTCCTTACTGGCCAAAAACAAGTGAGTTTGCATTTTGAACTGTTGAACTTCATCCCACTGCTGCTTCTCCAACACTTGTGATCATTTTCATTTCCCTGTGTGATATTTCCACCTGCTTTGAACAGATCACACCTGTCACCCCTGTGTGATCAGATGTTAATTTGTATGACCCTCTGGCAGCATCCTCACAGGGTCACTGTGGGGACTGTATGTCACCATCACTCACATCCCCTGCCACCCTCAGACTCAACACAGGCAATAGCCAAATCTGTGTTTCATTGGAAAATTGCAATTAGACAAAAATAAAAGCCTGTGATGGCAACATTAAGGTTTCCTTGAAGAATATAGTAGAATTGCTCTGATCTGGGGAGTCCCAGTACTTCTCCTAAAAATAAAGCCGATATTTGTAACCTAACTTCCTAAGTCAGATGGAAATTCTATTTTTGTCTGGTTCTTTTCCTCCATATTTTTTTGTTTGAAACTTTATGCTTTGCTAATTTTGTCTTAGCAAAGGTCAATTGTTGGAACCTCAGATTTTCATAGACTACAAAACTCATTTCACACCTGATTTTACTACTTCCTAAACAAGCTGAAGCAGGGTTTTTCATGGCAGTACATTTAAAGATGCCTTATAAAAAGCAAAGCAACTGCGGCTTATTTTATAGCATTTGCACTGTTTTTAAAGCACCCTCTATTTACCCTTCCAATTGATTTCTAATCTCCTATTTTTTAACCTATAACCCTAATAAACTTCTAACTTTACCCATATTTACCATTTGTATCCTTCAAAACTATCATTAACCACATGCCTGAGTTACTTTTTGTTCAAAAGAATTCATCAGACAAGTTAAGCCTGATCAGTCACTCTTTGCTCCCTCAAAGGCCTCCAACTGTTAAGTAATATCCCTGGTCACACTTTAGATAGCCCAACAGACTGGGGAAAAAAAACAAAAAATACTTGTTATAACTACAATAATAAACAAAATCTGCTCTGAAGCTTCTCTAATTGCTTTCAGAGTCTAACACAACCCTTGGATTGACCTCCTTCTGGGGAAACATAGCAGCCAGAGTAATTATTAAAGTATCGGCCCAGACTTAAATCCATGTGCAGATTTCCAGCTGAACATTAAATAACACTTGGTCTTTGAAAAACTGGGTGCTACAGTCTTCAATCAGCTTCTGTCCCTCATCAGATTTACTGCACCAAGGAAATAAAGGACAAGAACTGTTTGGACACACGATCTCAGCAGCTGGAACACTGACCTGTGCTTTCAAAGGCTGTTGCCCTACTAGGCAGGGTATTGGCATTAAGATTTTAAAACTGTTATCACTCACAGGAGTTCAAAGACTCTTCTTTTATTCCCATGGAGGTTTTTTTTACAGTGGGCTTTGCCTGCCATTTAAATGTTTCCACTCTGGATTTATTGCTTATTTTATCCAATCTGCAGACGAGGTTTGTTTTGGGTAGGTTTTTTTCGCAATGTGAGTTTCTAAGCTTGTTAAAGCAGCCACAAAATGTTGTGCTGTATGTTATCCCAGAAAATGTAAAATGTGTGATATTTCAGCTATGGTAGGGGTGGTAGTAATGAGACCACACATTTAAAAAGATGAGTATTAATTTTAGACTTCATGCAACCCTTTGAGGAAGCTCTGCTAAACTGAAAGCACCATCTCCTGCTTCAATTAGACATATTAAATATTCCTTCTCTTTTGAAATCAATTTAATAATTAGATATGCTAAAGGATCAAACTGCAGTTTCCAGTTTCCCATAGCCCTTTGCCATTACCAGCTGTTCCTTGCAGATATTGGCCCTGAGATGAGCATTCAGGAGGGGTTTCAGATGAGGGGAACATGCACAATGGTTTCTCCTTTTCTTGCTTCCACAGCTCATTCATTCTGTAGCCTTGGAAGAGGCTCTGAGACATCACTCTTTGCTTTCTGTCTCTCAGACCAGCTCAATCAGCTCACCCAAGTGTGAGAAGCTCTCCTATTGAGAGCCTTATTCAAGGCAAAGATTACAAGTTCTGCAAGTTAGTTCCCTTTTCCATTGATCAGTGACACTTTTGGAACTAGGGCAGCACTGCTTCCATTTCCGAAGCTTTTGACTGACATCACATTCCTGAAAATTATTTCCTTCATCCAGGTGAAATTTGCTGCAAACACAGATGTGTAGGGACATGGATGTGCCTGCCCAGCAGCCAAGGGTGCTATGAAGTCTCAGCTTCTCTGAGGAACACTTGTCTCTGCACAGATCTTGTCAAAGACACAGTCACCCCACTTGGTTACAAGACATGGTGTGACCAAGCCCCTGAGGAAAGGCTCTGAGAGAGAAAATTCTGTTCTGCTCCACCCCATGCTTCTGCAAGGGACCTGCCTTCCAATAAACACATTGCTGCTGCTGAGCTCTATTCTGCACAGTTTGGGGCTGAAAAGGGCTCAATCTGTTGAGAGTTTCCCATTCTGTGTCTGGGTGTTATCTAGATGGAGGGGAGACGTGGGAGACTTGGGACAGCAATCCCATAATACGCACAGAAGGACAGTGTTGGCCTCTCTGATACAACTGCTTGAGATTTTTAAAACAATTGATTCTATTCTAAAATGAACAAATAAATGGAAGGAATATATTTTGAGCTTTCTTATAGATGAGACAGAATAAAAAGGAGTTCCTTAGAAATGCCACCCTACATTCAATCACATTTAAGAACAGGAATCAGCCAGTGTCCTCCTCACTTACACTCAAACATGTGCACACAGCTCCTGTTGAACAGGCTTTGTAAACCTAGACAGAGTAACAACCTTCAATTCAGGGGAACAACTATTTCTATTAATCACTGTAATGAAAAACCTGCAAACACAGGTTTTTGGCAACACAGTTTCACTCAAATGCCTCCTCAACGCACACTGGCAACACCACCCCCAGTATTACTCAGACATTATTATTTTTATCATTGCAGTGTCTTTTAAACAGGCATCTTCTTATTGCCTCATGGAGGAAACTAATGAATGTATGACTGTTCTTGAAAAAGATCTTTTCAAATAAATATTAGCTCAAAAGGTACTGGTGATCTTCTTTGGCCTGTTTGGAAAAATAAAAAAACTGAATATCATAAATAAGCCTTTAATTTGTGTTTAGTGGAGGCCATTGTTTTGGGCTGCTGCATTCATCTATTAAAGAGAAATTTATGGACATTTTAAATGGGATCAATTTTGCTATCACATTGTTAATAAAAATGAATAATTATTTACTTATCAATTAAATTTTGGGGGGAATTGGTGCATAAAAAGGTGATTGGAAGTTGTATTCAAAGATGAATTGGGATTTTAACAAATACTTTAATTGATGAACCTCCAGTGGTGGATGGCTATCCAGAAATGCAGTCCTGGTCACTGTATATGAAGCAAGTAAATTCACATTCAAAGGTAAATTATGAAACCTGCATCCTGAGCTCTTTCCTTGCAAATCCCTTTGCCTAACACACAAAACTAAAATGAAATGCATGAAGTCCAGCTCTTTGAAGGACTAAGCATATTCACTCCCTTCTAACTTACGCTACCATTTACAGCAATCAGTCTTCTGGAAGGAGACTGACTAGGTTTGAAGTCACCTTCCTCATCCTTGCTGTTCCTTAAAGGATTCTTTTAATTCAAGGGAAATTTCATGGATTTCAATAGTAATGCCACTAGAGCTGCTATTATCTCTCTGAGCAGTAATACAAGCAAATACAGCCACTGCAAAAATAGAAAAATAATTCCTACATGCATCTCATGCTTATTAAATCTCATCGTGGCATGCTGTGATTAATCTCTTGCAGAGAGTTTCTTTAATTCTCATTTAAGGATAAATATCTGTATTTCTTCATAGTAAATAAAAAAGGTTTTGCACCACCTCAATTGTGACACAAATTAAAAATAAGCCATGAATTGATAATAGTTTGTTTTGTTCCTCTGTAGATCAGACATTTCAGAAATCCCATGCCAGATGAGCTGACCATTCTTCTCACTTTATATTTTTCTCTGGTGGTTAAATTTATGCACAGATTAGTTTTAAATGGCTTTTGATCACATTTTAAGGACTAAGTCTAAAGCTGTTTCTGTGCATACAGATGTCTGGGATGTGTCTTCAAATAAATATCTTTCTGCAAGTAGCCTGTCATCCTCATCTATTACTGCTTTTGAGGAGAAAACATGAAGTTTACTTGAGTTCCTACATGCAATGCCCTCAAATGTCTCAAGCAAAAAGGCAGAGGAGAGGAGTGCAGCAAGAGAAAGGAACTAATTTCTGCTGGTTGTGGTATTCAGAAAAGTGCACTGGGCTGATAAAGGGACAATGGTAACTCTTGTTGTCTGTGTCTAATAACTAACCATGCACTCTTTGTTCAAGAAAAGGAAATTAAAATTTTCTTTCGTCTTCTGCTCCTTCCTTCTTACCTTTTACATGTCACTAATAAAGCATAATATTGCACAGTATTACTCCAGGGTAAAACCCCTGCTTCCCTTCTCCCAGCCCATGCTTTGGTGCAGCTGTGCTGCCTTCCCAAATGAACATGCCAGGCCTCTAGGATTCTCTCTGCTGTCTCTGACTCCTGTTCTGATTGCTTGACCTCAGAGCCGAGTGAGGGATGCTGTGTCCTGACCCCACCCACACCAGGCTCTTCCCGAGGAGCTGCTGAAGCCCCGGCAAGGTGAGTCACTGGACCATCAGCAGGATGGCTGTGAGCAATGAGTGAGCAAAGGGCTGGCCCTGGGCACCATTCCAGTGCAGGTGGGGACTGTGGGGGAAGCCTGGGGTGAAAGGTGGAGAGGAGCAGCTGAGCAGAGTGGGTGACTCTGTACAGGCACCAAGGTGACAGAGAGGAGCATCCTGCAGATCCCTGCTGTCACCCTGAGGAGAGCAGCACAGCCCCACCCCGAGGGCTCTGGAAGGGGAGCCCTAAGAGGCTCTGCTGCATGTCCTTGTACGGCTCAGCTGTGGCACACAGGAATAAAGTCACTGTGTGGGTCCCGACTCTACTGAGGAGAAATTAGGAGCTGTTCTGATGGGTGCATGGTGGCCCAACAGAGAAGGTCACATGACAGCTGCTTTCCTTGCCATCTTCAAATTTGTGGTGCTAAATACAGCACTGAGTCTTCTTGGAAAACTCACAGAGGAAGATAAATGAAACTTCTGCCTCCTATCCTTTGTCCTACCTCACCCTTCCCTGAAAAAGCCCTTTCTCCTCCATCCTTGGAGCCATCAAGAAATGTTGCTTAATGGAGGACCTTAACAAAGCACTTTGCAGGTAGTCACACCAGGCATAATATTTTCTTTAACAGACATGGTGGTTGGGAATGCTGCAAAAACTGCACAGGAGCTGTGCAGTTTCCCAGGCAGAGCATCAGCCAGGGACTCTGCCCTGAGCCTTTGCTCTGGCTGCCTGCCCAGGTAAGCATTTGGACCTGGGTGCTGAATGACTCCGCTGATGCCACCATAAAACCAGGAAGGGGTTGCAGTTTTAGTGAGATTTCTGCTGGATATTTGGTAAAGCACCATCCATAGCATTGCACAGCTTATGGAAATATTTTCTCTGTATCAGTCTCACTTATCTATTATTACTTTTTTTTTTTTCCAGAAGGTATCATAATTTGCTGTGAAAAAATATGGGTAAGAAATGCATCTTGGGGTTTGTTTTATATTTCATGTTATTTCTCTTTCCTTTTAACATCCAGGAGAAACAGAAGCCGTGTAAGTTCAGCTCCTCTGCTCTCTTGTAATCTACCCTTTGATGTAACTAACTGGCAAAAACATACTTCTAATCAAATATAGTTTCTCATCCTTAATCAGCTCAGCTTTAAAATGCAGATCAATGAGATAAGAAAGAGCTGATTTAATTAGCCCAACCTCAGCAATGTTACAGCATATTCTCATTTACAGAAATAATGGGGAGCAAGAGGAAAGAGATTCATCATCATGAAAAGACTGGAGAAGGCAGAGGAAAGCAGGATATTTCCTGTGTTAGCTAAGGGTGATTTTCATTCCGGCTAAAGAGCCAGCACATGTTTTATGAGCCATTTAAATAACACTTAGGCCTTGTGCTTTGTCCTTTAGCCTAAGAATGAATTTCTTTCACTAAGTAGCAATACCTTTGGAAATCATCGCTCTTCGGTTTAATTGATGAGCCAGAGACAGCTCCCACCTCTTGGTGAATAAAGAAGAGGAAATATGGCAGGCAGCAGCATGGCAATAATGCACATTTATAGAGCTGCTTGGGAGCACTCACCCACAGGAGCACCAGGACAGGCACTCTCACTGGAGAGGCTTTGATGGGAACAGCACAGGCTGTGCTCCCTCACCCTGCTGCTGACTTGCTGAGTAGCCACAGGCAGGTCTCTCAACCTTTGCATTTTTGGGGGTGTGTTTTGTTTTGTTTTGCTTTGCTTTTTCCCTCTGTCCTATTAGGATTTGGAATTTCCTGCAGAGAAAAGCTCTTCCTTCCTCCACAGCCTGAGTTCCCCCACAAAGGGGGACCGTGGCACACCTGGAGCTCTGTGGGATTGCTGTGCAGCTGCTCAAAGAGCAAAACCAGTGCAAGTTCTCAGCTTCTCAGTTCTTCCACCTTTGTGGCTTCAAAACAGCAGAACACCACCTTAGCTCCATCAGCCCTGTGCATCCTGACTCCAAATGCTCCTCCATCCCCCTGGAGCAGGGACTCACTGGATCAGAACAGCCCAGGTTTGGTCAATGCAAGCAGAGAAATGCTGATCCCTCCACACAGAGCACCCAGAACACTTCCATGGCCACAGGGATTTTGTAGTGGCCTTGACAAAGGCAAAATCAGACCTGTAAATGTTTTCAGATGGACTTCAGCTGTGGAGTTGAGCTCAGGACCTGAACCTTTGGTGAGGTACATCTTGACATTCTTGCTGTTACGAAGTCAGGCCAAATCCACACAAATGAGGAAATGCCAGCTCCTAATTTGAGTTCTGGGAATGAAGTTTGTCTTCGTTCATGCCCATCCATCATTTTGAATGGAGCTATCTTGTGACAGCCACATTTGGTAGTCTCTGTCTGGGAGATAATTGCTCATCACTGAGGGGAACTCACACAGCTGAGATAACCCTCAGGCACTTTCTCTGCAGGGATGGGAGCACTAGAGGCAAAGCAATTAACAGAGCAATTAAGCCACTAGCCAATCATATCCCTTTTTTTCCCCCTCATCCCAGACTTGTGCCACTCTCCAGTGCCTCTAAAAACAAGCAAGGAAAGGCCCTGCTCTCCAGAGGGATAGTTCTCTCAGGTGGGCTGGGGCTGAGATTTGGCTTTAATCCCTGTTCCTGAATCTGACTCATCATCAGCCTGGGCTTGTTGGACATGGCTTGGCTACTGAAAACAGAGCCAGTGGCCATTTCCTTTCCTTAGAGCCAAGGGACAACAATGGTCACTTAGAGCTCTTCCCTGTACTCTGCTCCTTCCCTCCACCAGAATTGTTCTTCAGGTAATAAATCAATCTTTTCAAAAGCTTTAGATCAGGTATCCTGACTCTGTGGTTTCACAAGAAAGTTTTGCAGAAAAGATATTGAGGCAATCTCACATGGACATGGGTTTATAAACTGCATCTGTAGATGATGGCATTCACCAACACTAAAAGTGAAAGTTACTTTGGGGGGAATATAAAAACACAAGAACAGAGAGGAGAGGAACATGAGAAGGAGAAAATTCTGTCACAGCAGGCTCTCCCAGGTCCCCCAGATTGTTCCTCTCCCACTTCCCTGTCCCAGCCCTTCCCTGGGCTGCAGCCCTTTAGGGACAGCTGCTCCTGCTGGGATTCTCCTCAGCCACAAATCCTGCATGAAATTGGGCTGTGGAGCTGCAAGTGATGCAAAGGGCCAAAGGCCCCTGACTCCATAGAGTTTGGCAATGTCAGACATTACAGCAGTGCTTCCCACCTCATCCAGCAGCTTGGTCCTAAATTATAAGAGCCTGAAGGACATGGGGCTGGGCTGCAAATCCCAGCAGGAGACTGCATTTGTTCCTCCAGAGAGCCACCTGAGCTGCCAGAACTTAGAGTCAAATCACCAAACAGCACTGTGGCCACCCAAAGGAACATCACCTTCTCTTTTCAAAGCCTTGGAATGAAGCTCTCCATCAGTGACTCCTCATCATCAGGAAATCTGCAGAGTAACACTCACCCCATCCCTAGCACCTGAAGCCTGCACATCCCTTCATTTAGAGGATGCACAATGCTTTTGTTAATTAGAGCCTTAGTTTAATATGAGCTGTCAAAGTTCACTTAACTTCAATTAATTGTTTCTCCTGAGCTTAATTTCTTTAGTTAAGTATTGATTAATCATTGCTTAATTATGCTGAAGTCTCACTGGGTGATATTTCAGTAGCATACTGCAGCAATGCACTCCTTTCTAAAAATACTCAGAGAATCATCAGATATTTTACGTATTGCTATTATTGGGATGACTTTTAATTTTTATCCTTTCATCCCTTATGTTCCAAAATGTATATTTAGTGTGTTGTGTTTCATTCCACTGGTTTACAACTCATTTTTCTCTATTTTGGTAGGTCATACACTGGAGTTTTGCTCTGCATGGTGTGGGGAGAAAAGTTTTGCCTCTGGCATCCAGGATCTTATGCCAGGTTAGGGAACACAAGTGAATGATCTTTACTGTGGCACACTATTGACACATTTAAACAACCAATATATTGATGGCACAGAGTTTTTTCTTTGAACTTTTACTTCAAGTGACATACAATGACTTTGGCTCAACAATATCTGCATCTCCTCAAAACTACAATGATCTTATGAATATGGCCTTCAGACCAGGGCACCTCCAACCTGAAATCTCAGTCTGTTCTGAAATACCAGGAAGAAAAAACTACCTCCACCTCTCTGAAGTATTCCAACAGCTCTGTAATGTCAGGTTGGATTTCAAGTATCTTAATTTCCACAGATAAGTACAATAATTATTAGATTTTTCCAAGGTCTCTCTTGAATTTCAATATATACCCAAATTAGAAGTTAAGTTTGATCTGTAGTGAGAAATTAAACAATTACCTTTTCCCCCCACAATAATTTCCCTGGAGTCCATTTAGGCATCTAATTTCACCTACTCACGGGAGCGTTTTTTATTCTTTTTCTAAATGAGAAAGAGTCACTCCCCAGGGAACACTTCTTGGCTTGACACGGTTTTATCACGGTCAAGGTTTAACTTTCTCTCTTGCTACACGTTCACTTTTTCAGAGATCTCTAAACCTACTACTATTAAAATTTAATTTTGAACATGTTCTGTGCTATAGCAGCACTAAGCATTATTTACTACTGTCATCTCAGATTCTTGAATGAGCACTGGTAGGAATATGCTATAAAGAGAGTCATCAAAATGACATCCTTTCCTACTACATTGCACCTACTCTGTGGTATAAACATCTGGCACCTTGGGAATGCACATCTTTGCTGTGTGAAAGGCAAGATAAACTGGTGAAAACAATGATTATTACATAGACCATGGAAAGCACTTCTGTTCCCATATGCTGAATGACACAATACACTGATTTTTCCAGAAAGAGATGGATGAATTAGTCCAGGTTAAAAAAGTGCTGACAAAACCCTTGCTCAGAATTTCAATACGAGCTAATCAAAACATTTATAGAATACAATTATTCTATCACAACTCTGCATTTCTGGATTCTGATCAAAAGCAGAAGCCCCACTTCTGTAACACAGCTTGGTTGCATTAAATTTGTACCAATACATGACAAGAAACTGAAAAGCCAAATCTGTTGTCATGACTCCCTTTGCAACTTCATCTGAACCCTGTCTGCGAGTCCAGGTTATCACTGATGCAGGTGCTGAACAAACACTCCTGTCCTGACGTGTTCACTGGAAAAGAAGAAACAAAGAATTGGAAAATGGAAGTTTTACCTTCCCTGCTTTCTGTAAAGGAAACTGGAGCACTGAGATACAACAAGTTAAATTTCCCAGTGTGATTTGGATCCATATTCATTAAAATGACAAGCCATTGATCTTAATTACAATCCCCAGGATCCTGCCACATGGAACTCAAGCTGTTTGTGGAAGTTTAGCAGCATCAACTTGATGCACATCCCCAACTTTCTTATGCTAATTCCTAAAGACAAAAACATTCTCATTTCATCAGCTTTCTTGGTGTCAGCCACAATTTTATAGCTCAGCATTATTTATTTATATTGTAACCTGGCTTAACAGACACAGTATCAATCACAGCTGTGTCAGGGGCTTAACTACCAGAAAACAAAACTTCAAAATCCAGGTGTTAAGATGAGAGCACTGAGATGAACCAGCAGGTAAGTGGGAAGTATAAGTTTATCAGGGTAATCAGCCTGCTCAGAAGAGACCAGAACTCTTCCTGCAGGCTAAACCCAGCCTGGTTGAGGTTAGGAGAGATGGCTAAATGTTATGTGCCTGTGAATGTTTCAGACATTCCTGTTCTCTCCACCAAAGGAATACACACAAGGCCTGCATGAGCTCTCCCATCTGTCACATCCATATTGCAAAATCAAGCACAGTACCATGCAAATCTATACCCAGTAGTCTGCTGGAGTTTGCAAGTTTTCTCTCTCACTACATTAATAATGTGACATGTCCCCATTAAAATAATCAGATAAATAAATTTAAATGAAGGGAACCATGGCTTATTTCTTTCAGCATCTCTTCAAGTGAACAGCATCCCTGGCTCCCCAGGCTGGGCTGTCACTACCTCCTTTCTATTCAGGTCTCTTAACCACTTTTTTCATCTTTCCAGCTCATCTGAGAAAAGAAGAAAAGGACAAAACATTCCCACAATTGCCTGTGAACTCATATCCTGAGAGTGGCCTGTGGGAAGTCTGGCACTCTGCTGTGGATTTCTGGTCTCTGGGACGAGTGGTCTGGCTGCATTCAGGACACAACACCTTGTAGAGGAAATGCTGTAGTTTGTTGGAGAAAATCATTCAGGCATAAGAGCAGAAAGAGAAGTTGTAAAAGTTAAAGAAAGATCTTTGAGGGACGTCAGCACTGCCAGTATTTGTGAGTCAAATGTGTTGTCTCTTTTCTCAGCACATTTGCTTTGGGCAAAATCATAATAGTAACCCATCAAGTGAAGGAGGTAAGTGTAAATGTTAACTTATCTATCCTAAAATATTTCTGTTATTAATAAACAATCAGGTAAAAGCTGCAGGTCACCATAACTTTATCAGACTTCTCACCCTAACAATCTTTTTCCATTTTGAATGACATTGTGCAATTGACTGCAGTACAATTTGGTTCCTTGCTTTTCAAAAAAAAATTGCTTCATTTGGATTTTGCAGAGTTTGATAACTAAATTGGCTTTTTTAGTGTAATTATTTCCCTTCCTATTTCTCCATCTTTCACTTTACAGGGGCTGTAGTTTAGTTTTGAGTCCTGCTTGCCTGGTACCAGCAGAATTTTCACATGGGCCAAAGTTCTGGTTTATAGCTGTTCTTATCCAGCTTGGTCGAGCAGGCTAAAAGGAAAAGAAATGCAGTTTAATTCTGAGGGCTCAGATTCTACCCATCTCTAACATATTATGTAACTTTTCATCCTTTGAGTAGTCTTATTGATTTTAGTGGAAGAAGTTGTTATTGCAGAATGTGAATAAGATGTCAAAATTTCACCCTAAATATTTCACTTTACAAAGGAAGCCACGCTGCAAGAGAAAACACACCCTGAGCTGCAGCAGGACACAAAATTTGCAGTTACAATAAAAGCTGGGAAGCCTTTTCCTTCTTTGTGATGGTGCCCTCCTATTGAAAGTGTTTAATAAATAGAACTAGTTCTGTCTGAATTAAATGAAAGATGCTCATATACAAACTGAGAGTCTTCTAATCCCTACAGTACCACAAATAATTCAAAGAAGTCTTGAAGTGCCACAATAATGGCACAAGATGGTTATCTCTGTATTATTGGTTTTGTGTACATCAAAGGCTCTGTAGGAAAAATAATGTTGCATTAAAAAACAAACACATTTCTTTTAAAAAAGCAGACAATTAAAATTATCCAGAAGTTAAGGAAAATATTAACTAAAAATATTTTGCCTTTGAAAGTCTACGTTACCCTTAAAACAATTTTATGGTGGATATTGTGGGGTCTGGATTAACATAAATGTCTGATTGGAAATCCTTTTAATCTAAATACACAGCTCTTAAGTTCTACAAACACAAAACTGATTTCAAAGGAATCAAGTGATGAGAATGGATGTCCATGAAACAAAAATAATGTATTCATAAAGGCCTTTTTCACTAGTCAAGACATAAAGTGACAACAACTGGACTTGTCACCCGGTTTTAAAATTGGTTAGATTAAAGATTATGGGCAAAACTGAAAAAGGAAAGAAATAAATACAAGCCAGCTGTACCTGTGGTGTGATAACATTGCCTTCAGGTTAGACAAGGCACTGGTTGGTCAACTTTTATGTTATCATTTTGGACGTGCATGAAGTAAAGAGAATGTGGTGCTGAATGAATGACTAAAAAGTGAACAGGGAAAAATCCACCTAGTCCAGTGGTGGTACTGCCCCAAAGCCTGGGGAGCTGTGGGGAGGGAAGGGAAAGAGAGCACCTTACTCTACATGACATTATAAAACAAATCACAAAACCAGGCATGCTCCACACCAGTGGAAGCACGATACACCAGGCAGAAGAGCTGCCCCCAGATGCTCTTGTCTCTGCCAGAATACTCTAAACCTTTCACAGGCGCAGAAATTTGAGTTTCTGGTGGGTCAGGGCCTCCTGGTGCTTCGCACAGTCCCAGGAGCACTCCTGGAGTGTGGAGGTGCAGTGGGACTGCCTTTCATTTCTCCAATAATCAAACCACTGCACAAAGGAGTGAGCAAAATCCTGAATGTTTTGTGCTTGCCTCCTTGTTGTCAGGCACAGAGCTGTGTGTTTGCCTTTGTCCCTGATGCACATGGGGTCATTCCCCCATGTCCATACTGGGGCAGAAACATCAGCAATGATGTGAGACAGGCTCTACTCCTCACAGAGAGACACTGAAGTATGGCACCCACTTACTTCCTGTCATAGCTTTAAATCAAGGCTAAACGAGGGGAAAAGCAAATAGATTTTCAGCCCCTGTAAACTCACAGGGCAAGCTGAATGGATAAACTGAGGTGATGCCCCATCATATATTATCCTGGTGTGTTAGAGTTGGCTGGATAATAAGTTCATGGCCATCTCAACATGAGTGGAAAGGTGAATGCTTCCATTGTGATTACTTGGCTAAAAAAATGCATGTCAGTAATTCCTCTTCTGCCCTTCTTCACCATTTAATTGCAGTGTTTTAAGGTTAACAGTGGGAAAATGCTATGTACTTTTCAGGGAAAACTGACTGGGTTTTTTTTTTTCAGTGATAAATTACTTAGAAACAGAGGGAAAATGATATTCTGTTGAAAATGACTTCTTAATGTCCATGTCCCTGTTGGGCCAGGTTAAAGGATGTATGGACAGCCTTGCACAGAGATCTGCAGCTCTGTCAAGCTGTGACTGGAGGGGAATCTCAGCTTCTCTGTGTAAAGCTAAAGGGGAAAACTGTAGGAAATTTCAGTTCACCTGCTTGGCCAGGATGAAAAGTTTCAAGAAAATAACTGGAGTGTACCTGCTAAAGTGCCTGAAGGCATCATCAGGCTGAGACAGCAGCTCAGATTAGGATCACCTGGCATGCTCCCTTCTGTGGGATCCTAAATCTATCAGCATGTGTCCTCAAGGACATTTAAGGAGCTGGTCTCTATCTTCCCTAGCAAATGGTTGTGTAAGAAAAGAAGAGGAAGAGAAAGGATGGAGGAACTGATTCTCTTGACAATGAGAATTACTCAGCTGCCATAGGTTCAGGATGTTTCTCCCAGCCCATCTTTATAATGAGTGTGAGGATCATTTCAGTGGGAAAGCATAACCATAACTCAAAAATAAGCTCATGGCTGCAAAGTCATTGTTTAAATGTGGGCTGAACTGCTTATGAGGCTGACTGAAGTTGCATTTTGATGTCCAGCTCTGCTATTTGGTTCCTGGAGCACCCTTTGTCCTGATCTGGCTGTGGTCCACTTGTTCTGGGTGTGACTAAGGAGCTGAATGAACTTCTCAAGTGGACCCAAATAATGTTTTTTGCTCTTAATGCATCATGAAGAGCTACCAGATTCATTATAGAAGTTGCTTTTTCATTCCTGGTCTCTACAGAAAAAAGAAAAATAAGAAAGATCAAAGCACTTTGGATGACAATCTGTCCCCATCTTCTATCTGCCTGTTCCCAGGATCAGGAGGATCAGACAAACCCCCTGGCCTTTCCATTCTCCACTAATACCAAATTACAATGAGCTGGCCATTTTTTCCTGTCATGTTTTGAGCAGTTTCGAATGAGGTAGATTAAAACCATTTCACTTATTTATAACAGTCGCAGTAAATTTTAGGATAAAGCAGGAGGCAATTGGACAGCAGTATTTTGTTTCTTTCCCTCCTCGAGTTAGGGCTGTGGAACATGGGGAGCTGATATTAGGTTCTGGCAATTTAAGTCTGTTTAGCAAGGTTCTTAATAATCTCTGCATGTATATCACAGAGAACCTTTCGCATATTGCTTTAAATAATTCAAAACTGCTCCAATATTGTATTAAATAATTCAAGAATTGGACAGGCTTTGTGATTAATGATGTGTACCTGGAATTTCTGCAAACACAGCAAGGAGTCAAAGTATGCTCTGGGTACAAGTGTCCTGGCACAAGATCCCATTTACTCCTTGCCAAGGCAATAGTATGTATCAGAAAATTGGAAAAGTGCCTGCTTCTCAATGGAAAACTGACTGGGGCCAGTGGTTAATGTGGTGGCTGCTGGAAGAATCTGTTCTTTCTGACAGACAATACTAATTTGGCTGAGAACCTCTATTGTCTTCTGACTCCCATTTTTAATCTTCATGAATAGCACTGGTACCTGATGTGAAAATTAAATGGAAGTATAAATGTTTATGCAGGAGCTGGACGTTTGTCCTCGTGTTTTACCAGTCTTGATTTGAGAGCACAGAAAGGGTTTGCTTTGTAAAGCAAAGCACATAAGCTTGTTTTGCCTGTTAACTTAATCCTAAAGGGCTTGGAAGTTGCTGTTCTTCCCAGCTGTGCTTGGGTCTGGGATCATGAAAAGTACCTGGAAGTCTGTTGTCCTTCTCCATTTGTTCTTATAGGGAGATGCAAGTGAAGCAGCATCATCAAGGCAAAAACCCCCTAAATGCTAGAATTGCTGAGTTTTCACCCTGTTGACACAGCAACCCCTTTTCCTTCTTAGTACAGATGAAACAATTCTGGTTTAGACAGTATTATCAACAGTTTTGCCTAGGAAATGAATGCATTTCTGTAACCTCAATGTATTTTTTGTTAAGGGATTTCTCTAAGACACAAAGAAAATCAATGCTACATTGAGGTAGAAATAAAGCAAACAAATCCTCCTAAATAGCCTTTTTTAAAAAAATAAAGGATATTCCAGTGAGCAGAATGGAATACCCAGCAAGGAGATTACAATTATCAGCACTAGTGGAAATACTCTGTAGATATATTTGTGGGAGCCTGATATGGGACTCCCAGCCCAGCCACCTCAGTGAGCAACCTCTTTGCAAACATCAAAAGGAGCAGCTGATTTTATTGGGTTTTGGATATTTTCAATGAAAGACTCCACAGGGGATACACTGATATGTGTCCAGCTTTAATATTTAAACACATTCAAGATTTCTAGAGGTAGAGACAAAGAAATAAAGAGGGCTGCTGCTGTGGCAAATGCATTTGGCATGCCATGGCCAGTATATTCCCCTGTATGTGCCTCCCTGCTCCAGCAGCAGCTGGTGCCCTGAGGGCCATTTGGATCAGGTGAGGGACCAGCCTGGATGAAACACATTTTTACAGATGCTGCACAGGGAATACTGACATTAGATGCACTAGCTGGGGAGAAGGTTGGTGGGCTGGTTCTTGGATTTTTTCAGTTGTTTTTGTTGGGGGCTTTTGTTGTTTTGGTTTTGGTTGGGGGTTTTATGTTTTGTTTTTTTTAAGAATGTGCATCTCAGAAAGATTCTCAGGTATTTAAGGGCAGGGACAAAACCCAAGGTGTATCAAATGACTGATGTCTAGAACAAAGCTCTCTATGCACATTTGCATTTTAATAGCAGAAGCTATTGCAAACTGCCCACACAAGTCTTTATTTCAGTGGTTTAGAGATCCATGTTACAATAAACTTCAGCATTTTTTACATAGACTGGCTGCAAAATGCTGCTCATTGTTTCTTAATGAAATGAAAGCTGGGAAAGATGACCAATTAAGGTGTCCCTGCAAAAGTCTCAGGGGTGAAGCATCTTCCTTAAATAAAAGGGAAAGATGCTAATTTTCCATCCCTGCAGATTAATTGAAGGAGCCATAGTATTCTTTTTGTGTTTCAGGGCAGAGAAGGTAGGAAGGGAGGAGAGAGGATGTTGCAGGTCAGCCACTTTTGGATTTCGATGGAGTCTGCCTTCTGTAAAGGATGAATAATTCAACCACCCACGCCCCATAAGCATTTAAATTACAGTCTTCCTGTTATTGTAAAGCAATGTCTCAAAGGAATAAATAAAGTTGACAAAAATAGTCTTCATAAGGGTTGACACTGATTACACCAGACTGAACTCCCTCACTCATGGGGCTCGTCCACCTTTAAATGTCACCATGAGATGACACCTGTCTATCCTGCTGTCAGTCTGAACAGAGAATAAGTCTCTGTTCCCAGTTGCTTCTTTTCCTAGCAAGACCAATTCTAAGTCATAAAGCACAGGATGACAAGTCTTAAACCACCACAAACTGAATGGTTTCTTATTACTCACTCTGTCTCATAGTAGGAGGGAGGAAACCACTAAAGAGAGGAGTGAAGGGGAGCTTCCTGGCAGATAAATTTGAAACAAATAAAATGCTGGATGTTGGTTCTGTAAAATTAATTTCTGCAGAAGACCACGTAGGAGAATGAAGTGACAGATACTAGACAGAAGAAATTCTTTCCTCTGAGGGTGGTGAGGCACTGGCACAGGCTGCCCAGGGAAGTTGTGACGTTCAAGGCCAGGCTGGACAGGGCTTTGAGCACCCTGGCCAAATGAAAGGTGTCCCTGCCCATGGCAGGGGCATTGAAACAGCTGATCTTTAAAGTTCCTTCTAACCCAAGTCATTGTATGATTCTGTGACAGAAAACATTGTCACTGCAATGTTTTGGATTCATCCGCAGTGGCAATTCATAGCCAACTGCTTATCAAGGATTGCTGACCTTGTGGCTCTGTGCTTCATGAAACTGGTCTGATGGCATTTTTTTTTTTAATTCATTTTTATTCTTGATTGTTCATCTTGCAAGATAACAGGCTCAGAAAACCACAGGTACTTCCATATCCAGTGAAATCAAAGGCCTATCTAGCCCTGAAGGAAACAGCCTGTTGAGAAACCAAATCATGGCCAGCCTCTGTGACATGGCTCATCTGAAACAGAGATGAGAATGATATTCAGCCTTTCTGAACAACCCCCAAAACCTTTTTCCTTAGTCAGAAAATAATTTATTTCCTGATGACTTCCAGTTGTTTTATTAAATTTCTACCAGTGAGGAAAAAACATTCCAAAATGTGATTGTTCACCGAAACAGATTTTTTTCCTATTTTTGCCGTGGTTCATATTTCATTGCAGCACAATAAATTGACATAGTGCCCTCATGCCTCTTTCTCTTAGAAGGTGCCTCAGATATTAACAGTTCATTTGCCACAGAGCAGCTTAACTGGCCTCCCCTGCCCAGCAGCACAAAAGGGAATTGTTATGGATACTCTAGGATACAAACTGATATACCCTAAGGGCAGCATATACATTTCAAATTTAATTCCTAGGGTTTATTTCTTGCTATTAGAATGGTTCTCTGAGCTGGTAGGAAATCCTAGTTCTGCTCCCATATGGACAGCTCAGATAAAGAGCCTGCCTGGCTGTGCTCCTTTTGTCCTGTGCACAGCAGGTAGGGCAGGACACAGAACAGCCTCACTGCCGTGGCATGAGAGGGAAGGAAACAAACCCGCTTCAGGCTCCACTTCACAGGTGCTGCCATGCTCAGTGTGGTCATGATCCTGTAAAAAAAATCACATTTAAACAGACATTCATATTCACAAAGAATACTGCATCCATTAGCTGACAGGAAACTTCAGACTTGCATGATGTGGCTTTTTGCTGTTATCCAGTCCCTTCCCCTGTGTGTCATTTCACTTCTTTGAAGTGCTGAAGGTGCCCTGCAATCCAGACTCTCCAATTCAAAAATTACATGTGTATAAATGAAAGAAGAAACTAGTTGCTCTGAGCTACTTACAAATCTAAATTAAGTTGCAGTTAGCAAAGAATGTGTTCAACAGCAGCAGCAGCACCTTGCTCATATTTTACTTGTACTAAAAAAGAGCCTTCTCCATTTTGTTCTAATAACATGCTATTCAATAACTTCAGTTAAGAACTACAAAGGATTAACATGGTTTTACATCTCTTCCAGCTCCTCAAGCAGCTGTGCTATGCTGCAGCTGCACACATTGCTCAGACAAGATACAGCAGCAGGTAATTCTGCAATCATTGGCCCACAACACACGCTGGCATCCAGCAATCCCCTGGTTAGTCTGGGTTTTAGAGGAGAAGCTGAATCCTCTAAGCTAAGTCCTCCTAAGAAAATGGAAACAAACCTATTTTATTAAACAAATATATTTGACAATAGGATTATCTGAGTTTCTAAGGTTAGCATCCTGCCTTTCTCAGAAAGGCACTAAGCACACGTAATTAACACTACAAAAGAAACTAAACATATTGGTTGGGTACTAAGATTTTCTTTGCACTAGTTGCATTGTCATGACTAAATAAAAAGGACTGATGTCTGGCTTTAAAAATGGAGGAGGGAGAGGAGGTATGGTGAGAAAAAAGAATTACCCATTGATTTATTCTTTTACTTAACAGCAAAGGGGAATGAGCAATTTAAGGTCAGCAGCATATTGTTCAGCTGGCCTCAGAGCCTGCAAAATTACCAGCACTGTGTGTTGCAATAAATTGCATGCTTTTGTCATCCCTGTTTGTTTGAAATATGTGTGAAATGAAGAGGGAAATAGCTAGGACCAGCATTAAGGACTGCCCTGATCTGCCTAGAAGGTGAGTGGAGACAAAATAGTCTGTTTTGTTGTGGATAGGAGAGCCCCTCTAAGGCACAATCAGTCCCACTGCTTTTATAGCTGCTCTCTTCCCTGGTATCAGGGGCACACACAGCCAGGTGGGTAAGAAGGGCTGCTGGAAATCCCAGCAGAACTGCTCCTCCCATTTCTGTCCCTCTGTACCCCAGTGATCCACCCCAAAGGGCTCACGTTTGATTCTGCACAAAGCCTGTGTGCTGTCCTTGTGGTGCTGCAGCCTGCCCAGCCACCACGCCTGCATTTACTCCAACAGTCCCTAAAGAGCTCACCCTGTGCAAAAGGGATAAATTAAACACAGAGGTGTGGCTCAGCCAAGGCACTGCATCACACAGTGAGCAGGTCTCTGACAGTCCAAGTAACTTTTCAGACTAATGACTCTCTCATCAGTCCAGGAAAACAGGTCCTATTGCTCCAGAAGGTCATACTGGCCTTTATTTTCCTCCTGGTGATGCAAGTGCTGATTATAGTGCAGTATCCAAGACAGGTAATTCATGTCAAAGGGTGGAGAAAGTGGCTTTGCTTATTGATGTGTTGTCATCGCAACGTTCAGCCTTTCTGTTCCTAGCTGTTCACGTGAGTTACAGCAAGCAGAGCCTGTGCCTGGCATTAACCTGCTCCCCAGGCAGCTATTGCTCAAAATGCACAATGGCCTGCAGGACACCAAGAGATTTGCCATTGCTCTATTGACCAGACACAGCCTTGCACTGCACTGTGAGATGAAGTAGTGTCAAAATGGCATTCTGGGCCATTCTCCTGGAAAAGTCAGAAACACACAGCTTGGACAGGCGCACTCTTTGCTGAGTCAAGAACTGCCTGGGTGGCTGGGTCCACAGAGGGGTGCTGCTGCACCCAGTTTGTCACTGGTGGTCCCCCAGGGATCAGTGTTGGGCCCAATCCTGTTCAATATCTTTATTGATGGTCTGGGTGAGGGGAACGAGTGTACCCTCTGTAAATTTGCAGACAACAGCAAGTTGGGTGGGAATGTCAATCTGCTAGAGGCTAGGAGGGCTCTGCAGAGGGATCTGGAAAGACTGGATCAGTGGAATGAGACCAATTGTATGAGGTTCAATAAGGCCAGGTGCTGGGTCCTGCCCTTGTGTCCCAAGAAGGCCCTGCAGTGCTCCAGGCTCGGGGCAGAGTGGCTGGAAACTGCCCAGCAGGAAAGGCCCTGGAGTGCTGGCCAGCAGCAGCTGAACATGAGCCAGAGTGTGCCTGGGTGGGCAAGAGGGCCAAGAAACCCAATGGCATCAGACAGAAAATATCCTGCATGTCATTTCCCCTTGCTTTGGAGCAAATAATTACACTTTTTACTGTGTGTCTTTGATTCTCTGTGTAGAAAAATCTTTTTCTTCACTTACACTTTACTAACCAATGCCCTATCTGTCGGAGGACAGAACCAGGCTCATCAATGGAGCTTTCTGTGCTGGCTCTGCAGAGGCATTGGGATTTCCACATGCCATCTCAACCCCATATTTGTGCTGAGAGTGATGGAGGTGGGGAGCCCAGAGCTGGGGTTGCCACACAAGCTTTGGTCATTACTAAAGGCCATTCCTCACAAACCACCTTTCCAGTCACTCCTCCAGTCCTTGGCTTGGTCTCTGTGCTCACACCCACCCACCCCTTGTTGCTGTCAGGGATAGAGGCTGTGGTTTCTTGCATGGCAAGGATTACAGTTCTTGTTGCAGGAGAGGATCAGAGCGCAGGAGGAGCCCATGTGTAATGGACAGTCCTGTCATGTGCTGTTTTTATCATAAACATCATCCTTTCATGGCTTGTCTAGACAAATAACAGCATTCCAAATCTCTCAGCAGACAGGAGGAGAAGCCATTGCAACCCTACAACTGAATTTGATGGGCTGCTGCATCCTTCCACCACTTCCTGCAGGGATGGGGAGAGCTGGCTGTCCCAGGAGTCACTGTCTCACCAACACACACAACACTTTGTGTAGCACCAAACATTCTCTGCAGGGACTTATCCAGAGTCCTTGATTGCCTGGATTTTGCTTCTGACCCAGGGAACCCCCAAAATTCAGTAGGAACTAAGGTCTCCAGCCTTGCACACAGCAAGGGACAGTCACCTCCAATGGAAGCCCATCAGCAACCCTACTTCCAACCCCACCTTGGCCACAGGTTTTAATGATGCATTTAACTTGCATAAATAATGAAAGTTCCCCCAAAGATGTCTATGATATTAGGCAAACACGTTCATGGAGCTGTTATCCAGCTGTAAACTTCCAGAGGAGCTTCCCCTAAAGAAAAACTCCACAGTGTCATCCACAGTTTTGGAGGAAGCTCTTCTAAGGCTACACAAAGTATTTAGCACAGCCCCACTCACTCAAAATGCCACTTCTGTAACTGACAGACCTCTGAAAGCAGCTTTTAATTTACAGCAACAGGACCTTTTTACAAAGTTTCCGAGAATTCTGTGCATTTTACAGTGGAAGGACACTTACTGCCACTTTTATGTGTAAGCTGACTACAGCTCCATATTACTTGGGGTATAAAGCAGATGAGCAAAAGGCATTTAAACTAGTGTTGTTGCACTTCTGATCTTGATTGATGTTGACACCAATTAGCAGAAAAGGAATCTTCCAGATAAAGGAAAAGAAGATTTTATTAAGCCCTAAATGCCAAGAGTCAGAATTCAATGCAAAATTCATTAGTGCTTATGGCAGGAGTCCTACCAGCTATTGCCAAGGGGTTAAAGGGAAATAAAAATTACATAAATAGGATTTTCAGGACTTTTAAATCCTAGCTTGAACAGTAAACTTGTTTGGGTGATTTCAGCTTGTTATTCTATACCCCAGCACATAAAGGAGGATCTGGTAGCTTTAATCAGAGGCAACTTCTGCTGAAATCAGTTGTATTCCTCTAAATAAAGAGAAAAATATAGGTCATATTTTTTCATTCAATTCTAAATCTATTTTTGTAAATACAACATTCATCAGGTACAGGAAGAGGTCTTCACATTATATAAATATAAATTTTAAATCTATAAATCTATAAATATATGCATGTATATCTATATATAGGATCAAAATCTGATTTAAAATTTCTATTTCATGTACAGACAGTGACACAAAAATGATACTTGCCTTTGCAGGGTTTTACCCTTAAACATTTGCTCAGAAAAAAAAAGGATCTTTGCAAGATTCCTGACATTGTATCACCAATAAACCCCAGCTTAATAAAGCTCCAAAACAAGATTTGAAAGCTGTATAAAAACAAAGATTAAATATGCTTTTTAGAACTAGAAATGAAATTTTGGACAGTTTGGAGTCTGGAGAACTTTGAGTGGCTGCTCTGTAAGAGAAGTGCTACAGCTGCCTTTTATTCTAGTTCACAACCCTTACAGAACTCTGTTTTGGGACAGGAACAAATACTTAGGCAAGTGGAGGCAGTTCCTTCCTAAGATTTCTATAGACAGCACTCAGAAATTTTCCTGAGTATTCATGTCTCTCCATGTTCACTAGATCGTGTTTTGCCTTTTAACACTAAGCTCTTCAGCTTGGTAACAAAAATCACAGTTCCCAGTTCCCAAATACCAGAAGCACACCACAGATTTTTATTCCTCTCTGCTTGCAGGGTATCTGCTCTTGCAGTTCAAAGGACTGCACACACACACACAAATGTCTTTCAATTCAATTTAGCCAATGATAACTCAATTTCAACATGTCCTGAGACATGTTCTTCCACTGGCAGAGGATCCTGATGACCATCAGTTTACATCTACTTGTCAGAAGCTCCAGGGCAAATGTTGACTCTGAATTTTCCTTCCAGTCTCATTTGCTGCATCAAATGTCACCAGTGCTTTTGTCAGCAGCATCCTAGACTCGTAGCTAGAAAGTTATTGCCATTTCTTGCTTGCTGTGGACATTACAGGTTTGATTTGCACATCTCTCATCTTCCAGGCCTAAGCGCTGCAGTTTTCTGTTTCATTGTACTGGGCTGGTGCTGTTCACCTGAAAAGACTTAAACCCAGATTTATTTTAAAAATCAGAGCATCCCTTTGCTGTCTTTGCATCATTTGCTCCTGCCCTGCAAGCAACCCTTCCCCTTTCCTTAGCACATACCTGTTGTCCCCTGCTGCTTAGGGCAGGAGTTCATTTTCCTGTAGATTTGAGCAACTTGCCACATAGAGAGAGCTTCGCTCTGTGACTGAGGCTAAGCACTGATTTCATTATTAAAAAACTCTTGAAGGCTGCTTATTTAAAGACAAAAACAGCAACAACAGATTTTTAAAAACAAACAAAAACCAAAAACCAAACAAAAAACAACCAAAATAACCAGAGAACACTGGGCTTTGTTATTAAATCACACGTTCTGAAAATTGGTGAGCCTGGAAACTCTGGAAAAAGAAGAATGATTCTAGAAAAGGGGATGTGGGATTTTATGGAATATGTTTAGCAGTCTCCTACTCTTTTCTGATACTATATTGCCTCAGTTTCTCCTCAATCCTTTTGAGCCACATTATGCTCTCAGTATTTACATGTCCTGTGAACGAAGATGGATTTCTGCTCATTGATGGCTGTGTTTAAGCTGCTCTGTTTCTTGGATCTTGATAGTACTTGTAGTGTATCAATTTTATAATAGCAAATCTTTCTCAACTAAACATTTAAATGTGGACAGAAAGAGTTCCTGTTCAGAGAGTAAACCCCATCTAGCAAGATCTCAGAGCCAGAGCCAAACACCACCAGCTTCCACCAGTCCTTGAGCAGCAAGTGACACACTGCAGAAAGCTGTCCCCTCTGCTAAAGGATCCCAGCAACAAAATAATGAGGAGGCTGCCCAAGACTTAGAGACTGTGACTGCTGTCTGTGTCTGTACCTAACAAACAAAAAAGCAACTGTGAGAAGCATTATGAATTGGTTCAGCTCCTGCACCTCTAGAAGAATCTCTCCCTCTGTGTTCACAGAGCTATGGGGGAATGTTAGAGAAACCAGCAGATTAAAGGTGTTTTGTTCTCTTTTTGTTGCTTCTTGATGAGGAAAACATTGGAAAAAGTGTGTCGTGGAAGTAGAGCTTGTGAAACTGTCTCTTACAGCTCCTTGGAGGACCAGAGTGGAGCATTTACAAATTTGAAATAATGGGGCATTGACTCAGTCACACAATAGATATACTCTCAGTTGGTTAATAAAGTAAGAAAGAATTCTTCATTAAAAATCTATTTATAAGATTTTTTTATAAGATGTATTTCAGTCTTATGTAGGATATATTTCAGTCTTATGCATAGATTCTTTTAGTTCTTCTTCCATTGCAGAGACAACAAGATTTCATGGGACTTCAAATTTACAGTATATCAACAAGAATATTTTAAAGCAGAGATTCAGCACCGAGGCAAAATTTGGAACTCTGCCCTTTTCTCACTCTGGAGTTACCTGTAGCAGCTATGTAGAGAATAGAAAATGGAATATTCTTCATAGATATTCATATACAACAGGATCCCAGCAGAAATGCTTTCATTGCTATCCCTGTCAGATTCTATGAATCCACAAATCCTGCTAAATACCTAATATCACAGCTAAAGATGTGCCTAGATGTGCAAGCTGTCAGTTACCTAAAAAAGGCTTGTTATCAGGACCAACCCTGACAATAATACCTGCAAATGCTGAAGGCCCCTCAGCTGTCAAACAAGAAGTCATCATCCAGCTGTGTGACTGCCAGGTGCTTTGTCCACAAGCAAAATGTAAGGGGAGAAACAGCCAGGTCACTAAGAATGAACCTGACCAGGGAAAAAAACATGTGAGAAAAATAGTAGGGTTATAGTTAATCCAGATCCTGTTGTCATTGTCAATAGAGGACGTCAGGAGTCTACCTAGAGGTGTCAGCAGCATTTCTGTTACTTCTTTCTGTACATCACCACACCAAATGGTCTGTTTTGATGGTGGTCAAAGGTGAGGCACGGGCAGTAATCTTAACAGCTACTGATTCAACTGGTGCTTCAACACAAGCCATGACGTGTGGAGTGATGGAAATATGGCCATATGCATACTTTGGATCTAGTCTGTGATCCAAAATCTCTTCAGGCAGGACTGACAAAGTAAGTACAACAATCTGTACCAGGCCTCTGTCATCAGCACCATGGCTAGATGGAGAGAAGGTAATACAGGAGATCCCATAAACTTGTATAACGTCTTCCAAAACCAGAGAAACTTTTAGTGTCTGTGTTATCCTGTGGCAGGGAGCTCCACAGCTTAGCTGAAAACTGTGCAAATTGTGGGATGCAAAAAATACAAAAAGGATTTTCTTGACCGGCAAAGCAACTTATTAAGTGAGGATATTTTTCCTGAACTGACAGAAGATGGAAGTCATGCTCCATAGAACATGAAGGCATAATCCACAACAGCAGAAAAACACCAGCAATTAGTCAGAACCCATCTATTGACTGACAAGAAGTAGACATATACTATCACTGCAGACCAATCTTCTGAGCACTCAAAGTGTGTAAATTAGACCTAACGTGTAAATTGCACAGTAAGTGACAAGAATTTCAGAACATTGATTACTCTGAGACAGTCATTTGAGGAATGAATTCTTTCAAGAAATATAAAACTGCTGGTCTTGATGGCATCTGACAGCTGAGTAGATAAAATACCTTGGTTGAATGACAAATATCCGAATGCTCTAACCATTTACTGTGCATTGCTGTCAGTGTGTTAGTGCTTGTATCTCATGGCACTCCAAAAATCAGAGAAAGATGCTTCAGAGCCAAAGAACAGTGGGTTGTGTCCATACGGCATCATCTTCACAAATGGCATCAGCATCTGATCCTAATTAAATTAGTTATCACCATTTGCTAAATGGTTCCTAATACCAGAGCAAGCTGGACTACTCCCAAAAAATCCCTGCTGTTTAAGTGCTTAACATCACTGAGCAGTTCCAAGAGAGCCTTGGGAGGGCATGGACAGATACTCTGTGCTTATAGATCCATCAGCAGCTGCTCATGACATTGGAAAAATCTGAAGTATGGTTTTATTTGTAATTATTAAATTACACAAATTGATCATCTCTTCATAGGGATTGCACACTGAAAGGTTTACATAAACCATGTGAGAAGCAGATCCAATGGTGCAGACTGCAATATGAGCTATTAGAAAAGGGTACTTGTTCCAATATTTGTGGCATCTGTCAAAATAAGCAACCAAGCTATGATCGTATAAAATCTAATTTCTTGCAGGTGACTAAGGCATCACAATCCAAAATTAGGAATGCAGTTTTAAGGACTTCATGCAAAATCACAGCCATGGTGACCTGAGCATCCTTCCTGGATGTCAGATTAGTGCATCCAAAGCCAACTGTATATGAATTCAGGTGAAACAGATGTGAGACACCTTCACCTCAAGACTCAATAAGCGATTTTGCACATCCAAGACTGAGGGTGACTCACCCTTGACTAGCATATGATCTATCTGGGTATCATACTGAATTTCAAACTTTATTGGAGGTCAGAGAGATCAAAATGCAAAGTGAGTGCTCATAAGAGCTCAGTTCCCAAATGAAGGTGAGGGGGAGATGAGGAGACTGATGGCAACCACGCAATGATGTGAATTGCTGAACTCACACAGTGCCACTCAGACCTGTATGTGTGCTCTGTGTCTGCATGATCAGGGTTTGCAGGGTTAGAAAGGCTGCAAGGGATCAAAATTACATTGTCTTACTGAATAACTTGGATAAGCCAAAACCAGACTGGAGTCATCCTATCTGATATCATGATAACATGAACTATTACCAGAGAATGCACCTTGAATGTTTATGGTGGTGCTGAAAACTTTTCTAGTTACAGCAGAAATACAGAAGCTGTGGTAGTTACATAATTGACAGTGCACAAGGTAAACAGTTAGGCATTTAAAATTAGCATAGATTAAAAGAAAATAGGAGAAAATAAAAGAAAATTACTTTGCCTAGTAACCTGAGAATGAATTCAACAACTTGGAGACCTTCTCACACGAGAGTCAGCTGGAAGAACGAGAACATGCAGAAATGTGATTATTACAAATAAACAGAAATGTGTGAACATAGGGCCTGGTTGAACAATATAGCACATCATGGTTTGTGGCATCATGGAAGAATTGTAAATTATCAAGAATTTAGCCCAGGCAGCCCACTGGTGCATCTCTTATATTGACTTTATGAAAGCTCATCCGAAAACAAGCTAAGGATGTGTATCAGGAAAAAAGGAAGCACAGACATAGCTGTGCAGGCATGGAAGAATAAACAACTCTTTTACTCCCTTTCTGCAAATCACAACAAGGCAAATGGCTGAAAAGCCTTTTTCAAACCCTACCAGTCCTTGACAGGAAAGAGGAAATAATGCCCTAATTGCCAAAAATGGCAAGGAGGGGAGAGGAGAGAGGGCAGAATGTCACGGTTAAAATTTGTTTCCAATTCATTCTCTCCCTCCAAGGTTCCTCCTGCCCTTTAAGAAATCTGTACTTAAAACATAATGGACTACACAATTTCCAAACCAGGAGGTTGGTATAATTCATTTTAATGCCACTCCAGCTGGCTGGGCAATACAATAGATCATCACACTGCAAGAGAACCCTTTGGCCCAGACTGTGCATCAGACTGAACTTCTAGAACTGTAGCATATTCATCATGAGGCTGCTGCCACACAAGGTTATCCTGCTGGTAAGCAGTATTTCTCCATCTCTCTAATTTGGTTCTTTTAGACAAAATGGAGCTATTCAACATTAAAAAATAAATAAAGAAACAAACAAACAAAAAAAAAGCCTATACTGACTTTGTCAAAGTCACATGGCCAGAGTTCAATATCCACCATGACACTCAGGGAAAGTATCAACACACACCATGGTTTCACAAAATATTTCAGATTGTCTCTTTTTAGTATGAGCCACTGTTAAATCTTGGAAAGGTGCACTGTATTGTAATTAGTTTCAGCTACACCAGATATCCTTTGTTGCCTTTTCTGTTTAGAATAAGCTCCATGAGGAAACAGACGATATCTTTTTTCTTAAGGTTATTCCCCTCGGCAGATAAAAAGAAGAAAACTCTGCATGGTTTTGGGCCATTTTTTTCCCAGATCCTGTGACAAAACACTTGAAACACACCAGATTTGTGATCACTGTGTGTTTCTCCACCAGGAAACCAAGCCAAAAGATCCAAGATGTCACAGGAGACGTGTCAAAGACATGGGATCATAAAAAGTGTCACAACTAATTAATTTGTTTTGGAAGAAACTTGGTACTTGATGTTTCCACTTCATTCATGGGAAGTCAGTGCTCTGAAGTTCTGACAAATCAAGTCATTTATTCAAACTCCTTACAGTGAACTCTGCTGCTGAGAACTTGGTTCCAGGAGGTTTAAGAGATACGAGTGTAACAGAAACAGAATCCACTCTTGCTCAAAGGTTATTGTCAATAGTGTTATCTTTTTCTGGTCTTGTTTTCTCTTCGGCAGACTTGCATTTTCATCTGTAAGTGACAAGTTTGACCAGAGCAGAATTGATTAAACCAAACTCACAGACACACTCAATATTTCAATGATTAAGGATTGCTAGAGGAAAAGAAATACTTATTTTCACTTCACCTTGCATTTCCAGCTAGGAGCAAAGCCAGTGGTGACATAAATCTGCTGTGCAAATGTTTCTCTCTGCTCTTTCCATCCGGAAAACCTCTTGAATTCCCCAAGAAAGCTTGTTCTCATCATCCCACCTTGTTCCAGTGAGCTTCTGAGGTCTGAAGAGCTGAGTCAAGGTCCCTTCTGGCTAACTGGATTGCTGCAAATTCTCTTCTGCCTGTTTTGCTCCTCTCCTCAACATTCACAGAGCTTCAGCTGAAGCTCCTGATCCACTGCCATTCAGATTGTGCATCTGTTTACTGACAGTCCTTAACTCTTTTCATCATGTCTCTAATTCTGTCTTTAGGGCCTTGTGTTGTTTCTTCCTACCCATATTTATGCTCTTATCTCTATCATTTACCCCTTGTTCTGCCTTCACACTCTTTCCTTGAGCTCATCCTTTCTTCTGGTCATCAGGGCTGTATCACCCTCCTGCTTTTGCTTGACTCCCTCACTCCCTGTCCCCTCGACAGACTTCTCCCTCCATGTTCTGCAAGAATCAGAGCTACACTCTTGGAGTGCTTCCAAGTTGTTACTCCAGCATAAGATCCTGCTGAATCTCTAAGAAAGAAGCAAACAAAGCCCAGGAGTAGTAGAGAAAATGAAGGAAAGAGGAGATGAGAAATGGAAGTTGATTGGCTGGAACAACCCATGTTTTGCTGCTGCTTCTAGGAAGTGACAGCAACAGCAGTAACAGGGCTAAGCTTTTACCACTTCTTAAGAAGAGAAGTGATGTTTGGAATATGTCAAAGGAAAGGACTGTGGCCACCAGCATCTGTAAGTGTCTGTCCAGTGGGCTGTAATTCCTTCAGTGCTGCTACAGGGCAACACAAAACAGCATCAAGAGGGTCTGTACTGCAAGTGTTATCCCACCAGTGCCTCATGGCACTTGAGGTGGCATGAGATGGCACCATCTGAGGGCAGAAAATAAGAGTCAAAGGTGAGATTTGGCAGCACGTTCACCTGTATGTAGCAGGGGGAAGAGCTCTTTTATGCTGAACCAATCTCCCAGATCAGCCTTGAGCCCAGGGAGAAAGATGGATTGATTTTACCTAAGCCTTTTTCCTGGGATACAAGCATGAAGAATGTAAGGCTGGTAAGAACAAAAATATTTTATCTAGGGAAAAGTGATTGGGAAACTTGTCCCAGGGCACTCAACTACTGTATCCTTCATCCTGACAAATTTTATGTTTTGCTCAGGGCAAACAGATTTTGGCCAAAACCAAGCAAAGCCGAGTTTCATGGATTTCAGCGCCAGATAAAGAGCATAACCAGACTAGTCCTATATGATATTATTGCTAGATAACATCTAGGGCGGCAGTTCTCAAATGGAGGTTCCTTAAATGAGCAGTGGTTGCTAATATTTTCTGGCTCTTGGCTATACCATACCCAGGAAGCCATGGGCCTAAAGCTCTTTGAAATGATTTGGCTACTGCAGATCACCCTGCAGGATGCAGCATTGAGTAAAAATTCAGGTCAGATGGTCACAGCAGGCAACTGGGATCCAAGAGTCCTTGCATAGGCACATTATTCTCAAATACTGGCATAAAGAAATTGTTGGTTTTGTGCTTCATTCAACATGAGCTTAGCTAGCATTACTTGAAATAATAGGTGGCACATTCCCTCAGAAGTGCTTTAAAGCTGTGGAAGTGTAAAGTACCACAGAACAGTAGAACAAGATATCCGGATTGTTTCTACTGCGAGATACAAAATTCAGGGCTCCTGCTGCCTCACATTTTCAGGGTAATTGTTAAAAGAAATTGCCTATTAGTCAAGTCAAGTTATTAAACAATTTGAGACTTTGTACTACTTGATTTGGGTGCAGATTTAATCAGAGAGTGTAGGGGTGAATTGACACAAAACACATTTCCTAACTTCTGCCTTAGGGCCATTTTAGATACCACAACATTGTTATTTTATAAGCTACCTGAAAATCAGCATTACTCTGTTGTGCTGGTTTTGACAACCAATAGGGAAACTAAACTTGGCTGCCCCCAATACCTTCTTCCCCTAGAGATCCAGGCAGGGTGGCCCCTGTCCCACTTCTAGCCCCTGGTCCTTTCTGCTAAAACCACATCCCCAGCATGGCTGTGTATGGTATAGAATATTCACCATCAAAACTCCAACCCCTGGCATTGTAACCGTAACACTCTGTGCTCTTCATTTCCACTGTGGACAGAGGAAATCTAATTAATTAATGTTTAATAACTATTTCTGTATTTAAGATGCATTTTAAAAGTAAGCAGAGACTGTAAGGTGATTAAATGTCTCTCACCTGTACTAATTCCAGAGGCAGGAGGACAAGGGGTGTGGTGCAGACATGCTGTACAGTCCATTTGCTGTTCAGGATTTTTACACAAGCAGACAGAAGTGCAAAGCACAGAGACCTGTTTGGCTCCCTCCCACCTCACTCCTGGCATGGCTGATGCCCCTTCAGTGCACATCATGGTTCTGGTTGCACAAGTGCAGCCCAACAAACTTCCATCAGGCCTCCCAACTCAAAGCTTGAGCTTTTCCAGGGATTCATTTCAGAATGTGAGCAAAATCAATCCTACTCATCCCAGTTAGGCAGCCAGTAAATAAATCCTGTGTCTTGTCATTGAAGGTCTTTCTGTTGTGTTGCATGCTGCTTAGAAATTTTCCTGAAATAACTGTAGTGTTGCACTTGTTTCTTTTCAACAGTTAAAACTTCTTCCTTCTGTGTAACCACAGAGTGTTTGCTCAAGGCCTGCTTCTGTTCCGAGCAGAATCTGTGCTGTATTTACAAAGCAGAAGCCAATACAAAGAGTGCTGACTGTAATGAACAGTGCTTGGAACGAAATGTCTGATGAGTCTAGATGCTATCAAAGCTGTTCCCTTGCTCAGAAGTGGATGTTAATGCCAATTACTCATGTTTCTTGATTAAACTCTCACCGAACATTAAGTACTGCAGAGAAAAGGTCCTCCATCACAAAATATGCACATTGCAGTTGAGTCAGAAGCTGGTACCAAGAATCCAGGGACATGGTGTACTCTGTGTTGTGGTCCTTCAAAGAGTACATTGGGTATGATTTATAAAAGATGTCTGTGCTGAGTATTCCACTACATCACAGCCAAATAAGTGCAGACTAAGATGTACTTTCAGCACAATGGAAATACCTCCACGAGTAAATAACTGAAAGAGGACATCTTACATGGACAAGTCAGATGTTCCACTAAAGAAGTGACAGACCTCAAGATCTGTAACTGGGAATTGCATAAACCAGGAGGAGGCAGCTGTTGAACTCTCATAGCTGGAGTTTGGGCCACTGCCCAGTTTGACTGGATCCATGTACACTGCCCTTTTGAATAAACCATTTTCGGGTACATCTGCAGCAATTTTGTTCCATGAATATTTTGCTGTGATACAAAAGGGTCAGAAACCTTGCTGTATTTATATGTATGCTTGAGCTCTGAAAGAAGGTGAAATGCACCAAACAGGAATAAAGGTGAACATCAGGTTTCTCTTAAAAAATGAAGAGATTTAATAACAAAACTGAGGAATGTGTGCTTTTTTTCTAATAATCAAATCAGAGTTTAAAAGGAGAAGGGAAGCATAAATTATCAACTCCCAGCCATTTTCTCTGTCTCAGGCCATTGCACTCACACAGCTCCCACTGCCTTTAGTCAGATGTTTCCTAGAGCTGTGACACAGTGACACCCTAAACACCCCTGGCACACAGTGGATGTAATATTGGGAACAGATAATAAAAGGAAAGCTTAAAGTTGAAATAAAACTGAAGGTGGCTGGTGGAAGAGAACTTTCCATCCCTAACTTCAGACTGGGATAAAATCTCCCATCCAAAGAGGATTCTGAGGGTCTCATGAGGACCCAGAACCTGCTGTACCTGCCTTTCCACCAGCACCTGTCAGAGCACTGCTCACCAGAAGAGTTCACAGATAAAAGATGCATTATATGAAATCTGGGGGGAGAGGAGTGGCAGGGACGTGGATGTGTCCTCTCCAGGAACAGGCAGGAAGCCGTTAGCAGAGATGGAAAAGGCCACAGATGTCCCAATTCCAAAGACTGGGCTTTAAATATTTAACTACCCAATGTTTATCCCATTTGTTATCAATAGATCACAGCACCTGGCTTAAATAATGCTTTACTCCTTGAAAATATCACTTCATAAATCTTCATGACAGGCGTGTGCAGTGGGTGGGTACCAGTGTTATCCCACTTCTCCAAACTGGGACGCTCACACCACAGCAGGGAGAGGCAAAACTGATAAAAGATGCTCCTGCAGCCCCTGGGCTGGGGAGAGCCTGAAATGCCCACAGAATTCTCTCCACGAGCCTTGCAAAGAGCAGAGCATTGTGATTTAAATCTAAAGCTGTGGCGGCTTGAGGATGATTTGCAGGAAGTTCGAGAGTGGCTCTGGCTGAGCAGACAATTCACAATTCACAATTCACAGGAATGGTTGAGCTAAACGATCTCTGCTGGGAAGAGGGATGGGTCTGGAAGAGGAATGGGTTGAGAAAAGGGATGCCTGGATGCCGTGCCTGCCCCTGCTGAGCCCCCACTAGTGCCAGCACTACCTACAGTTCTCACACAAATTTAAGTTAGAAGGAGAAAAAGGAAGAGATTGGAAGTAATGGGGGACATATGAATCATATCGGCAAGACTCGCGTGTAATTTCATTTTGAAATCTAAGATTTAGACTAATGTATTCCTTGGCCAAAAGTTATTCTAGCTTCTCTGGGCAGGTAGTAATAGAAAGAAATGTGATCTTTTTGATTAAGCCAGAACATTTATTGCCACTGGGAAGTGCTGCATGTAATGTACCACGGGGACACGGTGCTTTCTGCAACTCCTACTACAACTGCAATATCTGACAGAAGACCTTCAAAAATTCAGTATAAAGGAAGGCCCAAATAATCCTCCTTAACTGCATTTATACAACAGAGCACCCATCTATTAAGGTGTTAGAGGTGCTTCTAATGAAATAAATTAAGACTAAGTCCCGATTCTGCCTCCAAACACCTGATATAAATCCAGACAACTTGTCCTACTACTGTAGCATTATAATAGATTTAAATCTATTCAACGAGGCTCTTAAATTTATGCCTTACTTGGGAACTTGAGTATTTCTACCAGTGGCATCAGGGCTGGTCTCAAAAGCTTTAAATCTTCAAAAATTTAAGCATGTGCCAGGGACTAAAAACTGACCTCTGAGGCTAAAAACAACAGATTGGCAGAAACCTGAAAGCTGACACAAAACCATTAAGGAAAATCAAAGAGCTTGAGGAGGAAAAAAACCAACTTAAAATGTTGAGAAAAACAGTAAAATCCTGAAAGGGGAAAGGAGAGGTAAAGCCTGTGAATGTGCACCTTCATTTCAAATACTCCAGTATTTAGGCCTGCCTTAGGATCCCATCATACAGATGTTTTACACAGAGAGGCCGAGCCTCTGCCTCCCCAAAAGCTTACACCTGAGATTTTCATACTTAATTTTTCCATTTGTCTGTAGCTGATTAATCATTCTGTAAATTCCACCATTATCAGCAATTTACCTTCTGGGGAAATAAGGTACAGGAAAGAGAAAGAACTTACCTAAGGCCTTATCACACACTCAATCACTAGGAAATGAGACCCGGGCATCCATAAATATAGAAAAAAATCCATATATGTTTGGCAGTAAGCTTTTGGGGCTTTGCTTGCCATTTGAACTCATGCAGGAAATGAAATTTTCCTGTTCCTGTCAACCTGAAATGCCTCCAAGGTCACAGCTTCTCAGCTGGAAGATGGTAAATACCCCAGCCTCTTTTCCTTAATGCACACAAAATAGAGATAAACTCAGTCTAGCCTTTTCACTTTACTTTACCAAGGTTACTCCAGGATCATCTTTATGGCCCAGGTGACTCTCAGATGAGCCAGTGCAGGATGCTTAAGTGATATTGTAATATGAATAGTAAATCTTAACTTGGGACCAAGCAGGAAGCTCCTGAATGCTGACAAACAGTGCTGTAAAAAGCCACTCCAGAGGTGTGTGCAAGCACAGGGGAAAGCTCTGCCTGGCTGTGGGCATGTCAGGCTGCCCAAACAGGCACAGGGATACTTGCCTTGCTGTCTGCAGGAACCTCTTTGCCCACCTTCTCCCACACCACACTTTGGACCTCATACCTGATTGACACGTTGATTTCTTCCCTGAATAACCAAGCCCCTAATTAAGCTGAATGCTGCTTAATTCTGCCAGCCTGTAAATGCTGCTTTCATTATTCAGAGCTATCCAGATTTGAGGGAATTGAAGAGAAAAAGAAACTCCTCACAGGATTTCACACTCACTGCACTGATCTGCAGAGATTTGAGGTGCAGGGTGACCCCCTCCTGCCATTCTTCAAACAGATGTGGGATGGGGCAGTGGCAAATCACCCACCAGGAGGAACAGGGGCTCTCCCTTTAGAGTGACTAAAGCCAAGGGACATTGGGACAATATTTAACTGGAACCAAGGGAAGAAGAAACAGATACTGCCCTTCCAGGTGGTTGGTGCTGGTCTCCCACCTCCTCTGAAGCACAGCAGGTGCTGCCTGTGGAGCAGCTGCCACCCCAGGTGTTGTGCTGTGGAGCTCCAGAGTGCCTGTGGTGCTTCTGTGTTGGAGCACAAGGCTCAGGCTCCTGGCTCCCACTGCCCCACAGCTTGGAGAATTGGAAGGAAATATCCTCTCCCACTTGCTTGAGAAGCATCCAAGCCTTTTGTTGATATTATCCCACCCTGTAGGGGAGGTTGGGGTCTGATTGAGGCTCCCAGGGAAGTGGTAACTCAGCCATTTGGCTGGGCTACACACAGGGAGCCCTGCCGTGGCCGTAGCTTAGAGTGGACGTCTCCACAGGGCTCCATCTTTATCTCCTCTTTCTTTTGAGGTTGCTGAAAAAAGTACCAATAGGACAGTGCCAAAACAGACCATGGAAACAGCCAGGCATAACCACAGAATGGAGGGAGAGGGATCAGGAGCAGAAAACACAAGTTTGAAGGTGGATGTGCATTTTCAGAGACAGTTCCAATTTGATCCAAAAGCATTTAGAAATTTGAGTTGAATACAGTGAATCAGAGCAAGCCAAGAGCTGAGCTAGTTTCACCTGGAGCACTGATATTTTATTTCAGATTTCCTAAGCATTTTGACTTTCCCCACAATGGACCATGAACAATCAGTGGAAGTTGCTGTGGGATCCCTGATGCTCTCCCCTCTCTCTGGCTGATCTCCTGACCTCAGCCAGAACAGAGCTCTGCATCCCCATTTTCCTGCTCCCAGAGGGCTCCCTCACACCTGGCTCCAGGCTCCTCTTGAGTGCAGCTCTGCATCTCAGCTCCTGACTTCAGTATCCACTGGAGGACAGCCAGGAGGAGAAATTTTACCCAGTGAGGAAATTCCCAAAATGAATTGACTCGCATTCTTTACTCCATAATCCACATTTGGAGCTGGTTTTAAATTTCTCTGATCAAGTAGAGATCTGAAGGCAGCTGTTTCAGATCACCTCAAGTTTGGGCTGCTTCTACTTCCTTGCTTTTATAGCTCTAAGTTTCTTTATTTCTTTTAAAAAAAGGGACTCCAAGCAAAATTATCTGTTTCAGGTTGAACAAAACACCCATTCAAACCCAAACTGAAGCTTTTGAACACATAGAAAAAAGATAACAGCTTATTTCAGGCTGGCCCAAAAATATACTGCCTATTCACATCAATACCAAGATCCTGTCAAGATTGTTCCCCACAATACCTACACCCTGGAACCAGACAGTACAATTTCTGATTGTGCAGACATGACTTCCCCCCATCTTCCCAAATTTTTACTCAATTAATTATTTTTTTTCTCTACATAGACATCCATAAGAGTTTTTTTTAAGGAGGATTACTCACTGAAAATGTTTTTATTAAGTTCTTTTAAAAAAACAATAACAACTTAAATGTGCATGCATGAATTGTGAAAGTGCTTATGTTCAGACATAAAAACTTCTGAACAAAGTCACACTTATTAAAAATTTTCAGTGAGTAATCCCAAATCCAAGGCTGTTTGGGAACTGCTTATATTTGCTTTATTCATGACAAGAGTTATTTTATGCTGCTCTCAGTCTGAGATTGGACTGCTGGAACATCTTTATTCATATGGAAAAATAATAAATGCCCCGAAATCCAGGTATCACCATTCAGCCAGCTACTCATGGATTAAGTAAAGGTTTGGCTTTCATTAATGACTGGCCATAATCTGTGTATTTGTAAAGGCTTATAATGAGATCTCATAAATAATATCAAACAGAATTTAGACTTCAGGGTCTGAAATTCAAGATTAGGCTTTCCTGCAGTGTGACTCTCCTCAGCAGTTTGGCTTTGCCTGTTGACTAGCAATGCTGGGTAGGAGAGAGGATATCAGCAGTGGGATTATCAGGCATACTGCTCCTATTACTGACATGTGGAAAAATCCACATTGTTTTATACAAGATTTATCAAATGTAACATTAGGAGTATCAGCTTTGTTTCTTTTTTTAAAAAAAGCCTATTGCAAAATGCTGGCAGAGCTAAGCAAAAGCCCAGTTTACAAATTTGAAGAAATTTTCAGTCTCAGGTATAACAGGAATGGTAGTAGATTGATACTGCAGATAAAATATGTTGAAAACATGGTATAGAGAGATGAGCAATTTAAAGTAATAAGAGGAAATCAGACTATAATGAGTGCTTACACAGAGGGAAATAAACAGATACAATAGAGGATGGAGCTCTCAGCACAGACAGATAAGCTTGGAGAGATTCAAAAGGTAGCAGAGAGATACCAAAGGCACAGTAAGGCAGGAAAACCAACAGTAAGTGCAAAGAGACAGAGCCCTTCAGGCTACAAGATAAACTGAAAAACCACACTGAGTCCCCATTTCAGAAGTACATAAGATACTTCATTTGTGTCCTTTGCCACAGTGAGGGAAGCAGCTGTCAAGGTTTGGGGAGGTGCAGAGGACAATAGGAAAGGGCTGAAATAGTGCATGGCACAGTGATGGAGGCACCTACATCCCCAAGAAATGATGCATCAACACTAACCATATGCAATATCAGTGATGAATACCTTTTCTGCCTTCCAGCAGCATTGAAGAATCACATTTGTAGGAATATTAGATTTGGCTTTTTCATTCTTAATCTCCAGAACTGGAAACTCTGGGGTTTTCTTGGAGTGAAACACACTCAAATGCCTTAGTGGGCAAAAGATTTAGTGGGAATAACAGATGGGCAGGACTGGGGACAGCTGTCTCCCTCATAAGTGGCATGAGTTAGTCGTCTCCCCTCTCTCAGTCTTTGTGTTTGCACAGGGCTGCTACTTCACAGTCCTACTGGGAACAGATAAATAGTGCAAGGAGGACTCACAGAATGTTTTCCTTATTGTGGAGCAGCAGAAGATGCTTTTTGCTCCAGCTCCTGGAAGATTTCTGCACAGGCACTGTGCTCTGTGCACAAAACATCTGGAGTGCCTGTGTGATCAGGATCCCCTGGGTTTTCCTACAAATTATCCTCCTGCATTAATATCCAAGGAAGAAAAATGACAGAATGCAAATACTCAACTGCAAAAATATAAACAGCAGTTTCATTGACTTTTTTTTCAAGCTGGTCATTAAGTGCAGGACTGTGTAGCAAACTGGTTCTCACTTCATCCGCAGCCCTCCAGGTGTATTCCATGAGGGCAGAGCCTCCAGGAGGAAGGGTGAGAGAGGCTGTCTCACTGCTGGACTCACCAGCCTTGAGTGCTGTGTCACATGAAGTGAATCAAATTGGCTCCTTGGGAAAGTTTTTTAAAGATGCCTGAAGTGCAACTTGTCTGTTAGACTGCGAATTCTTTAGGGGGAAAATGAAAAAAATCATGCTTTTTCAGGGTTTGGTGTGTGATAGGTGTTCCTGCGAATAAATGAGAGCCCCATCAGACTGAGTGACTTGCAGGTTCCTCCTGCCCAGGTGGCACCTGAGCTACAGTGTTAAGCTGGAGGCCTGGGTTCCTGTTACCCATCCCCAGAGCCAGCTGCTCCCACACCTGCAAAATCTGTGCAGACAAAAGTTCCCTCATAGATTTTATCTCTAACTCAGATGGGATGGATGACTCCTGATTTGCTGCCATAAAGGAACGTACACCTGACAGGCACTGAGACTTTGAATCAAGCAGGATTTCCAACACTCTGCAATGGCTTTTTCCAAAAAAAAAGTTAAAGTTTGCACAGTTTGAAAACAACTGCTGGAGAAGATGGCAGCAGCTGAAGGAGTTTGTCTGGAAATGATGCTACCCCTTGATCCATCTGCACTGCACAGCAGCTCTGTGTGCGACTCCCGGATCGTTTGAAGGTGCTTGGGATGGCTTCAGGCTTTTGGCTTTTTTATGCAAGCAGATTTTCATGCTTTGATATCTTCTCTGACATGACGTTTGATCCAGTGAAGGTGATGCTGACACTTTTTTCACCGTGAATATTTTGTGTACAGTGCTGCTGGAGCATTGCAGTTGCCTGAGTTATTTTGGAGGAACTCTTTCACAAAGATGCAGCCTAATAAATATGATGAAAAGTGAGAGCTCTGGTAACTGCAGTCAGGGTGTGAGCCTGCATCGCAGCTTTTCAGCATGCAGGGACCATCAAACACAATCCAGGAGAGTTGTGAGAGAAGGGGGAGCACAGCCCAGACTGGTCTGGGGCTCTGTGCAGTGAGAACAGCACTTTGGAATATCCAGATTACTCCCCCCTTAAAAAGCAGATGATGTTTCAAGCTGTCAGACTGGCAAGTTTTGGGAAAAGTGAAGAAACCCTGGCGGAAAGTCTGCACTTTGCTGTTCCTGCCAGGGTAAAGCAGCACAGGGAATGAGGGTCACCAGCCAAGGAATGCTATGTGCCTCAGGGAACCCCCTGCTGAAGGACTTTCAGCTAATTGAGAAAGTCAAACATCCATATTCCTGCTGAAAAAGTGGCTGCACTACCTTCATCGGGCATTTCAGCTACAAAGGGAATTGTTCATAAAGGCAGAAGGAATTAAAGCAGGGAATTAAAGGACGCAGCATTTAATGGGGCAGATTGATGTGCACACTGATGAGATATACTTCAAATTGACTAAATGTCTGTTTTGGCTGAAACAGCTTCTTTTTTTTTCCCCTTGGCAAATGTTATCTGTGATTTTTGTTGTTTGTAAGTCATGCCTCTTGCTGTGACCCAGCCAGAACTGAACCTGGCCAAATAAAAGGTGTGCTTAAAAAAGTAAAAAGAAAAGACAAGAAAAAAAAAAAAAGAAAATCCAAAATCACTACATGCCCTAATTTCTACCATTCTAAGGCCCATGAAAGGAAATGAGTTTTGTGCTAATGTAGGTCTCAATGCACCAAAAAGAAATCCCAGCTGGGTTGCAGCCTGCCTGGCTGCAGTGTCAGGACTTGCTGGAGCACAATGAGATTTATACCAATGTTCCAAACCTCGTGATAACCAAGGAGGAGACGTGGGGCTGTGTGCTGTCATCTCCTCTTTCCTAAACTGATCAGGCAGCCTCATTTCTGTGTGTGTGTGATGGTATGGAAGCACAGTAGCTTGGATCCTGTAGGCATTACAAAGAGCTGAGCTACCCTGGAATTATATTCATCCAACTTTCCCAGTTGATGGAGTTACCCAAGTGTGAGCCCCCCTAGTGGGACTTCCACCAGAGTCAGTCTTGTGTGGATTTACTTTCTGAGGGAAAATTACCCAACCAAGCTAAATCATTTCAGGCAGAGCAGTTGTAAGAGCTTGTTTACACGAATCTGCTCAGAAAAGTTGATCTGAATCTTTAAGTGGATTAGTTAAACTGCATTAATTAAAGCCCTTTGTGGGAACTGTCAGAATTAAAGGGTCTTTGATTTGATTTGGTTTACTTCTCTTCCGAGGCTAAGTCATATTAAGGCCACTTTACTTGTGAAACGAGAGGTTCAATGCAATTTACTTAATTCACTTTAAACTCCTGCCTTTAGTTAATTTAAATCAACTTTCCTGATTTTCCCTGTATAGACATGCCCATACAGCAGGCTGGAGCTTGGAGATCTGGGATGTGGAGGCAGACAGGTGACTTTGCATGGCATCAGCCCTGGCTCTGCAGGACCAGCTCTGAGCCAAGAGCCAATCTGCCAGACAATCCCAAAGTGTCAGCTATGACAATCAGAATTCAGGGCGAATCTTTGAAAACCATCTATTTCTACATGAGCAAGCTGCTTTCACAAGACACTTCAATGCCTACAAGACTCTACACCCTCTGTACATTGTATTTTTGTACATTGTATTCTCAGGCTGGCCCTGTGCAGCTGCCCACAGCCAGCCCAGGCCACAGCGAGCAGCACGTGCAGTGACAGGGTCACTCTGTCCCAGATGAATGATCAGAGCAGGGCACTGCCAGGTTAAATGAGAGGCAGTGCAAGACAGGCTCCTTGTGCTGCTGAGACCCGTTTCAGTGTTGAATCACACTCCACATGGCAGCCTAAGTGAGAGCAGAGGTGGTGATTAGCAGCACTGTGTCTGTTTGGAGAAGGCTGCATGCACGACTGGGCATGAATGGCCCGATTATGAGTGGGTGGAACTCCACTCAGAGGGACTGAGCGGGCAGAGCTGAGGTAGCAATGATTAGCTGCCACGCCAGGTGAGTTATTGTCCCCTGGGATGCTAAAGATATACTGTACTTAATAGTTCACTGGCCACAGGCATTCCAAGGGTTGGCATTGTCGCAGCCGGAAACATTCATTCACATAATTAGTTTACTTTTCCAGTTTAAGCCAAATGGAAAATCCCCCTGTACAGCACTCTTTAGCTGGCTGTTGGGCCAGTGTTGATCAGCAAAGTCCTTTTGACTTTGCAAAGTTGCCTGGGTGTCCCCTGAAGGACGTGAGGTTTTTTTATTCGTCTACCTTATCACAATACCTTATCACAGCCATTATTGGGATGCTCTGGGATTTTCTCTGGGTAATCTGACCCCAAGATTTGTAACAGCAGCCACTGAAATCAATGGAAAATGAGCCTTTGTGTGACAGGATTGTCACCTGTCCATGATCTTAATTCCAGGTGTGTGACAGGGATGACAGGAGATGACTCATCCCTTGTCAGAAATCCTCGGTGTCACAGACTTGCAGTTATACCTTCCTCCAGAGGAACCTCAGCTACTCACCCGTAATAAATGATCTTCAGGTGACTTCCTCTCCCTTCTCTGGGAGTCATGAATATTTGACTTAACAAATTAATCTTTTCACTTTCTTTCATAGCACTTTATATATGGAGTGCTTGAAAAAGAGGATAAAAAAAGACCACAAAGGAAAGAATCTGATTTTCAAGTAACTCTGTTCATTGCAAGGGTTAGGCCAGACCCTCAGCTGTACCAGAGCAACACCATTTAAATCAGCAAATGTATTTCCCCATCTCTTTCTATCTCCCTGGTCCTCCTTTGCAAACACCAACAGTGCCAGGACTGGAAAGGATCCACCAAGCCCCTCAACACCAGCATAACCACAGCATCAAACTTTGCATCATTTATCAATTTGTGAACAGTCAGAAGGGCCTTACTCTTCAGGCCCTCCCTACTCAGCAGGCACAGCAAGGTCTGCTGCCTTCTAGTGACTCTGCTCCACAGGGACAGTGCTGGGATTTGGGTTGGGTGCTCAGGGACATGGCTTTGGGGGGAGAGGACCCTGATATGCATGTTTGGTGTGAGTGTCGTGCTCCATCACCTCCAGGGCAAGGGAGTATAACAGCATTTGGGATGGTGTCAGCATTTTGTGCTGCATTATTCTGTCTGTTCATTTGTTTGAACAATTTGTCTTTTTGTTAAGTCTTCAGCAGAATGGCTGGGTTCTGGAAAGGGCTGCTTGGCTGCTCATAGTCCTCCTTGTGTGGCATTCCATGCTGTGAAGAGCCCAGGAAGTACAGGCAGTTCTTAAATTTCCACACACCACTCCCAGTCATCCCTAGAGGCTGATTCTGCTGTGATCCTCAGCAGGGTATCTGTGTCTCGAGCCTTGTCCTTCTGTTTGCTTGTGTTTGTTTCTGCATGCTTTGCTCCTGACCTACTCAATGCCTTATTGAGCCCTGCAATTATTTGTCCATTCATTTTCTCCTTTCCTGACTCATTTAGCAAACAAATACTTCTTGACCTCTTGTGCACTGAGATGGACCATCTAGGCCAGTGTGGTGAAAAGTGGGAATCTGCTGCCTTTGGAATCCCTGCAAGCTGGTAGCAGGGAACAGTTGTCCCCTGGATTTGTTGTTCCAGTTCCACTCCAGAGCTTGCTCATGCAAGAAAGTAATTTTTGGTCTGCATTTGTGCAAGAAGAACAAAACAGCCGGCTCATTTTCAGTCTCCAGGCAGACTTCCCAAAGATTATAGGAAAAGGATGGGCCTGGGGGCTTTCTGGCTGGGAATACAGCAGACCATGGGACAAACAAGCAGGTTGGCACAGTCAGGTGGCTGCTGTGTCCAAAGCAGCCCAAAACTGCTGAGGGCCTCAGCCTACCTGTTCACTGATGGCCTTCCTGTACCAAAGTGCCTCATACCTGGGTCTAACCCCACAGTGCAACCCCAAGGGGCTGCTCTCCCTAAAGGTCTCGCTGCTGTGTTGCTTTTTCTCTGCATTTTTAATGAATTTTTGAGAAAACTACAGTAGTGAGAGATCTGTGCAAACAGGGGGGCACTGCATGCCACAAGTGCCTGGGATGAAACAGCATGCTCAAAGCCTCTATGCTGAGCTGCCAGCGTCCTCAAAAGCATCCCTCATCCCCACTGGCTATTTGGGATTTCAAGGTGGCTGTTCTCATCACAGGGAAACCAGCCTGGCTTTTTTTCCCAGCATTTCTAATGCAGAGCAACACGTTCTGTTGTCCTTCTGCAGCTGAAGGGGAAGGAGTTGGGGGAGATGGAGCAATGGGGCTTCTGTTATACCTTTTCGGCATTCTCTTTTGTGTCATGCTTTTTGTTTAGTTGGAAAGGCAGGGCAGGGATGCTGGCCTTATGTGAGGAAAAGCAGTTTTGCTATGAGGTAACAAAAACTACTACCCAAAAGGAGGATTGGAACAAGGGTCAAAGATTGGAGTGTATTTCCAAAAATTGAAAGGGGACATGTGCCAAGAGCTGTCATAAAGTGAGTCCTTGCTGTCAGAGAGGTCTGGTAACAGGTCAACCTTTTCCTACGATATTGAGGTTCACTTCAGCAAAAGAAAGGGTCCTAAAATATTCCCCTAAAATGACAGCACAAACCAGAAGAAACAGCCAATGAATTCATCAATCTCAACATTTATTTTGAGGTAAGTCTCACACAGAGATGGTGGGTGGTGCAGAGCTCCCTTTCATCATGGCTGCAGGGAGCTTCCATCTGCCTGCAGGATCCTGATGGGGTACAAGGATGGTGGGTGGTGTGGAGATCCCTTCATCCATGGCTGTGAAGAGCTTCCAGCAGCTGTAGAACCACAATGGGGTACAGACCAGGGATAACTGTGTTTCCTTACCTTTAGGTCAATGTTCTTGTATAAAGTTCCTTGTAGAAAGTTTCATACTCTGGGTGGTAGAGGAAGGAGAGGGTGGGTGCATGCCATGCTCCTGGCCGGGGATTTATCTGTCCAAGACAGGAACATCAAAGAATGGAGCAGCCCCACCTCCAGCAACCCCTGCCTCCATGACTGAGGCTCTCCCAGCCTCAGGTCAAGGCTCTCCAGCCCACACCTCCCTGATGGACAGGAAATGTCCAAGCCCAACCATGTCACCAACCCCACTGCAATGAAGGCCACCACCAGAGTCAGCCACTGCCAATGTTCTGCCTGCTGTGACACATCACCAGGGCTGGTGCCTGGAATTAGCACTGTATCACTGTGACATGGCTATTATCTTCCACCATTCAGCCGAGAAGAAACAATTAAATAATAAAAATACATAAATTAATTAAAATAGATAAACAACCTCTGGCAACGTTATGGTGGAAAATCAGGCAGCTGTAGCAGCTACTTAAAGAACAGCACTTCAGAAAATGTTAAAAAAAAATAATTAAAAGCAGCAAGTCCTACTCACTGCCCAAGTGTAAAGAATTGTGTGGTACTTGCTGCTGAGATTTGTGGGTTTGAAGACTAAATTCTAGAAAAATGCTTGTCAAGTTGACTGAAGGCAACATTTCATGCTTTTAGAATTAAAGACATGTCCAGTGCAAAATGATGCAGCCACAAATGGCTGAGGCTGCTGAGCACAGATCAGAATGAACTGCAAGACTCACATCTTTCTTTCCCTGAAACAAACCAAAGAATTTTGCCTGAGACTGTCCTGTGCTACACACTTCAGATGGACACTAGAATGAAATTCAGGAATTAGCTCCCTTCTGCTTGGTTCACTGCAGGCTGCTGCATACTGTCTCTTTAATTGACAGGACCAGAGACACTGGGCACAAACTAAAATGCATCAGGTTCCCTCTGAACATCAGGAAACACCTTTTACTGACACTGAGAACCGGCACAGGTTACCCAGGGAGGTTGTGAATTCTCTAACCTTGGAGGTATTCAAAAGCCACCTGGACCTGGTCCTGGGCAAGTGGCTCTGGGTGGCCCTGCTAGAGCTTAGGAGTTGGAACAGATAACCTCCAGAGGTCCTGTCCAGGCTCAGCCCTTCTGCGAGCCTGTGATTCAGGCACCAGCCACCCCAGTAACTGACTGATAGAGTTTGTGTGATGGCACAGCTCATGGGATCACAATGAGCAGTCAGGAATGACATCCCCTGCGTGCAAACTCTGACCTTCCTTTGGAGACCACCAGAAGAGCAGGTGATTTACAGCTATCAGATCATCAGACTACAATTTTCCAGGCGGTGGATCTGTCAGCTGGGCAGTCTTCAACTGCGAGAAATTAAGATCCCAACAGACTCACAAGTCCAATGTATTTTGAGCTTAACCCAAGGAAGTTGTCTCAGGCAGCTCATCTGCTGCCTTCAGGAGCCATATTGCCCCTGAGGAAAGCAGGTGTTTTCTAGACATCCATAAAACTTCTGGCATGAGAACCAGGCTGAGCAGCTCTCAGCAGTTCATTACCCATCCCTGTGCCTGTGTGTGAAAGAAGGTGCTGACGTGTTGTAATCCTCCAGCATTTTGCACCTTCTCTGCGTTCAGTCCTTGCAGAGATAAGTGGTTACACAGGGTGCAAAGCAGTGATGACTCCAGCCTGCAGTGTTTCCAGATGGGAGGAGCAGCACTGGTGCTGGAGAGCCCTCCTGAGAGCTCCTGCCTGCCTTGCAGACACTGGGACTTCATGGATGCCAGCTGAGCTCCAGATAAGCATGTAGACTTGGTGATGCTCTTCTGAATCCAGCACAAGTTCTGAACTACTTAAGGCTTTTGTTCACTTGTCATTTCTCATTTCCTCCTTTTAAAGATATCTTCATTCCTTTGTTAAGATACTGTTTAAATCTCTTGGCAACTAAACTATGCCTGAAAAGGAGTGAGCACACCTTGGCCAGGTTTCCATGCTGCAGGAGGTGTGGCACTTTACAGATGACAAGCCCATAGTAAATAAATCCTGGCTGAATTTTTTTTCACCTTTTTTCTCTATAATGAATCCTTTGGAAATCCAGCACAGCTGGCACTTGAGTAAGGGGCTGTTTGGCTCCCTGTTTAGCAGCTCCATCATGAAATGTAGTGATAGTCAGACAAGTAATTGCATCAAATGGCACCTAGGTGCTGTAAGTAGGTGTTCTCTGTGGGCCTCCTGAGGAGTGTGTGCAGAGTTTGAGGATCAATTGGGTTTTTTCTCCCACTCCCATTCCTGTGGCTGGGATGTGCTAACCATGTGGTGCTCAGATGTCCTGCCTCTCCCACTGCAGTGCCAGCCAATGTCTGATTCCAGAAGCTTTGCAGTTGGCAATGTTTTAATAAGCAGAAAGAGCACAGCTTGATTCACAGGTAACAGGCTGAGCTAGCTGTGCTGGCAGTCAGAGCAAAAAACATGGTATTGACTTGAAGACTGAGTGAATTTGGAATAGAAATTGCGGAGGAGGAATAAATGTGGCATACCAGGATGTCACTTTTACACTTTCCAGATGATAACTGCACTCTAAAGCGGAGAATCTCTGACAGTGACGTCCTCTTTCAAGCACCCAACATCTATGCCTGTACTTGGTCCTCCTGCAAACCCCCTGTTTTCCTGGTTTTGTCTGACTCTCACTGTGTATTCTTCACAAAATACACTGTCACAGGCTCTGTTTATGAGAGTTGCTCAAGCTTGTTTCCAAGTTAGAATTCATGTTTTATAAGGAGGTGTATAGGTGAGGAGGGGAGAAGTTTCCACTTGGGCAAGGGGAAGCACTCACTGAGGATAAAAGTTGCAGGCTGAGTAGCACACCTCTGACTGTGCTGCATAAAAAAGTGCCTGGAAACTTTTCTTGCCTCTCACTGCAACTGATCTTTCAGCTCATCCATGAAATCAGCAGCCGAGAGAAGGTTATTTCATCACCTTCTGCTACATCATTGACCAGGATATTTATTCCTAGGAAATTAGTTCATCACCTGGAATCTCAACTGCCTGAGATATTTGGGATGTCACCACATGATATCATAGAGGGAACAGATGCCTTCTGGAGGGCAAAGCCACATCTGGGTGTGTGTCCTGGTACAGAAAGGAAAGGGAACAAAGGCTAGAAGTAGATAGTGTCCTTCTGTGGCAGGATCAGTCCTTGATGGAAGACCCTGTGGCAACTGAAATATCTAATTTATTTCCAGGAAAGGGTGGAAAAAAGGATTAAAAGCAAGAAATCAGGCTTTTTGGCTTCTCTGGGAGAGGGAGGCAGTTTGATTATAAGCTGCTTTCCCCTTGGCAGCTCAGGGTGATGAACTTCCAAGAGCCAGGTCCCTCGGGACAGCACCCTTGGTGAGAGTGGCTGACCCTCTAAAAATCCTGTTAAGAGTGTGAAAGCCAATGTCTGTGAGTGAATGATGCTAAAGCCTCCTTCAGAGGGCAGAGAGCTGGCCCTGCAGGGAGGGATGTTTCACAAACTGCCTTGCACCAGGAGGCTTCCACCCTCAGGAGAAAGAGGCTCCACTGTGCCCACCTCACTGCTCCCACCTCACCTCCTCTCTTCCAGATCCCCAGAGATGTGTCAAAACATCTAGGTGTGTCTAGAAAACATCAAATCATTGTTTTATCAGGCCACATTTGGCACCAAGGATCAAAATCAGGCCTATGTAAAAATCTTTAGCAATATCAGGGAAAAGTCAAAGGCATAGTGAGAGCAGGCATTTGTTTGCCTCTAAAAGGTATGTTTTCAGCCTGAATGGAATATTCCTGGAGAAGCCAAAGAAGGAAACAACTATAGAGGGAGCTCAAAATATCACCTTCCACTCTTCAGGCCTTGTGTAATATAAACTGAATAAAAGTTCCTAATGGAAAAAAAGGTGAATGAGTTATTTTTAAAATTTATTTTAATGATGACTGTGTTATAAATAATGTATTTAGAGTTATTTTCAGCTGTGTCCCTAGATCCAGTGAAATAATTACATGCTCCAGGACAGGAGTAAAAGGATGAAGGACCACATATATCTTAGTGACCAGTTCTATAAATAAGCTGCTAAAAATTAGTAACCATTGTCATAGGTGGCTCAAGAGCGTCTTGTTAACTAATTATAGATCAAGCAGTGCATTAAAATTAAAGCCATTTGCAAGATATTACAGTAAATGTAATGTTCCCAGGAGATGTTAGATTGAACAGTCTTGGAACCTCAAGTGTCTGCATTACCTCTGCAGCTTGATCAGTACAAAAAACAAGTTTTCAAATATTATTTGAATGTCATGGAGGGATTAGATAGAAATGCTACCTAGGGTGGGTCATTCCTTGAATTTCTTGACCTGAAGACCCTATAGAAGATGTACTGGCCACAACACAAATTGCCTGGCTAAGCTACTTAGATATTGGCAGGTTTTTGGCCATTGCTGTCTGTTTTTGTGTTTTACAGCGTGTGCAGGATGGGATCTCAGTCCATGATTAGCAGCCCTGCCACAATATAAAGCACACAGAACAATGGCACAGGCATTCTGGTCCTCAGAGCAGTATTTCAGCAATGTGAAGCTTGTTTCCTGATTTAATGCTGCCACAGTCAAGCAGACTTGGTGCATTACACAGGTCTAATAAGAAGATTTAATGAATATTTTAAAATTTTGAGTAACCCAAGAAAGAGAAGAAAGTCTATTGGAAAATAAAGCATACTTGCATGCAAATCACAGGTAGAATTTCCAGGAATTTATCCTGGAAGAGAATCCAGGGCTGAGTGGCTGACAAAGGTTACAGCCCAGTGAGTGCACACAGGGAATCTTTATCACCTTGAGCTACAACTTGATCACAAAAAAACAAAACAAAAAACAAACAGACAAAAAAAAAAACCAACAACAACAAAACAAAACACAGTGCAACACTGAACACCAAAATGACCAAGCAGGCTGCCAGAGAGGAGTGGGATACTTCCACCTGCTTGATATCTTTGCTCTGGCTAATATAGTATTAATGTTTTAGTATATTGACTGCTGCTTACTTTTCTGGAGCAACACCTTTAAAAGCCAAGCTGTGCAATACAGAGATGAGCCTGGATGATGTCTGGTTGAGATCAACTGCAAGATACAGCACCACAAAAAAACAGACAAAAATCTGGATTGAATCTAAGCCTTCCCTCTTTTTTTTTTCTTTTTTTATTAATTTGGATTAAATTTTTCATTTGCCAGCATAGAACAAAGCATCTGCTTGCAAAGAAGATGGTAGCTGGATTGCAGCATTCAATTACAACTAATCTGCATCACTAGATACTTCTAATGTGCCTGGAAACTATTTTGATCCAAGGCTAATTGGTTTATTGTACGCATTTACAGGTACACAAAGAAAACAAAAATTGTGACTGAGCTAAAATTCAGCTCATTATTTGCTATTGTGGCATTAATTATTGACCAGATTCTTCAGTTGCTGAACAATTTAAATCTGCCATGAGCAGCAGTCATTCTTCTGAACAATGTGTTGGAAGCTGGTCTGAGATGAAACCTTAAAATGTAGAGTAATAGCACAGCCCAGTGGCTTACCAAAGAATAACCCACCACTTAGGAATCGACTGATCTGGGCAATTTAATGTATTTTGTCAAAAAGTCTGGGAAATGTGAGAACAGGAAATTATTCTAGGGTCAGATAGAAGTGAATTCTTTATTCTGATCCATTTTCTTTACCCAAAATCCTTCTGAAAAACTGCTTTCAACTATTCTGGCTACAAAGTACATTGTCACACTCATGTCATTTTATGTAGAACTCTTTAAGACTGTTATTCAAAACTATATTTAGAATAATAATTTCATTTAGAATAATTCATGCTCTAAATTATCTTATTGTTATAATTCTATTGTTGCAAAGAATTATTCTTTGTCTCATTATTCCCTTACATACTTGCTTGGATATGCTTTTATTTTCATGTTCAATTTGCATATATCCAAGGAGTCATATGAAATCTACTGACACTGGTTTACATGGACCCATTTATTCTAGGAAATAGTTGATGTCTGACAAAAAATACACCACCACCACTACCACCTCCAAATTAGTCTTGGACTAGAGGAAAGGGGTGGGATGTTGTGGCTGCATGGGTACAACCAGGGTTTGGGCTGGGGTTAGGGTTGTGCCAGGGCTGGGGAGGGACCCTATAGCAGAATTTTCAGCTGGGCAAAGCAGGAGGGGGTGGTGGGCTGCAAGGAGGTTGTGTGCCTGTTTCTGATGGCATTAGGAAGATGGGATGTGTTTCAGGATGCCCTGGGACACAGACCTTGGAAGGACTCTCTAGCTTCTCATTGTCATTGCCTGGCTGGGCTGGGAGAGCAGGGTCCAAACAGGGCTGTTGGACACCTGAGGATGGAGCTCATTCATGTTAATACATGGAGAAAACAAATACCTGTCCAAGTCACCAGGAAATAGTATGGAAATTGCTGTGCTTTATTATACCCCCCCCCCAAATTAAACAGAAATATCTTAATTTAGGAAGCATTTCTCTTTCTCCTGGGATGAAGTAATGACCTCATCCCTCCACAGGTAACACAGCTTGTCACAAAACCTGCACAGAGTCCAGATCTGGACTATGGATATGCCAGCTGGGAGGGAGGGGATGGGAACTTCTATGGTCAGAGAAAACTTTTGAAAGGAAAAAAGATCATGTAGTGCTCAAAGAAGATAAAGAACCTGACATAGAAGTGGCAAATGAAAAACAAAGAACAAAGGCTTTGAGGGAAGCCACTTGAAGCAGAGTCAGGTCAAAGAGCCTGTGCTGGTATTGCAGTAAGCATGGGTCCCCAGGAACACAGATTTCTCTCTATTGACTTGATGCCTTTTTCTGGTCTTAGGAAATAAAGGCTCAGACACAGTGAGAGTGTTGGGGGTCGTTTACCTCGGTATTTTAATAGGATCCCGTTCGATGGCTTCTGCCGTCCAGGTAGAACATGCCACAAAAGCCCCCTCCCTCCAATAGAGTATACAATTAAAGACTCTACACATTAGCATATCTACCAGGAGGGCACAATAAGGGGCCTGGGTGGGCTAACTTCTAGTTTACAAAATCTGTCCTACTAGGAGACCTTGAGGGCTCACGAAAACAGGGTGTTTGGTCTCTAGCTCTACGTGGCTTCAGGGGTGTTTATTCTATCGGCCTCCTAAACACCATGAAACCAGGCTAAACTATCACCTAAAGCATCACAAGTATGCATGCTAATACTTGTGAATATAGGGAACAGGGTACGACATATTCAGGAGAAAAAGCAGAAAAAATCCCTCAGGCATCAGACTAGAGGAAACAATCCACCTATCCTAGATAATTCCCTAAATTAATTCTACCAGATGATGCTACAGATAAGAGGTGACCTTGCACACTGAGTCAGTTTGTTAAACAAGGTATAGCTGACATGGCCAAGTCCTGCACACCAGAAGTCTCTGAATCTGAGTTTTAGCACTGTGTGTGGCTTAAATACATCAAATCAAGTTTCTATCATTGCTAGTCCCATGGGTAGCAACAAATGGGATTAAATAATAATTGCTAATACAGCTATAATGAAAAAAAGAAGACTCAAACTCCAAGCTGTATTTAGTGCTTTTAAATTTCTGCACAGCTCCAGAGATAAATAAATGTGATATGCTGGCATTTTGGCCAGCAAAAAAACCAAAGGTGCACCTCACTAACAAAGTCCTCGGGGATTTAAGGATTCATGGAGAGAGACACAGGCAAAGGCAAAGCTCAGCACCACTCAAGGCTCCAGATGCTGACAACTGCAAGCAGTGTTGGTTTCACAAGATGTAGCCTGAAGTCCACATGGCTCTGTAACTCTGGAAATATCACCTCTAGGTTGCAGTAGGTGCCAGCAGAGAGTTTCAGCTGGCCATTGTGTATGGCAGTGACCCAGAAGCTGGAGAAATTAGTGTGGCTCCCAGTAGTCCTGCTCAGTTACAACCAGGTGCCAAAGATGACTGAATCTGGTGGGTAGGCCTTGTTGTTTGAATTTAACAAACTTCAGGAGGCTGCAGTGACACTACCATGGTGCCAAAAACTTCCCTAGAACCAGTGTGTCTTAGCAGAGCATTCAAAAGGATACATTCCTCTTTCACCTATTTTCTCTCAGACCCAATCCAGTACGTGTTTCCAGAGGATCTCCTGCCTGCATGTCCTCTGGGTGACACAGAAGGGACCTGAAAAACAGGAAAAATCCACCCCTGTGGCACCCAGTTCCATCAAGATGCTTCCCAGCAAGCCTTGTCCTGTCCTAAGCATTTGCCTGTTGACCAGCTTTGAGCAAAAGCAAACTGAGTAGGATTTTTCCTTCCTTCCTTCCTTCCTTCCTTCCTTCCTTCCTTCCTTCCTTCCTTCCTTCCTTCCTTCCTTCCTTCCTTCCTTCCTTCCTTCCTTCCTTCCTTCCTTCCTTCCTTCCTTCCTTCCTTCCTTCCTTCCTTCCTTCCTTCCTTCCTTCCTTCCTTCCTTCCTTCCTTCCTTCCCTGTTCCAGGTCTCAGTGTCTGTTTAAAGATTATATTCTTCCTTTTTTTGCAGGGCACAGTGTGCTTCCCTGCCATTCATTTTTCCTTCTTTCCAACATATCAGGCACCAAGCCTGTTTGTCTGTCCATGTTTTCCTGCTCAGGAGTGTCTGACTGAAGCTCAAGCTTGTGTAGTGCGTCCTCCAGAGCAACTCAGCACTCCTGACTCTCCTGTTTAGCAGGACTCTGCAAACTCTGAGTTGCCTGTAGAATCTTGAATCCATCTCTGCACCCAGTGTTTTCTCCACTTGCTTCTCTGTCATGTTTTCCATGAGTTTTCTCAATCCTTCTTCTTGGCAAAGAAAACCTCCACCAGGAACTTCTTCAAGAATCATGTCTGCATCTCAAGCACCCAGACACAGATCACAACCAAATGACAGGAAAACAAATATTTCCTTCCCCTTTTCAGGAATCATGCATGGCCTTTTATCAACATCTCAAATGACCCGGATACTTTTTTCTGTTTTTTGGCTGTGGGATGTTGGCACGCAGCTCTGCCATATTTAAACACTGGTTCCACTGGCATTGTCTTCTCAATAGAAGAATCTAATGCTGCTGAATCTAATGTTTCTCAGAGGGTCTTGTACATGACACTCTCCTAGGAAATTAAATACGTGAAGATCTTTTCATCCAAAATCCCAAGGGATTCATCTAAGCATTCACTTTCAACCATTTCTGTGATGAAATGTAGGTGAAAACGCCAATATTTTTTTTTGTGTAGAAATTCTACGGAACTACTATAACACCATCCCTTCTCAGACACTTCATAGAGGAAATATGCAGAATATCTTTTCTTATTGCTCATGCATTGTCCTGCTACTGCAGGCTATTTCCACTCCCTTATTTATGAAAAATTCATTCCAGGTTGTCACTTAAGCATTGGCATATGTTGCCCTTTGTTTTGCGAGGACTGATACCTGAAGGTCTTATTTTACAAAGTATTATCAGCTCTGTGCTTCTCCTGCCTGATTTTAGCATTTTCCATAGTTCCTTGAAGAGTATCTTGATTTCCAATGGCAAGCATGTGATACTGGAAGTTTCAGAACCCAACAGTGTTTTCTACTCGGGAAAAAGGGCAGGATGTCCTTCAAAGTACAGTTCAGCTTTTCAGAGACTTAATTCCAGTCCTTCTTTTGTTGCTCCTCTTCCCTTTACCCGATCACTTATCACTGGAAGGAAGACTGTTTCATTCTACTCCTTGTCTCATCCCTCATGAACTTTGTCTTTTCCATGTGTATATTACCTTCGATTTTTGCCTTTCTCTCTCAGCATTTGAATTTATACAATTTAGGGCTTGTAATGGTTTCAGGCAGATAAAATATGTCATTCAGGAGTGGCTTGGACTGTGCTTGATGTGTTTGCATTCCTCACTCAGAAGGGGAAAAGTTTCAATAAAATGATGTCCTTTTTGTCTAATTTCCTGCTTTGACTTGGTCTTTTCACTCTCCTTGAAAGCAGAGTGAGTAAGTACTTGGGGACTATGTAATTCACTTATAATTGAAACAATAGACCATAAAGGCTCCTTGAGAGCAATTACATCTATCGAGCCAATGAGTCAGTTGTGCATTTGCACTAAGTCCAAGCAGTAAAATATATTTATGATTTTTTTTTAATGAAAGTTACTGCTCGCTTAGTCTTTGGAGGCAGCACAATGCATCATGAGACAGGGAGGCTTAAATGTGAATCTTCATGAGCAGTGTGCGTGACTTGCCATGAAAAAGGAGTGCAGTATGCTTTGTCTGGGCATGCTGCACCCAGCCAAAAATTAGTATGTGTCTGATTAAATGTGGTCTGAAACATAATGGTTAATCTAAGAAAAGTGAAGTAAAAACTAAAGCAAATTTGAGAGCATGGAGCTCAAGCCTAGACAGGGAGAAAGGGATGAACTGTGTATTACTAAAATTAGAAGTGCCTCAATTCCTTTGTTTGCTTTTATCTTGAAGCACAACCTAGCCTGACTCTGCTGACAAGCCTAGTTGAGGGCAGGAAAAAGCAATTACACTGCATTAAGCCACCCGTCCAAGGGGGATTCTGGTCAAATCACATCCTGTGCAAGACACTGGATTACAAATGAGGGAGTCTGGGATCAGCTGCTAACTGTGTCAGAAACAGGGTTGTGTGTATGATGCTGGGATCCAGCTGTGTCTGGGCCCTGTAACCCTCTGTGATCCTGGGCATGTCATTTAGTGGGGTACCGATATCCTAATGATGGTCTCCACAAAATGGAGAGCAAAGTGCTCTTTACCTTTTCCTTCTGCCTTTTTTTGGGTGATCAGTAAGGCACCTGTGCCTTCATTGGGCAGCACAGGGATGGTAAAGTACATGAGGGCTTCTCTCAGGTGTAGCAGCCCAACCCAGCCACAATATGTAGGAATTCACAGATTCATTAAGATTGGAAAAGACCTCCGAGACCAAGTCCATCCCTTAACATAGCACCTCTGTGCTCACCCCTAAACCACATCCCCAAGTGCCACATCCACATGCCTTGCAAACACTTCCAGGGATGGTGATTACAGCACTTCCCTCCTGAAGCACTGTAGCCTGCTTCAGTGCCTGAACCACCCTTTCAGTGAAGAAATTTTTCCTAATATCTGATCTAAACCACCTGTTATTATTTGATTATGAGAGATGCCTCTGCCTGAGCTCAGGTACAAATGAGGCCATATGCCGAGACAATAGTACGGATTTGATTTAACAGTAAATTTAAGGTAGAGAGATAGAAATAATAAGGAGGGGAGGGCAAGAGAAAGAGCATGAGAAACAGAGAGGTTAAGCAAAAGGTATCACCACCATGTGGCTCCCTGCGTTGTCCCACCAATCCTTCTTCACCCTGGTCCTTGCTGGAAGTCCCAGAGTCTTCTGGAGATACCATTTTATACAGTCCAAGTCCTGGCTGTTCACAGAGTCTAGATGCCATTCCCATAACTCGAGATGTGCATAAGCACTTGCTTCCTTTCCCACAGTTTGCCATGGTGGGAATTTTTGTCTGGATGCCAACCAAACCTCTACCTCTGTCAGACCTGGAATTAGCTCCTTTCTTTTGCGCTATCTGTGCTCATCTCAGGTTCCACTGTGGTGGCTTATCTCATGGGGATGGTATTTTGAGACATGTAATTGCATTCTTTAAGTCCTCACATGTTGCAGTTGTCATGGCAACGTCGGCCCCGGGCTCCCGGAAGGAAGGGTGGTGGGTGAAACCATCTCGTGGAAAGAATCCCCCGGGAGCCATCCCGACCTTGGTTTAGTCCATTTAGTCTAGGTTACGCCTCTGTTTGTTAATTTGTTAGTTGTGTTGTCTGTCAAGTTTTGTATCCTCCCCTGTTTCTGGAAAGCTCCGTGCAGGTGCTTCTCGGATTGGTCCCTGAACCTTTTTCCCTCCCTCACTTACTCCCGGTTGGTTTGTGATTCCTCTCCCCGCCCCAACTCCTCCCCCTTGCTCTGCCGTGATTGGTTGCCTGAGTTGTTTATCCGTCCCTGCACAGCATTGTCCGGCGCCATTGTGCTTGGGACGAGGATCAATAAACGTTCCTGTTGCCCAGCATAGTCGCCGCTCCTTATTGTCTTGATTTCGCAGCTACTGGTAGCAAGAACCCACGCTTGCGAACACCGAAACCTCAGCACTTGGGATTAGCGTCGCTGTGGGCAGGGAAACCTTAGCCCGGGTGGCGCCCGGGCGTCTGAGGCAACCATCCAGCAGGTGACCACGAGGCCGCGAAGCCACGAGGTACACTTATTATTTTTAATAAGTGGCGCCCAACGCTGCTGCTACGCAAGTAGCTTCAGAAGAGGACTCTCTTTATACCGAGAAGACCCTGTTGGAGCGCTCCTTGCTACGTGTCCTGAACCCTCTTGTGGAGGTACGGACTCGTAGAAAAGCCGGCGACTCCCTCGACCTCGACGGACTGAGGCATCGAGGTGAAACCGAGCTCATCAAGGCACCTCACATCTCTCGTTTGTGGATTTACTTTGGCGGTCGTCGCGAGGAGCAGAAGCCTCGGACGTTGAAAAAAGCCCTGCAGGTCGCCGCGGAGGTCGAGTGTCCCTCCGGGTGAGTTAACCGCTACCTTTTCTACTTTATTTTAGAGAGTGGGGAATTAACCTCTCTTGTTATAGGATGGGCAACCATCAAAGCAAGAGGGAGAAGGAGCTAAGTTTTTTGTATTATAGTTTAAAATACCGTTTGGTTGATTCGGGGGAAAGTTTTGATAAAAAGTTACTTAAAAAGTTTTTGAAATGGGTACTTGGGAACATTCCTTTCGTTCATCCTAAGTCGGTTTTTACGCTTTCGTATTGGGATGACGTCAGGGAAAAATTAACCGATAGATTTGAAGGGGGAGATTTTTCAGTTAAACGGTTTTTTGGGTTGCAGACTTTAATTTATAATGTTTTAGTTAATGAGTTTGGGGAGGGTTCGAGTGCGGTTGACGTTAGTTCCCCTACCCCTGATCGTGTTCATGAATCCCTCATTCCGCCCCCCTCTATCCCGGTGGCTGACCATGCGCCGGTACGCCCGTCTCGCGAAAGCAAGCGGGTTGAAATCGGAGACGATGGAAGTCTCCACCGAAGCACGGCAGTCACCAACCCTTTCTACCCTGAGTCTGGCCAGCTCAGGGTGGACCCATTCCTCACGATTTACCCCAGTTCGCCGTCCCCAGTTGCGCCCGTTGCGCGGATTCCCCCTCCGAGTTATAGTAGTTCTGAATTTAAGGGAACGCCACAAAATGGCGTCGGGAGAAATTTTGCTGCGCCATTGCAAGATGGCGGATCGGGACTTTTGCCGCAATGCGGCAGCGGTTTGGACTTTGGCGCGCGCGCGAACCGGAGTGACGTGAATCCCTTCTACCCCGCCCCCGCCTCCTCCTTAGCCCCCACCCCCGCGTCGAGTTACACGTCGGTCACACCCCCTGCGGCCGATGATGTCATTGCGTCGGGGCCCCTCCTTCCTCCAGCCCACGAAGTTCCCCGCCCCCTCGGTCACCCCACCCCTTACCCTGTAACTCCCACCCCAGTCCCGCCTCCAATCCCGCCCAGACCCGCCCCTGCCGGGAACCCCGCCCCTCCCGTTGGCGTGCCCGCCCCCTTGTTTACCCACGCTGTACCCCTTCCGGTTCCCACGGTCTACCTTCCGGTTCCCACGGTCCTACCCCGGAAGCGGGAAGGGATGAGGCCTATCCCACCCGGGCTTCCGAAGCCTATACCACCGGGGCCTCTCCCCCATCACAGTTGGCGGTAGCCGTGCCCTTTGCGGCACCGGTGACGTACAACCGGCAGCGTAACACCGCGCGGTGGGAACCTATACAGCAAGGAGTAATTAAGGATATTTGCAAAGCGAGTCAGGAGTTTGGGCGTGCGTCTCCCTATTTCAAGGGGTTGATAAACTCCACGTTTGAAGCATCGTTGTTGGTGCCACACGATTTAAAACTCCTGATGTCGAGCCTTTTAATCGAACCTGATTTCTGGGTTTGGGAAAGCAGGTGGCACAGGGAGCTGCAAAAGTTACTTGCCACCTATCGCGGTGACCCCGCCAAAGCCTCCCTCACTATGGAACACCTTAGTGGGGAGGGAGCGTTTTCGGAACCCGGGGAGCAAGCCAAAAACATTCCAGCTGAAGTCCTTAAAGACATACAGCGGGCAGCGCGATCGGTGCTGTTTGGTTTAGCCGCTGACGGTGACCCTGCTCAGGGTTATACCGCCATAAAGCAGGGTCCCCAAGAGAGGTTTGTTACCTTTGTAAATAGACTTCGGGAGTCCGTGGCGCGTGCAGTTACCAACCCAGTCGTGCAAAAAGAGATGCTAGTAGAACTTGTTAGGGAAAACTCTAATGAGGAGTGCCGTAGGGTCATTGAGCTGATGCCTTGGGAGCCTCCGCCCACCATCGAGCTTATTACTGAGCGCTGCTCCCAAGTGAGGCTGCCAAAGCCAGAGACCCCTGACTTGGCGAAAGTAAAACCCCAACCCGCGCATTCCTATGGCGTCACAGCAGCGCCAGCTGAAAAACGTTGTTATAACTGTGGGAAGTTAGGTCATTTTATCAAAGACTGTAGACTCCCTCGCAAAGGAAATTTTAACTGCACTAACTCTGTGAATCCTGAGTTACCAGCAGGTACCGCCTCTCATCAAAATAACGTGACAGTCCAACCCACGCCGTGTTCCTGTTGCCACTCCTCGGGAAACGGGAAGGGGAGGGCGGGTCAGTGCCGCGCTCCGCAATAAATAAGTTAAACGCTGCACCTGGAGAGTCCACGACATCGACTTCACCAACCTACAGAAGACTCACGAGATTTCAACAGCTAGCGCGTCCACATTCGACAACGCGGCACTCTGCAGAGCCCTCGCCGAGTGACTCCAATCGCCTGGATGTGGTGAGCTCGTTCGTTTTACATCTCACGGACTCTACACCTCACCACGTTGCTGTGGAACTGATAAATGCACCACACCACCCGTGCACATTACTTATAGTGGGAGATTCTATAAGAGGTCCCCCAGGACTTTTTGTGATCCCAGAGGTGAAACTTTATCAACCTAAAAAACCTATCGGTGTCACCATCATGTTAAATACCACACCCTGGTTTTTGCCTAAAGGGACTTGGCTAGGCCAAGCACTGATTTTACCCGAGAACATCCCTAGGGACACACGAACTCCGTTTGTATGGTGGACCCAGGTAGTTGGTACAGACAAACCATTCACTGACTGTAAGCTTATTAATGGCCAGAGTTCTGTCACCCAGGCAGGAATGATAGATACGGGATCTGATGTTACTATCATCGCTGACACAGAGTGGCCATCTGACTGGGGCACCAAAGACTTGAACGAATCCCTAAAGGGAGTCAGGGGAACAGTGTCTGCTAAAAGGGCAAAATCGGACATTCTTATCGAGGGTCCCGATGGACATGTAGGGACCGTGAGGCCATTCATAGTTTCCTCGGGTTTTACACTGTGGGGCAGAGACCTGCTAGACCAATGGGGTGCGAGGATTGAGATTCATCCGCCTCAGGATTTTTAGTGGGGGCCACTTCAAAGCGCGCTGGACCACAAGTTCCACCCATTAAGTGGCTCTCTGATAAACCCATCCGAATTGAGCAGTGGCCCCTACGAGGTGATAAGTTAAGCGCGCTCCACGAACTGGTCAACGAACAGCTGAGACTAGGTCGCATTACACCATCCCACAGCCCGTGGAACTCTCCGATATTTGTAATAAAAAAGCCCAAATCTGACAGTTACAGGCTACTGCACGACCTTCGTGCCATTAATGCGGTAATAGAGGAGATGGGCCCCCTGCAGCCTGGACTCCCATCACCAGCAATGTTGCCAAGGGGGTGGCCCGTCACCATAATAGACATTAAAGACTGTTTCTTTAGTATCCCTCTGCATCCTGCAGATGCTCCCAGGTTTGCCTTCACAGTGCCTGCAATCAATCAGGAGGAACCTGTGCGACGCTACCTTTGGCTCGTCCTCCCCCAGGGAATGAGAAATTCCCCCTCCCTTTGCCAATGGTACGTCTCCGGGGTCCTCTCTCCGGTACGAAAGGCATTTCCAGCTGTCAGTATCCTGCACTACATGGACGACATACTCGTCTGCGCACCTTCGCAAGAACAGCTACAACCAGCCCTGACTGCAGTTCTCCAGGCCATCGAGAACGTCGGTATGAAGGTGAATCCTAAGAAAATACAGTCCACGTCACCTTGGAATTACTTGGGGTCACGTATTACCAGCACCTTCATTGAGCCTCAACTGATGAAACTTCCTGAAGAGCCTGCCACGCTTCGTGAGTTGCATCAGTTGTGTGGATCTATCAATTGGCTGCGACCCTTCCTAGGACTGAAGAACACAGACTTGCAGCCTTTGTTTCAACTCCTGCGGGGAGGCCGTGCCCTGGATGCACCCATTCAATTCACCACGGAGGCGAGAGGGGCAGTTGGTAAAGTACTAACAGCACTACACACAAAAAGGACACATAGGATTAACCCGGTTCTTCCCTTCCGTTTCAGCATTCTAGGGAAGAACCCGAAATACCATGGGTTAATATTTCAATGGGATGAGCAGGTGAGGGATCCCCTCCTGATAGTGGAGTGGATATTCCTACCTAATACGCCATCCAAAACAATCACGACGCCACAAGAGTTGGTGGCCGAGCTTATAATCAAGGCTCGCCAGCGTCTCCGTACCCTGGCTGGCTGTGATTTTGCGTGCATCCAAACCCCCTGGAAGAGAGATCAATTTGAGTCTGTCTTCCAGGAGAGTGAACATCTCCAATTAGCTCTGGAAAACTTCTCCGGTCAAATTGGGCACCAAAAGCTAAAACACCATCTTTTAATTCGGAATTGCATTTGGCCCCAGAATTTGTTCAAAGTAAAACTCCAATTCCTGATGCCCTAACCATTTTCACAGATGGCTCTGGGTCCTCCCACAAGGCTGTGCTGACGTGGGAAAATCCAGAGACCCTCGAGTGGGAAGAGGAAATTCTGGTGGTTGAGGGTTCTCCTCAAATTGCTGAGTTATCCGCCGTTGTTAGGGCATTCGAGCGGGTCCAGGAGCAACCGATAAATTTGGTGACAGATTCGGCCTATGTAGCGGGGATTGTTTCCAGGATTGAACATTCTCTATTGAAAGAGGTGAGTCATCAAAGACTTTTTGGGTTGCTTGCATCTTTGTTACAGCTCCTTTCCCACAGCAAGCATCCCTTCTTTGTAATGCACACAAGGTCACACACCAACCTACCCGGTTACATCGCAGAAGGTAATCAGAGAGCTGATGAATTAGCGATGTCTGTGCACAATTGTTCAGTTCCTGACGTTGTGGCACAGGCACGTTTAAGCCACCAATTCTACCATCAAAATGCCCCTGCCCTCCGTAGGATGTTTAACCTGTCATCGGAGCAGGCTAGGGCCATAGTGGCAACATGTCCGTCCTGTCAGAAACATCAAATTCCTGCCTTTAACGCTGGGGTCAATCCCCGAGGTCTCCATTCTAACGAGGTATGGCAAGCAGACATAACCCATTATGCACCTTTTGGTCGTCTTAAATATATTCATGTATCAACTGACACATTTTCTGGTGCCACCTTTGCGACGGTTCACACCGGAGAAAAGGCAAGAGACGTTAAAAAACATTTTCTAATGGCATTTTCTGTTTTAGGAGTGCCAAAGTCTATAAAAACTGATAATGGACCTTGTTATGTTTCAGCTAGTTTAAAAAAATTTTTACAGGAATGGGGAATTAGCCATACCACCGGCATACCCCATTCCCCAACTGGCCAAGCTATAGTTGAAAGAAAACATCAGGAGATTAAACGCATCCTTGAGCAGCAGCAGCGGGGAGGGACAGAGGAAAAGACACCCATTGAGCGACTCTGTAAGGCGTTGTTTACCTTAAATTTTCTAAATTGTACTGATTCGGAGCCTTCCCCCCCCCGTCTTTAGACATTTCACAAATTCGGCCAGGATGAAATTGGCAGAAAAACCTCTTGTGCTGTTCAAGGATCCGGAAAATGGTCAGATTAAAGGTCCAGTCGAGCTGATTGTATGGGGAAGAGGGTATGGGTGTGTTTCTACAACAGCAGGTCCCCGGTGGATCCCGGCGAGAGCAATCCGCCCATACCTCCAGAGTGACCCACAGACCCCACAGGACAACCAGAACGTCAGCTTCGCATGGAAACGAAGAAGAAAGAAGGCAACATCATAGACTGTGTTCCAACCATGAGCAGCTAAGAGCACCAGCGACAATGCTCAAAACCTTCACAGCCCTACTCCCCTTTCCCCTTTTCCCCACCCCACACTTACCTGAATGTTCTATCCTTACCCTGTCCTTGTTGAATGTTCTGAGAGGGGAAGGGTTGGTAGAAGTCGACTTTGCTGGGAAAGAGTTGTTTATACTTACCTTCCTGTTTCAGTACACCTTGATAACAGAAGTAATGGAGCTGGAAAGTGTGACCAAAATTCTGCTGTCCCTGTGGCTGCTGGCGACGATGACTCACCGTTGGCCAGAGACATCCGGCTGGATCCTTCCGCAACCGAAGGAGAATGTGTGGATCACGCTCGCCAAGTCATTGAAACAAGACAATCTCTGCTTGAATACGGATGCTGCCGAGAACCCCCTGTCAACCTGTCGGGTGGGTATCCCTATGCAAGAACAAGATCCTGTTCTTGCAAGTCTGAGGCCCAATTCTGTAAAATCATGGGATGCCTGGCTTGAGACTCTAAAACATGCAGTAGATGAAAGAAATTTTGATGTGGAACCCCAAGAATTGGAACTGCTGGGGTCCGCACAAGCCGAATTCTGCGTGGAATTTCAATACACGCTGACGGGGAACGAGCCCTATCGGGCTCAAATTGGAGACATTAAAAGAACTAATGTGAGTCCTCACAAACGTTCCATCTATACTTTTGATAAGTGGTGTGCACGTACTATTACCACACCTGCTACACCGTCGAGAGCCAGAGCACTTGGTAGTCCCCTCCGCCTACCAACAGGAGTGTTTCTTATCTGCGGGGACCGCATGTGGGCCGGGATACCGTCCCGTCCGGTAGGAGGGCCTTGCACGTTGGGCGAAGTAACCGTCCTAGCCCCTGGCAAAACGCAAATTCTCAATTGGACAAAAACCAATTCGGCACGTAAAAAACGAGAAATTGACCATTGGGATGAAAATTGCAATTCAGAAGTTAATCATTGGAGCTTTTCAAAGAGGGTGGTTGCTTCTGTCTTTGTGCCCTGGGCAGCAGCAGCTAAGGCGCTGGCGGAATTAGGTCATCTTGAATGTTGGCTTGGCAAACACGCCAACATGACGTCCCGAGCTTTGGCCCAATTACTTCAGGACGGAGACACCACCAGACGAGCCACCTTGCAGAACAGGGCGGCTATAGACTTCTTACTCCTTGCCCATGGGCACGGGTGAGAGGAATTTGAAGGTCTATGCTGTTTCAATCTTTCATCCCACTCGCGCAGCATCCACGCCACTATACAGGGGATCCAGCAGCAGCTCCAAGATCTACATGTTGAAAGCAAGGATTGGCTGCGGACCATGTTCGCACAAACAGGACTTTCATCATGGGCTACAGAACTGTTGTCCACCCTTGTTTGGATTTTAGTTATAATTTTAATTGTGCTCTGTTTGTTTTCATGTTTAAAAAATGTCCTTGTTTCTATGATTTCTCGTTCTTTCTTAGAAAACAAGAAACGGGGAGATGTTGCAGTTGTCATGGCAACGTCGGCCCCGGGCTCCCGGAAGGAAGGGTGGTGGGTGAAACCATCTCGTGGAAAGAATCCCCCGGGAGCCATCCCGACCTTGGTTTAGTCCATCTAGTCTAGGTTACGCCTCTGTTTGTTAATTTGTTAGTTGTGTTGTCTGTCAAGTTTTGTATCCTCCCCTGTTTCTGGAAAGCTCCGTGCAGGTGCTTCTCGGATTGGTCCCTGAACCTTTTTCCCTCCCTCCCTTACTCCCGGTTGGTTTGTGATTCCTCACCCCGCCCCAACTCCTCCCCCTTGCTCTGCCGTGATTGGTTGCCTGAGTTGTTTATCCGTCCCTGCACAGCCTTGTCCAGCGCCATTGTGCTTGGGACGAGGATCAATAAACGTTCCTGTTGCCCAGCATAGTCGCCGCTCCTTATTGTCTTGATTTCGCAGCTACTGGTAGCAAGAACCCACGCTTGCGAACACCGAAACCTCAGCACTTGGGATTAGCGTCGCTGTGGGCAGGGAAACCTTAGCCCTGGTGGCGCCCGGGCGTCTGAGGCAACCATCCAGCAGGTGACCACGAGGCCGCGAAGCCACGAGGTACACTTATTATTTTTAATACTCACACCACCCTGGTCACTTCCTCTAGTCCTGTCACTCGTCACGTGGGAGAAGAGACCTCCACATCTCCACAGCCTCCCCTCAGGTAGCTGTAGAGAGAGAAGTACATTCTCCTTGTGTGAGAGACAAAGAAAAAACACATTCACGACCTCACTGAGGTGGGGCCTGGCAGCTCAGTGGTCTCACCAGTTTGGAGGTCCAATCAAGCAAGGTGGCTCCATAGATTAGCATGGAAAGGGCTTTGCACCATCACGGCCGTGCTGACTCCAGCACCCGAGCCAACAGCCCGGGTCTCCCGTGCCACGTAAACAGAGCAGCACATTCAGAGGCTGCTGAGACACCTCTGCTGCACCTCTGGAGTGTGGCTTTGACAGAAATATGTGCTTTATGTGCCTTATGTGATGAGGCTTGTTCCCTGCTCCGCAGATATGCTCTTTTCCGTGGAGAGTGTTTCAGCTCCCTCTTAAAAGTGAGCGTGCATTAAAGTGCTTCTCACCACGGAGATAATTGAGTACATGTACAGCATCTATCACAATAAAAGCCAAATCTCAGACAGATACTAGGGCACTATCAAAGACAAAAAAACAATAAATAAGAATTCATAAGGCTTTCAGTCCAATGCTTTCTGCCAGCACTCAATCCATTAAAAAAAACCCAAGTGTTTGTACAGCACCTAATTCTACAGAGTATACAGGCACCACTGCAATACAAATCCAACTTACAGCTATTACTACTAAAAATAATTAATAAACCTATCATTTGTTGATTCTTCTCTCTTTTTTAAAACTGCCTCTCTTTTTCGCTTTTTGGAGCCTTTCATA